>JAYWIR010000001.1:11800000-12190869 GCA_036172245.1 Raillietiella orientalis | reverse complement strand
CTACAGGCTGCTGCCGTCTGCGGCTCGCGAGCCTTCCGTCTGGCGCGGGATTGATTCTGTATAAACTGGAGGTTTGTATCTGATAAACGCCTCGGCGTGAGCAGGGGCATTTATTCTCAGTGAGAAACCTCATGAGTCATCTGCATGGAAAGTAGACGCTGCTGACGAAGCGCGATGCCGGAACACGACTCGTCAGTGGGACTTCTGTCCTTATGTACCTTGGATGCTGCAGGCATCCTAGCATATCGAGTGCGAATTTGCATTTCCCTTTCTGCCTGCAGGGAGATCAGTTTTGTGCCTTTCTGCTGGCGGTCATCCAGTTCGTTTGAAATGAACAGGATGAAATACTTATATAGAAATATGAACAAAAAAAGTTCACAAATCTCTGATTCTACAAATATTCTATGTGCAGCTTAATCACCGAGTAGATGTAGATGGAATGTCATTACATGTTCAATTGCAGATCAATACAGTCGAACCAAAAATTGTGATTGTTGGTGAGTATCATATGAGAAGCATGTTAAAAAATACTTTCTCTCTGCAACGTATTCCAGGAAGAGTTTTTCGAAGGTGCAAAATGGCTTGTGGATGAGGGTTTACCCATTCTGAACGAGGCCTTCCTGCAAGTCTGCACATGTTTTACTCGCTACCAAGGTTGAGACGACGATCTTCCTTTTACTCTCCCGGAAGTTCAGCATTTCATTTTAGACTTTCCTTACAGGTACGCTTCAGTGACGCTGTCATCCACATTGCCAGTTCACTTTCTTTTATCATTTCATCATATCTATCTATCTATCATTGCAGTTGACCAGGACGATATGTCCAGAAGAAGTGCCTGCAGTGCTGAATGTTGCACGCTCACTTTTCTCATCTGATCATCAAACAGCAAGGGAACATTTAGTTTTCTGAGCACGGGGTTGTTTCCGAAATATTCGGAACCAAGCGGCTCCAGCACGATCCCACGTGAGAGCTTGGGGTCCCATGCGAGACAATTGCAGGGATAGTCAGGAGCATTCCTGGACTGTTTCGAAATCCTCTGGCACGTTTTGAAATAGTCAGCACACTTCCATGATCTTCTTGCTGTCGTTCTTCGAAAAAACCATGAAGAGTGCATTGGAATTCAAAATCTAGGTATAACGTAAGAAGGGATTCGAAATTCGTTTACTGCTCATTCGTAGAATCAAAATAAGAAATAAGCATCCGACCAACATGCCGACTGGGTCCGCCTGGGCATCCCTACAGGCAGTAGCCCGCGTCGGAGGCTGTGCTTACGGTGGTCTCCGCGGGTGGCACCAAGCGTCACGCGATCGAATGCTGCGAAGGAATCGACGCAGTGCGTCGTGGGTTGCCCACAAATTGACGTTGATTGGAATCAATTAAAAGCAATGCTAATGTAACAACATGAGTAAATATTTCAATGGAATTGCCATTACTAATTTGCATTATCTCAAACGAACTCAGTAAAACCTGAAAAGGAATTGAATAAAAGTGCTTGCAAGAAGCATTCAAACAGCAATGTTGTATTCTTAGTTGAAATACAAAATCCCCATGTGCCCTGGTAGGGGTTCTCATTGATATGTTCCGTTTTCCCCAGCTCCAAAATGCGGTAGGGAGAATTCCTGGACTAAACAACGTTTCGTGTGAATGCATTGACAAACAACAGAACAATCGACTTTGAGATTTTCCTTATGGCTACTCTTGGGACATTTCACCTCTCTTCTCGCCTTCATCTGCTCACTTTGGGGAGGGAAAATGTCACTTCCGGACAGTGGCATTCCCTCGCACCTGAAGAGTTGCAATTTGTTTGTTCAACATGTACCTGTACGTCCAGTAGGGGATTTTCCCCCAGCTGCGAATTGCAATTTCCTCCTTGATCAGTTCTTACAGAATGTTCATCGCCTGGACTGGCACTGCTTTTTCTTCTACTTGGCTCTTATCACCATGCTCGTGATATAGAGAGAACAATGCAGGTCCGCAACACAAGATTGTGTGAGGGGACGTTCCATCCCCTTCAAACAATCCTGCCAGGATCCCCTTTGTCTTCTCCAGTGCTTTGCTCTTATCCCGCTCAGGATGCCTCCATGGTAGAACATCAGGAGGTTATTGAGAGTGTCCGCTGGTAGGTCGCTCCTACGGAATGTAGGTTGAAGGTTCACTTAAGGGTGTCATAGCGTTTGGTAGCCGTAGAGAAGGCATCGCATTGTTGTCGAATCTGCTTTATGATGTCCCTGATGTCTGGTTCAGTCATTACGATCTTTCATTACGCCAGGAAGATGGGAGAACTCTTCTCGAGTGCCCCTCTCACCGTTTCTTCTCGGTAAGTCGGGACGAGGAGCAGCCTGCAAAAGTTCCCCATCCGAACTCTTGCTTGGCTCCTGGCTGCCTCCTACCCCCGATCCTCCCCGCTTTTCGAGCGCACTCGAAGGTTACGAGAAGAATGGGCACCACTGGATGGTAGTCGCCAAGAGGCAGAATCGGAGTTCCTCTGCCGGGTTGCAGGGGCGACGCTCAAGCCGCGGGGAGGAGGATGGACGTCAACGGAGCTTTGCATTGTGAAAAGTCCGAGCGTCACCATTGCGACTGTCGAGCGAGCACGGTGCGCAGGTAGTGATTTCGCGAATTGGAGGAGACGGAGAAACAGCAAGCCAAGTGGAGAGATGGCTTGGGCAGAGAGTACGTGGGTTGGAGGTGGACGGCAGTGAGACGCTTTCGCGAATGCCACATGGAATACGCTCAGCAACCGCCATGGTCTTTGCAGGTCTCTGGAACTACTGCGTTCACGTCGCAAGTGTGCTGTGAAGGGAACTGTGCACTGGCTGTGCTTCCGAAGCACGTTCGCCGGGAAATGTTTGCACAGCTCGCGAGTGATCCGTTGCTACGTCCGCACGGGCAATGAGTGCGTTCAGGACAAACGAAGTGTCCTTTGCGGTTTGCTGCATCGTGGATAGTGCGCTCCCGGACGAGCCTGACTCCTTTCCCTGGCAGCATCCATCTGCGGAGCTCGATGCGTGCGTGCTGCACCATGCTTTTCGCAAGTGCCTCCTCACACGCCCTTTCGCAGGCATTTCGCTCTCGGCTCTGCTGAGCACTCTTGTCTTGGAAGATGCCCTCTGAAGGATGAACTTGCTGTAGCGGGAGGAGCGATGCGGAGGAGGAATGGAAGACTCCGTTTCGAGAAGACAGATCGCTGAGGAGCCAAAGAGGGGCAGCCAGCAAGCAAGTTGCTTCGTTGGAGAAGCCCGCCACCGCCAGTCTTAGCGGGGTGAACACACTTCGCCACCTTTCGCGCAACGGGAGCAGCACAATGGTAACCGTGAGCTCACATGAAAACACGCCGCCTTCCCTGGAACCCACGGCGAGTTTGGCCTGCTAAACCCATCCTCCAGTTCGGTCAGTTCGAAAAGGCAGCACTGGTCTCCTGAGGCTGCGTCCTTCAGGCAAGCGCGCTTCCACTATACTTGCTTGGTGGTTGCTTTCCTTCGTGAAGAGCGTACCTGGCGGCGGAGATCCGTCTGCCACCGTCCACACGCACGGCAGTTGCATACGGTGGAAAATCACAGCTGGCAGACGTGTGGATCGATTGGGATCATCGGAATAGGATTTCCGAGGGTGTCTCAGACACAACGGCCACGCTCCATGCTGAGGTTTTGCCAATGCGGCGAGTCCATCGGAAGACTCCGGGTGGTGCGCTCTGAACCCGGCCTGAAGAACTGGGGAGGTGGATGGGGAATTGCTTTCTCGACAAGCCGAAGGGAGACCGGAAGGAAGACCGCGCCGGGATTCTGGTCAAAAGAAACATCAGGAGCCTGTCGGTCCACATCTTCATCCCAAGGCCTCGTCTCTTACGCCCCTGTCCCACATCCGAAAAATTCGATAGCTGTTTCCGAGAAAACGAGCGAACGTTTCACCGACCGGGGAGTGCGACTGTTTCCGCACGGCTTACAAGATGTTCATTAGAGAGCTAATTGTCTTCGGTGGATTCGATTTCCAGATTTTTTTTTGTGTTCTACCCGAAGACGTGCTGAGGCCCCACAGAGCAGCGGGATGATGGGAGTGTATCCTCCGAGCGTGGGGTCTGCCGCAGTGAAATCCACCGCATCAGCTTGCGTTTCCTGTGTGGATTCGCCTCTTCCTTCCGGAACAGATGACAAACCATCTCCTTTTTCACGTCGTCCTTTCATTCTCTCTCTACGCGCGTGTTTCCTTCCTTCATTTCTTCTCCAACAGTCTGCAAAACGTTTGCAAAGACTGCCGACGTTTCGAGGGCACCATTCCTGTAATGCGTGCTGCGTCGCTCGCACTCACTAGTCACCAGGCTGTCCTTCGCCCAGTTTTCAAGGCGATTCCTTGGCACAGGGGTGAAACTCACTACACACAAGGAATCCGGTGCTCGCCTCTTTCAAGCAATGGCGCTTGCCATCCGTAGCGCGCTTGTATCCGCAGCCATCGGGAAGCGGTTTCCCAAGACACTGAACTGAGCGCAAGCATCAGCACATGACACGTTGCGCACAGGCAGTTGATGATGCTCACCACATTACTTGAATCCTGTCGAATGCGCTATCAGGCAGGTTCGACTGACACACTGATGGCTCGTAGCGCAAGAGCAACCATTAGGGCGCTGAGATCCGAGACACAAATCAAAATAAAGGGAGGAGTGGAAACGGTTCAAAAATCTTGCCCTAGTACGGACACTGGAATTCCAGTGGGAACATGGGTTCCACTGGGATGCGCATTTCGCTCGGAAGCTCAGAAATTCCACGATCCCGACGTTCTCTCGGTAATGGAATTGGCTCGCTGATGTGGGTGGATGCTGAGCGCGGAATCCCGTTCTCCAATTGGGGAATGGCTGCTGAGAACGCATCTCTTATCCATAGCATTTCAAGGTGCCTAGAAGGGTTCGGTTCACCGTGGAGAGAAAACCCGATCCTCCTTCTAGGATCGTTTATTCAGGAGGCGGAGTCGTACATGACGACTCCAGATTCCGTGCGAAAAATTCAGAGGAAAGCCAAACTTTCTGAGGAGCGCTTTCGGATACGATCCACGTGCATCCGCAGCCTTCCCATTACCCTTTCACCCAAGCATCGCAAAAGAAGAAAGATTTCGCAGTAACTGAACTTCCCTCCACGCTACGTGTATTCGTTCCGTGGGAACTCGCTGAGAGACTTTTCGTCATTCAGCGGAGGCAGGCAGCAGAGCAGCATTCGCAAGAACCTGGCTACCTTGCACCTGGCGGCGGTCATTCGGAAGTGTAGGGCGCTGCGACGAACAGCAGAGCGTCTGTCCGCCCCGCTGCACTCGTAGACGGTGGCCGACGCGTGGGAGAGGTTGCCGGCCGCCGTCCCGCAGCTGCCAACTGCAGCCAAAGTGCCTGCGGCGCTGCCGCCGCCGCTCAGGTCCTGCTTGGAGGGTGCCTCACGTTGCGGCTGCGCTGTGCTCGCCGACAGCTGAACGTCTTGGGTGCGATCGGCAGCGAGCACCTGGCCCCAGATCGGCGCAGGCACGTACGCCGTGATCAGAGTCCACTCAAAGATGGGGTCGGAGCACGGTTGCGCACAGTGAGGGCAACGCGGAACGAGGAACGAATGACCGGCGCCTACTTCGAAAGGGCGCGCGGTCCACGGATCCACTTGAGGGGCGACGTTCACCGACGCGAACGCATCCGGTGGCGCCGCTTCTCCGTGCGGCGCCCACGGATAAAAGAAGGGTTGAAAGCTTGCCTGGGTCGCTTCCGATAGCGTGGAGCTGTCACTGGATGTGGAAAGGGAGGTGGATATTCTGGAGACCCACAACCTGGGCAGACGCACGTACAGGCGCGGCTGCGCCTCTTCCAAGGCGACCGGGTCGCACGCCAATCCACCGACGGGCGACTCCTCCGCCTCCGGATTCGGCCCGCGCGAATCGAACAGGGTGACGCACGAGCTGTCGCTGGAAGTCCGGCAATTCTCCTGATCGTTCTCCATGTTGCTTTTGGATGGCGTCACACATCACCAAAAGAGCGAGCGACCAGAAGTAGCCTGCGGAACAATTTTTCTTCCTAAGCGAAACCATAGAAACCAAAGTGAAGGCTATCCGATGTGGCTGTTGCCACCACCGCCGTTCGAACGGCGATGGATCGAATCGTGCCGCAGCATTCATCCAGTCAGCCCTTAACATCTCGGGAAGGCGGCTGCGGTCGTGGTGGCGTGTGACGACCTCTGTCCTGTCGCCAAGCGGTTACTCGTAGCAAACAAGCATCCACGATGCTCCCGACCGTCTCCTCGTTCGCATTCCAAGCGTCTCGCCAGCGCAGTTTCCTGGGAACCCTAAGGGAGTGTGTCGGGCGGATGCAGAACCCGCTGTTGCGCCGAACGAGAGAGCACGTAAGCGGTTGGGCCTGGGAGAAAGCTGGCGTCCTCCGCAGCGTTCTCGGCGGGAGAACATCTGCGACATGGGTGTCAAGAGGATGGCAAGCGATCGGGCCGGGATCGAATTTTCAGGGTGTTTGTGAACCCAGTGGAATGCGCACGCGCACGCGAGCCATGCGGCCGCTTGCTACGTTCGAAATCGCACACCACCGACGTCACCAAACACCACAAAAGGGGCGTGCTTACGGTGTGCCAGGGCTACCCTGCTCGTGCCAGTTGATGGGAAAGGACGTGGTTATTCGGCACCTGTTAGCACTTGTGTTGCAGGCAAGAAGAGCATGGTAATGTAGACGTCTATGACGATCCGATGCATCAATGAAATGAGCAAGCTGCATTGACTATGAGAGGAAGTCTTGGCATATTCCATATGTGGACATGTTTTCATCTATGCAGTGATATTGATTGCAAAGCGTGTATAGATAAATGCATGCTTTCCGAATATATCCAGATAATATGGAATTCCATGCCTACGCATTTACGTTAACCTATTCCTATTCCTATGTATGTGTCCACATGAACTTCAAAGAGTTCTCCGTCGCGCATATCCAGAGTACACGCGTATCTATTTAATTTTTCTAATGTCCAACATAGCCATGAGGAATTTTCTCGACAACATATTCATAGAATGCATGACTAAAATGTCTGTCGACAAGTTTTACGAAACATGCAGTTTCCAAGGATAGAAACTTTAATAATAGGAATTCTAATAAATCGGAATCGCTGTGTACGTGAAAACCAATTTGTATATGCATTCGTATGCGATAAACACACGCAGAATTCTTTTTCACTATCCTTTGGGATTTCGTTTTTCCGGATTTCTATGGACGGCGCTTGCCCGGACGTTGCGTCGCTCGGAAGTGTCGGTGGAGTTCCGGGACACGGGCACACTCTCGCACTGGGCACCCGTTTGCCCAGTCACGAAGGCGGAGCGTTATTCTGGGCGAAGAAGGTTCCTCTCTCCAGCTTCCATCCGGAAAGCTTGCTTCTATAGAATTTCACTCAGAGATGAGGATGTCTGGAGTCTGCAACGTTGTGCAGTGCGTTTGCGGGCAGCCTCCCTCCTCTCGGTGCCCACGGCTGCTCATCTTTCCTAGCGACAGGTGATCGACCACGAGGTTCGCAGGCCGCGAAAGGGAAGACCATCCGAGGGCAGTGTGCATGTCTCATCATCGTCTGCTTGAGCTGTTCTCCTGCTGCCGTGAGCGCTTCCCGATGATTTCGAAATCTCCCTACTTTGTTTCCTGAAAACTGTAATGAAATGTGTTGATCCTGTATGATTAAAGACTTATATTGCTGATTATGTTTTTGAATTTTCATTAACTTCATTTTGTGAACACGGACTTGTTATACTGGAGATCAGTTCTTAGCTAGGAGAATATCATTCCAATTTCAAGTTTTGTAATGAGTCTTTTTGTGAATGTTGTGAATTCTAGTAATCAAAATGGAATTACAAAAAGGAAGCTTGATTGAATATTGTGGTTTTCTAAATTTGTAGTAAAGAATGATAGGATATTAACAAGATGCTTAGGAAATTCCATCATGAAAATCCACTTCAAAGGTGTGGAGGATTTTTGTTCATGCACAGAGTAGCCTGTAACATCAATTTCAGAAGTACATTGATTTTCTGTTGATTAGTATACCAGGTAAATAAAATAAGGAAACCTTCAATACTACCATCAATAATAAAACTGAAAATTGAGTTCGTCCTTCTACTAACATATGCTTTTGGTCTTCTTGTTCTCATGTCTGAGAGTCTTTATCTTTGTGTAGAAGAGTAGGTGGGAAGTTCAAAAGCAAATGAAGAAATCAGAAAGGTGATACTAGAACAGGTAGCAAAGATGTACATGTTGTGCATGGTACTTGAGAAATCTGTGTTTATGTTTTCAATTTTAATGCATGCAATTGAGATTGAATGAAATTCATCCATTGTTATTGTAAAGGTCCAACCTACAGCTCCTTTTTTTCATGTATTAAAATAATTAACCAATTCTCAAAAAGCAGAACGATTACAACAGGCAGAACGATTGATTAGTGATCTGTTGTACCTTCCTTTTTATTTTGCCCACCAAACCAATTTTCGAAAAGGAAACACGTGTTGGAATTCCTTCTGATGTCATCAATTGCCATTAGTCCGCTTTTACAAATTACTGATTTTCTTTGTTTGTATTCCTATTTCATATGAAAACGTAGTGCTTCAGACAATTTTTTGAAGTTCCATATAACTGTTACCATATCGACGTAAATAGAAAATTATCGAAGCAGATCTCGTGTTGGAACTGAGTGTTTACGAAATCTCAAATTTTGTCCAACACATGAGTGTTTAAGTTGCACCATTGAAGCCTTTATCCAGTCTAATTTCCAAGTGATTCTATTAATGAATTTCATAATTACTTGTTGAACTATTTCATTCTCTCGACAAAAGAAACGCACTGCTAGTAATATGAGAACAGGAGTCTCGTTTTTTTTCTCCTAAGCAGAAGGTTTTTTTTTTGCTTAATCTTTCACATACCAGTAATTTATTTATGGCATTGGTGATTTTCTCCAGGAGTATGTTGGCTTGAAATCCAAGTTTTCTTCTCCATCGTAGTCGCGAAAGCATTATAATGTTGCTGACACTGCTCAAGCCGTGATCGATTGCATTCTAAGACAGCATGATGCTGTGCTTTCTGCAGAAAGTTGCTGGAGAAAGAAGAGAAGAGGAAACATGATTTTGCTGCTGCGATTTTTATTTCCCGAATTTCACACTTACGAAGAGGAGTATGGTTTTACGTGCAATGCCAATGCAAGAGATGAGCAATCAGCTTTGGATGGCAGTCATCGCATTCGTGCATGCGTGGACTTTTCTGATTACACGATGTGATTGATGTTTGTTTACTGTCATTTTGATTTACTTCTACTTGTATTCATTCAAATATTTTCTTAAAAAAACTACATTTATAATATTTAAGCTCTATGAAGAGTCAACGCAATTTCTTCACTTCGACACATCCTGACTCATTTCATTCTTAGTTCAGACGGTACTATGAAATATCTATTTTTAAAATACAAACTCTTAAAAAATCGTCATAAAAAAATAGAAGGTGCAAGAACAAATAATTCAGTTAGAAATGCAATTAGTAACACTGATTGAGCTAATTATACAAGAACACTAATTTTGGAAGGGGAATATTGAAGACAAAAGCAAAGTGAAATACTGAAAATATAACATGAAATGGTGCTGTTTATTTTTCAAGCTTACCATGTAAAAATTTCGAAGTGAGTAAGACGACTTTTTTTTGCATAGTTAAATGGAGAAAACAAACATTTTCAGATCGTTAAAGTGAACGAAAAGTTTCCATAGGTAATAACAAACAATCAAGTATAAGTTGCTATATCCTGCCAACTGCTGGCGTTCCAGTCTTTATTCAATTTCTTTGCTAAATCGTGCTAACTGTTTGTGTGTCAGTCTTTATTCAATTTCTTTGCTAAATCGTGCCAACTGTTTGTGTGTCAGTCTTTATTCAATTTCTTTAATTAATAAGCAAAAAGGATTTCGGAAGAATTCGAAGTTTTAATAATGTTGCTCTTGCATGTATGTTTTCCTAGGTGTTGCAAACCTCAACATAAGCACACTAAACTTTTAGCGTGGTCTGTAATTTTCTTTAAAAGATAGAAAAGTATGTTCACTTATTTCCAAGTTTGCATCAATTGCTAGCGAATCCTTTTTTCACTCGAATTCCGCACTGAACCCAAAGTTTCCTTCACTGTGGGTTATATGCTTGAACATCTTTCTTGGTTGGACGTTATGTTAGGATGGTTTAGTTAGTGAGAGTACAATCCTAGTTGATCATACATGACTTTTGTCTGAAAAATAGCCGTGTGTTATTATTTTTCATTGTCTTCTTCGGTGATGTTGTAAACTAATTACCTGTGATTATTTCTTTTCCTGTGTATTTTGTGTTTATTTTTTTGGTTTTTTGGCCTACTAGTTGTATTCTTAATTAATGGCTATGATTCTCTGAATTTCTTTCATTATCCCTGTTTTTTTTCTTTTTTCATTATGATTCTTTATTTTTTCATTACTGTGTTGAAAACACTTCGAGGAACATTATTTTTTGAAACCAACATCTCATCAATAAATTCTACAAAACATGCACGAATTAGTGGTTTCGTGTCAACTACAGGTCGCTTGTGTAAACATGATCATGATTTGATTCAGAGCATACGAAGTATAGTTTGGAAAGATTTTCAGCTTTTGAATTGAATTTCGCACCAATTTCTTAGCTGAGTAGTGTAAGTTCTCTTTTTTATTGCGATATAAGTTTTTTAAGAGAATTAGGTTTTTCTTGAATTTTGATGCAAGGCATCTTTCGAGTATTACTTGAGTAGACTTTTTCGCTTGAACAATACGCAACATGCGTTGGTAGCACTGTTCCCTATCTTCTACGTTCATGCACAAATTCAAAAAGTGATCAGGATGGTCAGTGGACCATTGAATTCCTTGTATTCCTTGATTAATGTTGCAAGGTAGGCGGTTGATGCAATTGTCGCACAGTGTATGGCATACGAATCAGCGTCGTTTGAAAGTGTTTAACAGTTTGAAAAGAGCTTTAGGATTTGAAAGTTTCGTTGTTGCATGAAATGAAAATCAGGGAAACGCAGAGTACTAAACTAAGCATGTGCCTGGTGCTATAGTTATTTCGTTGTATGTACATGGTGACCTTTGGAAACGATTTGGGAATTCATGTTCTTTAAGGAATTACCCCGTAGTTCAGTGATTAGCCTTGTATGGATTCGGATAGAGAATTTTGCTAAGGCGTAGCCCTTCTCCAGGGGTGAAAGGCTTCCATTAATACCTTTGAATTATTGTGTGAGTTTATGCAAACAAGCTACCCATGTTTAACACCGAGCTATTAATATCTATGTGTCTTTCGTACTTTGTAGGATTTATGGATGCCGTTTTTTTAAAAATGGTAAATATGCCTTTGTATATAGAAAACGTAATTCATGATGACAATAATATTTTGAAAGTGAAACTAGATAATGTTAAAAATGTGATTACTTTGTTGAAAGCCGTGAATTTTAGAGAGGTATGCAGTTGTTTTTTATAGTTCCATTTTAAGCAATTCCCTACTTTGAAAATATTATATGACAGAATCCAAATTCTGAAAAGTATGGAAAGTTCATCAGAACTGACTTGATTTTTTGAAATATTGTTTTAAAACATGAAAGACATGAAGTGTGTCAATTAAAATGACGTCTTTCTAGTCATAATGGAAGTCATAATGGTTTAAAAGTATCTGTTGAACATTCAAAATGTGTGCAAGCAAATGCATTGATTCAGGCCGAAATTTTCAGAGAATTTATTTTGAAGGAAGAAGTTGTATCTCTGACATGAAATCTTTCGGTTTTACTTGTTTGTTTGAATATTTTTGGAGGTTTCAACTCTTCTGGTAGTTATCCAACATTATGTATGTGTTATGCTGGATACGGCCACCCACTTCTTATTATGTAAAATAATCAGACCACTATGCAAAACATATATGGTTTTAGGTTAGAGGAAGGAGGAGTATTAACAGATTGCAGCATTAACACTTTATATCCTGAAGAATTTGCTGATTTCAATTTTGAGCCTAACAACATGCATGCCAAAATCATTATGAAAGCTGACTGCTTGAAAGAAGTGTTTTCAGATTTTGATTTAGGCAGTGAAACTGTGCACATTTCAATTACAGGAAGAACTTTAAGATTCACTACATCTAGCACTTCCAACGAGAGCTGTGTATGTTCAGTTGGCATCAATGTTAACAACTATATGACTATTTGTTGCAACAGACAGAAATACCTGAAGATTCTGATGCTTTGGAAACTTTTCCGTTTTTTTCTCCTGTTTCATACAGATTCAAGCTATCTTTTCTAAAACTTTCAGCCAAGCCTCTTTCCCTTTCACAGAAAGTATCTTTACGTATAGATTTACAAGGATTGTTATGCTTGCAGTACATGATTCACACAGAAGAAGATCAGCGCTGCTTTGTAGAGTTTCTGGTAAGTGATTTGACTTGGCTTCTGGTGTCTTGCATGCTGTGTTAGTGTTGCCCAGATGTGCAAAATTCCTCACAGTGAGCTATCAAGTTCGATATATGATTCATGCAAGGTTTCACATACAATCTTTACTATTGCACTATTTATTGGTTTTTGTTGCAGTCTGATGCAAATGCTAAAAATACAAATGCCAATTTTTGCAAACTTATCTTATGTAAAGCTCATATAGGAGGAAGAAAGATTTCCAAAGATAAACAACATACATTTATGGAGGAGAATCTGGAAATAATCGTGTGTGCGAAAAGGTTCACCAATGTGGTAGTGTTCGTTTTATATGTGTATTAGCAACCTCTGAGATTGTACTGTATGTAAAATCATGTTGCATCTTCACTTATAAAAAATAAAATTCTCAATTCTTAATGATGAGTTTTCCACATCTTGATTTGGTCAACATTTAGGTTGCACCTTTGGAGCTCACTGGTTCTGGAGGACAGTGTGTTATTTGAAGTTAACTGATTTCAGCATATTTGTTTCCAGGTAATGCGTTAACTAGTTGAGTACTGTTTTCAAATGTTAAAAGAATTCTGATGAATACTGTCTTGCATTTCACAAAATGCAATACTTATAAAGAAATGAAATTTCATATCGCAGGGATCTTCATATACTCTAGAACATGTTTTGAGGTGAGTGGCTGTATTTCAAATTTCAAAGGTTGATTCGACTTTGCTCAAGCACTAAGTGACGCTTACTGTGAGTCATCAGCATAACTGCATCCCAATTAGACACTTGAAGCATTTCATTCTTTAATCACTTTCATATTTCTTAGTCCCCTAATTACGATTGTTTTCTTTCCACATCGGTATGGTAATGCTGTTCACTTTAATCAGTGATTGCCAGAAAAGAGTGTATTTACTTGTGTGTTACTGAATCATAATACAGTGTGTACTATGATTGGTGCCGACATGAATGCAGTAAATGCTTTTCCATTTTCTATTTTTCATGCATGTCTAAGGACCACATTTCGAAGGAGCTTAAGTTGGTTAGGAGCTAAAGCTTTGGAAATGAAACAACGAAATATAGAAGGGCATCGAGTCGGTAGAGGAGCATTTCTTAAGGGAAACGTGCCGAATTTCAGCGGAACTTTATGACACCATCAGTACAGAAAGCTTGAGGATCGTGGTAGATTCTAATGGGATTCTCAAAGTTGAGCTAATGCGGCAAAGTGTGTCGTTTCTGCAAGTTAGCTTTTGTAACATTAAGTTTCCATCGAACCTAAGCAGAAAGTGTAGCTTGAAAATCCTTCAAAAGCTAGTCCGTATGATCCTGCACAGCATGCACATGATTTCCCTTGAACGAATAGCAAGCATGCTTCGCTTATTTTATATAGGGAGATTTCGCACAAGGGTGGAATTCCGCAGAATTCCCCATTTAACACTATATGTGTCTGATAACAATATCTGGTTGTTGAATCTTTTAGCACTCTGTGCTTTCAAGGTGCAGAAATGCTGAGTAATTCAGTTTTTCCCGGGTCTGACATACGATGGAGTGGATTTATTAAAGCAAGAATTATTAATGATAACAATAAAAGAACAAAGTTCCATTTGGTACGTGCCCACAATGCTTCCCTTACTACATTTCACTGTTCCCATTTTGCAGTTGGGGGATTTCCATCTTCTCTAAAGGTTGCTGGGCGTCCGTCGTACTTGGTCATCAATCTTTTTCAATATGTTCAGGTGGGGAATGTGTTGCAGTTCCTACTATGTCTATTTCTTTCATAATTAGCCCTTGAAACAGTTTTTCAAAATATCCATGGCTGCTGCTGTGCCTCTGCACACGAAAGCATCATTTTTATGTATAACCCGCTTCAAAATTCCTCTTCGCCTGCTGAACTGGGCTGCTGTTCCGAATCCAGGGAGAAGACAAAGTTCACATCCTCCCACGTGCATGTGAAATCAACACACCGTACAGCTGCGCTGATTTCATTAGCCAATAAAGCCTATAGCCTTCGTTCCGAGGGCCTGAATGCACGGTTGCCGAGCTTTGGCACTGTGCAGCACACAGTCTCAAGCAATAGCGAATATCCGTTCTCAAGCACGTACGTTTGACAAGCGCAAGTCAGCTGTGTGAGATGACGTCTGGTGCATTCGAGCGGTACTTCGCCGTACTTAAGAAGCATGTTCGGGTGATTCCCTACAGAGGAGATCATCAGCTCCCTGCGGACGATGTTCTCCAGAGAAATCAGAGGAGAATCAAGAGCGGACGATGGAAGTCCCCATACGGCGTCGTCATCGAACCATTCGAATATCCCCCTATGAGGTGAAGCAAAGGTACTTGAGTAACTAGCGGACATGAAGAAAAAAGAAAAGAAAAAGGAGAAAGAAAATGGAAACAAAGCAGCAAATAGGGGCAAGTTCCGAAGCACTCTCTACTTGTGTCCTGGGATGTTTTCAATCAGTCTGATCGTGCTCCAATTGCAACAGCGATCTAGCAAGATCATGGTTTACAGCCAGAAAGAGCCATATAGAATCTGCTTCACCCGCAGATGAATTGTAGTTGGCCAGAAGATAGGAAAGTTCATCAAACCAATGACGTAGCGGGAAAGTTCGTGCTTCGTCTTCTGCGCTGCTACCTCGTACGTTTCCTCACCTCTTTCCTTCCTCTTTGTTGCCTTGCCGTTAATGTGAGACGACACCAGAATGGGCATCTAAAACACTTCGCTTCAAGGATGTACAATACAGAACAAATATTAAGCATCATCAATTTCTTCCTAGTAGCAGTCTGCAGCAGCGTTCCCCAGTCACCACAGCAGCAACACAGCTGCTAATATTTTCCACAAGGCTGCTGGTAAAAATCGCTGCGCCAAAAGTTTGTTGGCTGGATGAGAGATAGTGCTTGCGTTCTACCAAGAAACCGTTGCGATTTCCAAGCAGAGGTGGTGTCGCCTCCAGCGTCGCTCTCGTGTTCTCTGAGGTAGGTGAAGCCAGTCTCCTCGACCTGTTGAGACCACGTTCCGAGACTCACCACCGCACGGAATTCGGACTTCAAGACCACCAATTCGCTCTCCAGCTTGTTGCACTGGGGGACTTCTACCACGATTGTAGTAATGTTCTCCTGGACACCGCAGATGCAGCGCTGGAGTTGCTCATGTTTCTCACTCTTCGTTCCAATTCAAACTTCATCACGTAGCTGAGCCAGATCCTCGACGATCTGCAAGGTTTCCTGCCTCTCCGGTGTGGGTTCCACCACTTTCATTTTGGGGTCCTCGGCGGTTTCCACCTTTATCCGGAGGATTGCTGCCCTTGCGGGTGCATCCTCCTTTTTCTCTTCTTCCGCCTGACTTCCTGGAAGCCGTCTTCCGGAATCGGTGCGGCTTCCTTCACACTCTCCGTCTTCTCCGCCAGCTTCTTCGGCTTTTCAGCCTCCTTGCGTGTTATCTCTGCAAGCGAGAGAGCTCAGATATTCCGCACCAGAACGCGTATGTTTTACAAGTCCACTTGGGGCGGCGAGAGAGCTTGCTAAAGAATATGATTTCGCCTGAGGGTACTCTCGGACCAGGTGTCCCTGTTTGCGGCATCGGTGGCTACCTACTATGGAACGCATTGCCACACGATGCCTGAACATCTTACATTCGGTGCAGAAGGCTCCGTACAGGCGATTGGCTCTACCGAACGAGAACTTCCTGCGACTGAACATCAATGACGGGAACTCAGGGAAGTTGGGCACCTTCCGCTAGAGTCATTTTGGCGACGCCCTTGCCGGAGGAAACTTTGCCTAGAAGGTTGCGAAATGCTACTTGTTAAATTTCGCCGAACTTGGCAAGATATCTCCATACATCTTGTTGAGCTCAGCCGGATATTCCCGCGACGAACGCAGTAGTGATAGATACCTGGCAACATTCTGCTCTTAATGTTGATGACCCTCTCGATCAAGGCATCCGCGAGGATATCGTGTGGATGCTGAAAGCACTGGCACAGGGAATTATCTCCTGAGCTCTGTCTAAGTTTACGTTCGCCTCATATAAGGCGAAGAAAACGAAGAGGATGTTGTGGAGTCGGAGCAGTCCCGTCTTAAACCTGATTATTCGTACGTCTACTTTTGATGGAGCCATCAGATTGGGCACTTCGAGGAGTACCATTGACTCCGCCTTGCCTTATATCTTAAGTGGCTGGATGTTGCTATTTAGAGCTGCCACCGCCGCGAGCGAAAATTCCTGCGCCACTGAAGCAAAGAGAGATGCTGGAACGGCCGTTACCTTCCACGCCACCTGGAGGTTGGTAGGCTGCGACCTAAGCACCGCAGCCTACAACACGTGCGGAGAAGCTGTAATCTCACCCGCCGTTATCTTCATCTGTTGATGTGACGCCGGCAGGGGCTTCAGCTCTTCCCGCATCCCTCCGGCGTACAAAGAGTTCTCCGCTGCTAGGGCATTACGGGTCCTCCACCGTGGTGCTGCTAAACTCAATGCACTAGATGAAGGTTGATGGAGTCACTTTGTTGATCACTGTCACCTATCTGTTTATCGCTGAGTTTTTGACCACTCGACGAACACAATAATTGAATCGAAAGCGGTAGTGGAAGCTCTTCAGGCGGTATATTCGGGAAAGTTTCCTCCTGCCATTAATGGCTCCTCACAGGACTTCGTCGGCTGGCATACTGCTCATGCGCAAAGTAAATCCTCAATTCTGCGTAAAATGCCTGCATGCTTCCATTAGGCCATCTCTTAGTCAGTGATCCCTTTATAATCGCACATTGCAGAAACTTATACTGTGAGTAGAAGCACAGTATTTCGATGGCAAATGCAACAGTAAGTCCGCCAATGCAGCGAACAAAACATACGCTGCAAACACTTCAGGATGGCGGCATTGAAGAACAGCTCAGCAATGCGGATGCGATGGAAGCGGAAGCCTGTGCACAGCACCACTGCTTGGGTGCACCAGCACGCGTGAGCGCTGAATCCTCCGCTGCAGTCTTCATTCCCTGCCAGCTCCCATTGCGCTATCCGAAGCGATTCTTTTTTCGGGAACGCAGTCGAGACGGTATGCGGGAACGCATTGCTGCAACGCTATCTTCGAGTAGTGGGGCAAGCATGCTCTTCCCATGGATCAACATGGAATTGGTGCGAAGAAGGAGATGGCGATCTCTTAATTTTCTCGTTGGTGCTCTGCAGCTCACTGCAAGCGAAAAGTAGGAGCGGAAGCGATTCTATCACCCTGCACCCGAACCGGCTTGGGGACGCCGCTCCCCCAGAATGCAGGTGTCTTCTCTGATTGCACTGGAATCCCCAGTGCGAAAACCGCAGCACTTCCTGTATCCAACGAAGCGGGCGCACGAAGGTGTCTACGCAGAGGGAAGAGACCATAAGCTCTTCGGGGGCCACTCCGAGAAGCTCTCTCCACCGAAGCAGTCCGTTTGACCGGAATCCAGGAGTGGATGCGTTCACCTGCTCGCTCTTTTTCAGCCATTGAAGAGTTGTTCGACTATTGCAAGGTTGAGAAGAACACTCACCCAGTCGGTTGGCCACTGTCGTTGTTGGACCTGAGGGCAGACGGCGCTGCAGCCGGGCGTGAGACGGCTAACCGGGACCACTGCGACCAGTGCTGAAGCGTATCTGCCAGCGGTTTGCGGAGCAGTTGCTCTTCCAAGGTAGCGATTCAGTGCTCCAAAGGTTTCTGCTGACAGCCATTCCAAACGATGGGTCGGACAGGAGGTGTACGCATGGGCTAGCAGCAAGGAGAAGCAGGCGTACATGCGTGCGAAAGGGATACCCTCACACGTGCTCTCCCAACTTCCTCTTCCTCTCTCAAACCATGCTGCCTGCACGTCTTTCGTGGCCACCATTGCCACTTGGTGGACCCGTGCAAACATCGCGCCGTGGACCGACGCTCCTGTTGAAGCGAAATTTCCATTGATTGTATTGTATTCAGAAATCGTTCATGTTCAACCATTCGAGATGTACATAGCATGCCGTGAATAGTAATGCGAATGCATGCACTATGCAAATGCGTGCACAAGCGCATCTTTCCATACGAATCTGAAGATGCACGGCACACAGGTTAAGCAGCTTGTGAGGATACGTGCATTCCTGCTCAAGATTCGATTGCAGGTGAAACAGGTTGTTATGTCTTCATGTGTACATTGATGGTAGTTGACTCACATCAGGCGAACTGTACGGCACTCACTTTGCCACGTCCCAATTGGAACATCAGATTGCAGTTTCACTGAAACTGCAATCTTCTCTCTATTGCGATGCCCACCGTAATTCGAGCGCGGGGATGCTCACGCTCACGCACACATGGGCGTACTTCCTGCGGATTGCGAACAACGCATACATACATATATGCATGCATGCATGCATGGATTGTGTCTGTTGTTCCGGTTCCATATCCAGATCAGTGCACCCCGAAGTTCCCATTCCGTTCTGAAAACGTGTGCATGCTGATGTTCAATACATAGGTGAGTGTGTATATCCGTATCGATGTTTGCTTCCGTCCATCTTCCCATGACTGTTGTTTCCACGTGTCGATTGCGAGTAGCGGATGGACAGGAATATGGGAGGGTATACGCACAAGCATGAGTACGTACGCACACAAAGCTTTTCAACATTATATGCTGCAAACACGAAACGTTCCTGGATATTCTTCGTTCCTGGATAGTGGAGCAGTCCCTCGAACACGTTTCCGTGGATGGTGATAAGCTGGAGTTGCATTCGCATGGCTGGCATTCTGGGTACATGGACAGCCACGCACATTTGCCTATTTGCACAGCAGAACGTGGGTGCGGACAATTTTGGTGTTTACAGGTGGAATGTGTGCCGTGTGCACTTTGTTCGGTAGGTATCTGAAGACGGAAAGTGATGCGAACTGCTGGGCATCGATGTTTGCAGTTTGCTGTTCGAATGTCCATTTTGATGGGAGCATGTCCAGGTTGCCCGCAGCCCGCGTCTCGTGCTGATAGCGTACGGAAAGGAGAAAGTACACGCTGATTGGAAAGTGTGCTGATCGGTGTATGCGAAATTGCTATAGGACATGCGTTCGCGCGGCTGTACGGAACGGATGGCTGTTTTGCAATGTTTGGAAATAGACGGTGGGTGCGACGCGACAGGTGCGAAGAGAGCAGTCCCCTGTGGCGGCCGCCTGCCAAGCTTTTGTGCCTGCACGGCACAGTAACGCTTGGCGTCATGGGCGCCGTCGGAGCGTGGCGCGCGCGCTTCCGCGTTTGCCAGGCGCCGTGCGTGCTGCCTCGGGCAGCGGCCGGCCGGTTCTCGTCCGCTGCGCCGGCCGGCCCGTCCGCTCTTGCGCTCTCCGTCTCGGATGGAAGGTTCTCGTTGCCCAGAACGACCGGCATCATTGTTTCCTCGTCGAACGTTCCAACAATCGATGAAAATTTTCTTTTCCCATTCGAGAGAAAGCTTTTTGTGTGTCCGGATCGGGCATCTCTGCGTTCTCTCTCTGTGTCTCTCTGTGCAAGATTGTGTTGTGACTTGTTGTTGGTGCGCGTGTGTGGCAGCTGTCAATTCGTCGGAGGAAGTGAGCAGTGCGACGCCGGAGGGTGAGAAGGTAGTGTGGGCGCTGGCGCGGTGGGCAAGCGGCGCCGGATGCGAGGCGTGGGGGTCGGCGAGCGAGCGGGACGGGGCGCGCGCTAGCGGCGGCTGCGGCTGCCGCCGGCGGGTGGTGACGTAACGCCGTCCGCCGCCGCCGCCGCCTGCGCCGTCCTGCCTGCTTCGCACGCTGCTTGGTGGTGGTCGAGCGTGCAGACTGGTGCGGCTGCTTCGCTCGCGGCCGAGCGGATGGGGAAGCCAGCGCGGTAGCGTCCATTCGGCGTTTCGATAGCGAGCGCGCACCAACCAGATCGGAGCCACGCTCCCAGCGGGCAACGGAGCGGACGGGCACGGGCGCCCACTCCATCGTCCTGCCCGCCGCACGTCGTTTTCAGCGTCACATAGATTTCTCATTGCATTTTTGCGCCACTTCGCGAAGCATCCATTTGCTGTGTGTGGCAAATTCCCGTCATGGAGACCCGCACATCCTTCCAATTTCCTTTGTTCAGAAGAACATTGATATGAGTCCGACGTTTCATTAGGGTGGGGCACTTTGGATTCTGTGATGTTTTCATGGTAACCAGTGTCGGATGAAGAAAGCTAATATTTCCCTTCGCTCTGATTCATCATGTGGTCCAAATTTGCAACTTTTAAGGATGTGTTAGCAATACGAAATTAGCAAATTTTAACATTGCACTTTTGCGTCTTTTCCTGAAGCATCCATTTGCTGTGAGTGGTAAATTCCCTTCATGGAGACCCGCACATCCTTCCAATTTCCTTTGTTCAGAACAACATTGAGATGAGTTCGACGTTTCATTTGGGTGGGACACTTTGGACTCTGTGTGGTTGCCATGGTAACCAGTGTCGTAATGAGAAAGTCAATGTTTCCCTTCGCTCTGTTTCATTAAGTGGTCTAAATTTGCAGCTTTTTGGGGTTAGTATGCAATACGAAATAAGCAGATTTCTCCACTTCACTTTTGCACAACTTCGCAAAGCATCCATTTGCTGTGTGTGGCAAATTCCCGTCATGGAGACCCGCACACCCTTCCAATTTCCTTGGTTCAGAAGAACAATCAGATGAGTCCGATGTTTCTTTAAGGTCGGGCACTTTGTCCTCTGTGTGGTTTTCATGGTAACCAGTGTCGGAATAAGAAAGAGAATGTTTCCCTTCGCTCTAATTCATCATGTAATCCAAATTTGCAACTTTTAAGGGTATGTTATCATTACGAAATCATCAGATTTCTCCTCTGCACTTTTGCGCTTCTTTGCGAAGCAGCCATTTGCTCTGAGTGGCAAATTCGCGTCATGGAGACCCGCAGAACCTTCCAATTTCCTGGGTTGAGAGGAACATTGAGATGAGTCCGATGTTTCATTAGGGTGGGGCATATTGTACACTGTGTGGTTTTCATGGTAACCAGTGTCAGAATAAGAAAGAGAATGTTTCCCTTCGCTCTGATTTATCATTTGGTCCAATTTTGCAACTTATAAAGGTGTTTTATCAAGTCGAAATCATCAGATTTCTCCTCTGCACTTTTGCACCACTTCGCGATGCATCCATGTGCTGTCAGTGGCAAATTCTCGTCATGGAGACCCGCACAACATTCCAATTCCCTTGGTTTAGACGAACATTGAGATAAGCCCGACGTTTCATTAGGGTGGGGCACTTTGGGCTCTGTGTGGTTTCCATGGTAACCAGTGTCGTAATCAGAGAGAGAATGTTTCCCTCCGCTTTGATTCATTATGTGGTTTAAATTTGCAACTTTTTGGGGTTTGTAATCACTTCGAAGTCAACAGATTTCAACATTGCACTTTTGCGTCTCTTCCCGAAGCATCCATTTGCTGTGAGTGGCAAATTCCCGTCATGGAGACCCGCACAACCTTCCAATTTCCTTAGTTCACAAGAACATTGAGATCAGTCCTACGTTTCATTAGGGTGGGTCACATTGGCCTCTGTGTGGTTTGCATGGTAACCAGTCTCGGAATAACAAAGAGAATGTTTCTCTTCGCTCTGATTCATTTTTTTGTCCAAATTTGCAACATTTTGGGGTTTGTAATCACTTCGAAGTCTGTTTGGACGCAATTAGAATTCATTTGAACGCACGAAGCACTGAAATGTTGACAACAAAGGGAATATCGCGGTCATAAAACTTGATCTCCGTTTTACAAAAATGGTTGCCATGAGAACAACTCAAAGCCCAGTGTGCCTATCCCAGAATAAGTTTGGGCTTGTTGGGATTTATTCACTTGTTGAAAGCGATGGGGTGAGATTGGGCATGTGTTAAACACGTCCATCTGCCAATCCTTCGGCACATGCCAACGCATATTGCGTGATGGTTGAGCCAGAGAGCAGCTGGAGAGCTCTTCGGTTTCGAAGCACTTCACAAGCTTCGTGTGAGTAAGCTTTTTCACACTCTCCAGCATGAGTGAGCCTTCAGAGGAGGCAGAACATAAAGCAAAAGACAAGCAGAGGTAACAGTGGACATTGGGAAGAGCGAACCAATAATCGATTTCGAATCCACTGCCTTAGCTCTTTTTCCGGGGTGGAACAAAAAAAGTGTACTTGTCTCTCGTGTTGCCGAAATGGCAGGGACGGTGTAGAATTCGACAGAACAACGGCTTCATGAAGTTTGTATTTCCGAGGTGCTGAAAAGTCCCTGCGTTTCCACACATTCAGCCGAAACGGAATTCCCGCGATGCCATTGAGCGAACTCGCAAGCAGCGGAAAGAGAGTGCATGTCGTCGGTCTTGCAAGGTGGCTATTTCTACCATCAGGAAAGAAGAATTTGCGTAAAGTGCTAATGGTGTATATGCTCAGTGTGCTGAGGAGTAGGCAACTTCTTGTCTACTCGAAGGGCGACCATACGTGTGGAGAAACGTGCCAGCATTGCCTGAACTCACAACTGGAAATGAAAATGGAAGAAGGAAGGGTAGAGAGGAAATGGAAACAGTGGGAAAAGCAGGTATGCATCCGCAAAGTTGCGTGGTCACCTTACTCTATCCACTGGTTTCCAAAATGACCTGTGGCGTTCGGAAAGCGACTGTAAAGTTAGGGCAGCACGAGTTACAGACTCCAAGTGCAGAAGCTGAAGATCCATGTGATAACTGTTCACAGAGTGAGAAACATATCGGAAAGATACAAATGTAGAAAATGGGATCACAGCGCCCTTTGACGCGACAACAACAAGAACCGTCTCCGAAGAACTCGAACTTCGATCGAACTCTTCCCCTTTCAGCCAGAAGAGTTGAAAGTGCCTCCCCCTCGCCACTCCACCTCCCCTGTTTATGGATGGAAGGGCTTTTCCCCTCCTGTGGCAGCGATCGGCGCTACTGGTACAGCACTGGGGTCTTCCGTGCAATGCGCGCCAGCAACACTGGACGAGGGAAAGCGCATCGCCGAACTGTACCAGGTGTGGAGAGAAGGACACATTCCCCCACCTCGTAGTGCGGTGTGTCGCCCTCCAGGAAGTGTGGGCACGTTTCTGCGCGCCCCTTCTGCACCCCGAGGACGATTCCAGAGACTCTTTGAGGCCCCTCTTCGTGCGATACGCCGTGACGCCCACAATCGCGGCGCTGTGCCGCGAGCGCAGTGTCGCCGAGGCAAAGTGCGACACCAAGAGAGGCCGTAGCGATTGGGGGGCTGCCTTGCACGACACGCCAGCAGCTTCCTGCAGATAGTCTTGAGGTGGCCCCACCTTCAAAGGGGGAAGTAGGAGCTCGCCGGCAACCTTCTACGGATGCACAGCCCTTAACCATCATGAAAAGTGATCCCTTCCCTTCCCCGGAATTATTCTTTTTGTTTGAGCGATTTGTGTTGCTGTTGTTGTTTTGTTCATTTTCGCTGTTTGTGGTTGCTTTCGCTTTTGTTGGAATTTTGACTCATCCTCCTTCCCCTTCGTGTACGTGATGGATATCGCCGGCTCCCCCTCTTTTTTTCCTAATGGGATAATGGGAATCAGTGAGCCTTTCGGCTCCTTCGATTCCTGCAAGAGGAACAAACGATCCGGCGCATCCGGGTGCCCTTTTTGAGTGCGGCTTCGCTAAAGAAGCGCAGCAGCAGGTTGATAGCAGTGTGTTGGCGGTGACGGAGAGCCGTGGCGAGTCTCCGGCACAACTCATGCAGCTCACTGCAAGCGAAAAGTAGGAGCGGAAGCGATTCTATCACCCTGCACCCGAACCGGCTTGGGGACGCCGCTCCCCCAGAATGCAGGTGTCTTCTCTGATTGCACTGGAATCCCCAGTGCGAAAACCGCAGAACTTCCTGTATCCAACGAAGCGGGTGCACGAAGGTGTCCACTCAGAGGGAAGAGACCACAAGCTCTTCGGGGGCCACTCCGAGAAGCTCTCTCCACCGAAGCAGTCCATTTGACCGGAATCCAGGAGTGGAGGCGTTCACCACCTCGCTCGTTTTCAGCCATTGCAGAGTTGTTCGACTCTCTCAAGGCTGGAGAAGAACACTCATCCAGTCGGTTGGCCACTGTCGTTGTTGGACCTGAGGGAAGACGGCGCTGCAGCCGGGCGTGAGACGGTTAACCGGGACCACGGCGACCAGTGCTGCAGCGTATCTGCCAGCGGTTTGCGGAGCAGTTGCTCTTCCAAGGTAGCGATTCAGTGCTCCAAAGGTTTCTGCTGACAGCCATTCCAAACGATGGGACGGAAAGGAGGTGTACGCATGGGCTAGCAGCAAGGAGAAGCAGGCGTACATGCGAGCGAAACCGATGCCCTCACACGCGCTCTCCCATCTTCCTCTTCCTCTCTCAAACCATGCTCCCTGCACGTCTTTCGTGGCCACCATTGCCGCTTGGTGGACCCGTGCAAACGTCGCGCTGTGGACCGTTTTCACCCGGATATGCCGGGGCATTTATTTCGAAAAATAAAAATACATTAATTTTTCCGTGGATAACCCGAAGGCGCACCACGCCAAAACAGCTTGCTGGTTGCCGGCGCTAGGCCGGAGAGGTCCTTCCGATGCACGTGGTTTGGGACAGAAAGAACAAAAGAAACAAAAAGTTTAAACACGGTAGGGGATGAATGTTCTAGGGATGGGAGGGCAGGGAGGGGATCACTATGCGCCCGGAGAGGTCCTCTAGATCCTGTTCAGGATCTGGACAAGCTGTGTCCTCTGTGCGCCTAAGTGGCGCCACTTGCATACAGCTCGCACGAATAGGCGAGTCCATCGTAAGGCGCTGCCAGTTGGCTGACGTCTTCTTCTGGTGGCGTTCCAAGCCGCCACGATCCCTCGAATGCAGCAGAGGATTGCTACAGAAGCGGGTGGGGACAAGGCGTCACTGCAGAATGGGCGCCTGAAAACGTCCTTGGGGCCGCATCCGCGCAAGTCCAGGATCGCCGTAAGGCGATCCCATGAAGGGCGGATGGCACTGCACTCAATGAGAAGGTGGGGGAAGGTCTCTTTTTCCCCGCACCGGTCGTACTGGCGATCCACAGCCCCCCGGGTGGTGTGGTACAGGCGTGCTTTACAGGGTAAATCCCAATGCATTACAAGCAACGCCACCTCCTGCCATTTGAGAGGGAGGGATCCACTGTTCCAGGACGCTGGGGGCCACTTCATCTCCTCCGGAGATATTCCGAGTAGCTCGCCCCAGCGTCGAATTCCGTTGGGCGGGACCCTCGGCGTCGCAGCGTCAGCTAGCTCCCGAGATGTCCACGCCTTTATCGATTGTGTCCTGCCGCCTATGGTGCAGGACACGGTCCATTTCGCCTGCTCGCTACTGTCCCTGGCATTCACAAGGAAGGGCAGCACTGGGGCGAGGGGGGTTATCAAGGCCCACAGAAGCTTGTCGTGGGACTGCACGATCTCCTGCAGCGCCCAGCGGGCATGCCTTTTCAGGCAAATGTTCTTTGAGCCCACCGGTACGTAGATCTTTTCCCAGGTGGAGACTGACTCGTGCAACCATGCCGAGTATTTCCCTGGGAGGCAGGAGATCCAGGCGTTCTCCCGTACCACAACGTCCATGCGACGTAGGAGAAAGCCGCCGTGTGCTTCTCTGCGGTCGCGCGTCAGCAGATACGACAAAAGTCCGCCGAATCCGCAGGCTCGTTGGGCCAGGAGGCGTGCTGGAACGCACCAAGGGAGTCCCACAATTCGGCCGCGAGGGCGAGAGTCCTGAATTGTAGTTGCAGTTCCATGCGCTCCAACGTAAGTACGCCAAGTCCACAGTCCTTACGTGGAGCGCACAAGACTTTCAGCCTCACACGGGACCTCCCTTTGCCCCAAAGGACTGTCCTCAGGAGGCCCGCTGCTCGCCTCAGGAGGCCCGCTGCTCGAAAAGCCTAGCAGAGCGTGGCTGATGCGATGTATTCCAGTGCGGCAGACCCCGCGCTCGGAGGATACACTCCCATCATCCCGCTGCTCTGTGGGGCCTCAGCACGTCTTCGGGTAGAACACAAAAAAAAATCTGGAAATCGAATCCACCGAAGTTCCTGATGTTTCTTTTGACCAGAATCCCGGCGCGGTCTTCCTTCCGGTCTCCCTTCGGCTTGTCGAGAAAGCAATCCCCCATCCACCTGCCCAGTTCTTCAGGCCGGGTTCAGAGCGCACCACCCGGAGTCTTCCGATGGACTCGCCGCATTGGCAAAACCTCAGCATGGAGCGTGGCTGTTGTGTCTGAGCCACCCTCGGAAATAACATTCCGATGATCCCAATCGATCCACACGTCTGCCAGCTGTGATTTTCCACCGTATGCAACTGCCGTGCGTGTGGACGGTGGCAGACGGATCTCCACAGCCAGGTACGCTCTTCACGAAAGAAACCAACCACGAAGCAGGTATAGTGGAAGCGCGCTTGCCTCAAGGACGCAGCCTCAGGAGACCAGTGCTGCCTTTTCGAACTGACCGAACTGGAGGATGGGTTTAGCAGGCCAAGCTCGCCGTGGGTTCCAGGGAAGGCGGCGTGTTTTCATGTGAGCTCACGGTTACCATTGTGCTGCTCCCGTCTCGCGACCGGTGCCGAAGTGTGTTCACCCCGCTAAGACTGGCGGTGGCGGGCTTCTCCAACGAAGCAACTTGCTTGCTGGCTGCCCCTCTTTGGCTCCTCAGTGATCTGGCTTCTCGAAACGGAGTCTTCCATTCCTCCTCCGCATCGCTCCTCGCTCTCCAGCAAGTTCACCTTTCAGGGGGCATCTTCCAAGACAAGAGTGCTCAGCAGAGCCGAGAGTGAAATGCCTGCGAAAGGGCGTGTGAGGAGGCACTTGCGAAAAGCATGGTGCAGCACGCACGCATCGAGCTCCGCAGATGGATGCTGCCAGGAAAAGGAGTCAGGCTCGTCCGGGAGCGCACTATCCACGATGCAGCAAAGCGCAAAGGACACTTCGTTTGTCCTGAACGCACCCATTGCCCGTGTGGACGTAGAAACGGATCACGCGCGAGCTGTCCAAACATTTCCCGTCGAACGTGCTTCGGAAGCACAGCCTGTGAACGTTTCCCTTCACAGCCCACTTGCGACGTGAACGCAGTAGTTCCAGAGACCTGCAAAGACCAAGGCGGTTGCTGAGCACATTCCATGTGGCATTCGCGAAAGCGTCTCACTGCCGTCCACCTCCATCCCACGTACTCTCTTCCCAAGCCATCTCTCCACTTGGCTTGCTGTTTCTCCGTCTCCCCTAATTCCCGAAATTACTACCTGCGCACCGTACTCGCTCGACAGTCGGAATGGTGACGCTCGGACTTTTCACAGTGCAAAGCTCCGTTGACGTCCATCCTCCTCCCCGCGGCTTGAGCGTCGCCCCTGCAACCCGCCAGAGGAACTCCGATTCTGCCTCTTGGCGACTACCATCCAGTGGTGCCCATTCTTCTCGTAACCTTCGAGTGCGCTCGAAAAGCGGGGAGGATCGGGGGTAGGAGGCAGCCAGGAGCCAAGCAAGAGTTCGGATGGGGAACTTTTGCAGGCTGCTCCTCGTCCCGACTTACCGAGGAGAAACGGTGAGAGGGGCACTCGAGAAGAATTCTCCCATCTTGCTGACGTAATGAAGGATCGTAATGACTGAAGCAGACATCAAGGACATCATAAAGCAGATTCGCCAACAATGCGATGCCTTCTCTACGGCTGCCAAACGCTATGACACCCTTAAGTGAACCTTCAGCCTACATTCCGTAGGACCGACCTACCAGCGGACACTCTCAATAACCTCCTGATGTTCTACCATGGAGGCATCCTGAGCGGGATAAGAGCAAAGCACTGGACGAGGGATGCATCAGGGAGATTAGCGCGGTCTGCGAAGACCGGCAAACTCTGATCCACTACTCAGCTGGCCGACACTCAACAGAGACTGGAAGGCGGTGCCAGGCCTACAGGAGAAGACAAAGGGGATCCTGGCAGGATTGTTTGAAGGGGATGGAACGTCCCCACACACAATCTTGTGTTGCGGACCTGCATTGTTCTCTCTATATCACGAGCATGGTGATAAGAGCCAAGTAGAAGAAAAAGCAGTGCCAGTCCCGGCGATGAACATTTTGTAAGAACTGATCAAGGAGGAAATTGCAATTCGCAGCTGGGGGAAACTCCCCTACTGGACGTACAGGTACATGTTGAAGAAACAAATTCCAACTCTTCAGGTGCGAAGGAATCCCACTGTCCGGAAGTGACATTTTCCCTCCCCAAAGTGCGCAGATGAAGGCGAGAGGAGAGGTGAAATGTCCCAAGAGTAGCCATAAGGAAAATCTCAAAGTCGATTGTTCTGTTGTTTGTCAATGCATTCACACGAAACGTTGTTTAGTCCAGGAATTCTCCCTACCGCATTTTGGAGCTGGGGAAAACGGAACATATCAATCAGAACCCCTACCAAGGCACATGGGGATTTTGTCTTTCAACTAAGAATACAACATTGCTGTTTGAATGCTTCTTGCAAGCACTTTCATTCAAATCCTTTTCAAGTTTTACTGAGTTCGTTTGAGATAATGCAAATTAGTAATGGCAATTCCATTGAACTATTTACTCATGTTGTTACATTAACATTCCTTTAATTAATTCCAATCAGCGTCATCTTGCGGGCAACCGACGACGCACTGCGTCGATTCCTTCGCAGTATTCGAACGCGTGACGCTTGGTGCCACCCGCGGAGACCACCGTAAGCACAGCCTCCGACGCGGGCTACTGCCTGTAGGGATCCCCAGGCGGATGCAGTCGGCATGTTCGTCGAATGCTTATTTCTTATTTTGAATCTACGAATGAGCAGTAAACTAATTTCGAATCCCTTTTTACGTTATACCTAGATTTTGAATTCCAATGCACTCTTCATGGTTTTTTCGAAGAAGGACAGCAAGAAGATCATGGAAGTGTGCTGACTATTTCAAAACGTGCCAGAGGATTTCGAAACAGTCCAGGAATGCTGCTGACTATCCCTGCAATTGCCTCGCATGGGACAGCAAGCTCACACGTGGGATCGTGCTGGAGCCGCTTGGTTCCGAATATTTCGGAAACGACCCCGTGCTCAGAAAACTAAATGTTCCCATGCTGTTTGATGATCAGATGAGAAAAGTGAGCGTGCAACATTCAGCACTGCAGGCACATCTTCTGGACATATCGTCCTGGACAACTGCAATGATAGATAGATAGATATGATGAAATGATAAAAGAAAGTGAACTGGCAATGTGGATGACAGCGTCACTGAAGCGTACCTCTAAGGAACCTCCAAAACCAAATGCTGAACTTCCGGGAGAGTAAAAGGAAGATCGTCGTCTCCACCTTGGTAGCGAGTAAAACATCTGCAGACTTGCAGGAAGGCCTCGTACAGAATGGGTAAACCCTCATCCACAAGATATTTTGCACCTTCGGAAAACTCTTCCTGGAATACGTTGCAGAGAGAAAGTATTTTTTAACATGCTTCTCATAAGATACTCACCAACAATCACAAGTTTTGGTTCGACTGTATTGATATGCAATTGAACATGTAATGATATTCCATCTACATCTAATCGGTGATTAAGCTCCACATATAATATATGTAGAATCAGAGATTTGTCAACTTCTTTTTGTTCATATTTCTATACAAGTATGTCATCCAGTTCATTTCAAACGAACTGGATGACCGCCAGCAGAAAGGCACAAAACTGATCTCCTTGCAGGCAGAAAGGGAAATGCAAATTCGCACTCGATATGCTAGGATGCCTGCAGCATCCAAGGTACATGAGGACAGAAGCCCCACTGACGAGTCGTGTTCCGGCGTCGCGCTTCGTCAGCAGCGTCGACTTTCCATGCAGATGACTTATGAGATTTCTCACTGAGAATAAATGCCCCTGCTCACGCCGAGGCGTTTATCAGATACAAACCTCCAGTTTATACAGAATCAATCCCGCGCCAGACGGAAGGCTCGCGAGCCGCAGACGGCAGCAGCCTGGAGTTGCCGCAGGCGGCACAGCTCCTTCTGGTGCGCGAGCAGCTTCCGGGCGAGGGAACGCTTGGAGCGAACCAGCCGTTCCACCCGCTCGGAAAGCTGCGCCGCGCACCATCGCCCGTCGCAGCGCGCCCACGCTCCCACCTTCCGGCTGACGAGCCGGCGATCGCGCCTGCGGTGCGCGCGCCCACCCCTCTTCCGCGCCCCAAGCCGAGCCCGAGTACGGCGCCTCCGCTCGCCGACGCCACGGGGCGCGGTCGGAGCGCAGCCCGCACCGAAGACATACGACGACGACGACGACGACACCTTCGTCGGCACTCCTGCTGCCTGCACCTGCCCGCTGCTGCCCGCTGAAAACAGCCCCTGCGACGCGCGCACCGTCACGAACAGCGCGTCGCTACGGGCCTCCGTAGACAGCAGACTGGGTCGGGCACCAAACGCCGCCTGGAGAAGTGCCGCCTCCACGCACGTCGACGATTCCTGCGTCCCTGAAACGAAAGGAAAGAGATTAATTTCGGCCACGGAAGACGAATCTTCCGTGGCGTCCTCCGCACACCACCCTCTCCCCTCTTCGCGGCTTGCGGTCTTGCTGGTCCGAGCGTCCTCGTGCTTCGCCACGTACGTGGGCAAGCGGCCGAGGTGCAAGGACGAGCGCCGAGCTCGCCGTGCCGCATGCTGCTGCCAAATGCAGCCCGCATCACGCAGGACAGCACACTGTCCGCGTGCGTGCAACGCGGCCACCTGGAGCTGTTGACTGCGCCAGGCACCCCGCACGACGCCGTCCATGGCGCGCCGGTACACGCCGCCCCAACTCCACTCCGCCTGCATCTGAAAAAAACAGACTCGTGGCCATCGGGCAGAGCTGAAAACGACGTGCGGAGGGCAGGACGATGGAGTGGGCGCCCGTGCCCGTCCGCTCCGTTGCCCGCTGAAAGCGTGGCTCCGATCTGGTTCGTGCGCGCTCGCTATCGTATCGCTGAATGGACGCTAGCGCGCTGGCTTCCCCATCCGCTCGGCCGCGAGCGAAGCAGCCGCACCAGTCTGCACGCTCGACCACCACCAAGCAGCGTGCGAAGCAGGCAGGACGGCGCAGGCGGCGGCGGCGGCGGCGGACGGCGTTACGTCACCACCCGCCGGCGGCAGCCGCAGCCGCCGCTGGCGCGCGCCCCGTCCCGCTCGCTCGCCGACCCCCGCGCCTCGCATCCGGCGCCGCTTAACCACCGCGCCAGCGCCCACACTACCTTCTCACCCTCCGGCGTCGCACTGCTCACTTCCTTCGACGAATTGACAGCTGCCACACACGCGCACCAGCAACAAGTCACAACACAATCTTGCACAGAGAGACACAGAGAGAGAACGCACAGATGCCCGATCCGGACACACAAAAAGCTATCTCTCGAATGGGAAAAGAAAATTTTCATCCTTTGTTGGAACGTTCGACGACGAAACAATGATGCCGGTCGTCCTAGGCAACGAGAACCTTCCATCCGAGACGGAGAGCGAAAGAGCGGAAGGGCCGGCCGGCGCAGCGGACGAGAACCGGCCGGCCGCTGCCCGAGGCAGCACGCGCGGCGCCTGGCAAACGCGGAAGCGCGCGCGCCACGCTCCGACGGCGCCCATGCCGCCAAGCGCCACTGTTCCGTGCAGGCACAACACCTTGGCAGGTGGCCGCCACATGGGACTGCTCTCTTCGCACCTGTCGCCTCGCACCCACCGTCTATTTCCTAACATTGCAAAACAGCCATCCGTTCCGTACAGCCGCGTGAACGCATGTCCTATAGCAATTTGACATACACCGATCAGCACACTTTCGAATCAGCGTGTACTTTCTCCTTTCCGTACGCTATCAGCACGGGACGGGGGCTGCGGGCAACCTGTACATGCTCCCATCAAAAAAGGCATTCGAACAGCAAACTGCAAACATCGATGCCCAGCAGTTCCCATCACTTTCCGTCTTCAGATACCTACCGGACAAGGTGCACACAGCACACATTCCACCTGTCCACACCAAAATTGTCCGCACCCACGTTCTGCTGTGCAAATAGGCAAATGTGCGTGGCTGTCCATGTACCCAGAATGCCAGCCATGCGAATGCAACTCCAGCTTATCACCATCCACGGAAACGTGTTCGCGGGACTGCTCCACTATCCAGGAACGAAGAATATCCAGGATCGTTTCGTGTTTGCAGCATAGAATGTTGAAAAGCTTTGTGTGCGTACGTACTCATGCTTGTGCGTATACCCTCCCATATTCCTGTCCATCCGCTACTCGCAATCGACACGTGTAAACAACACCAATGGGAAGATGGACGGAAGCAAACATCGATACGGATATACACACTCACCTATGTATTGAACATCAGCATGCACACGTTTTCAGAACGGAATGGGAACTTGGGGGTGCACTGATCTGGATATGGAAACGGAACAACAGACACAATCCATGCATGCATGCATGCATATATGTATATATGCGTTGTTCGCAATCCCCAGGAAGTACGCCCATGTGTGCGTGAGCGTGAGCATCGGCGCTCACGAATGACGGTGGACATCGCAATAGAGAGAAGGTTGCAATTTCAGTGAATCTCCAATCTGATGTTCCAATAGGGACGTGGCAAAGTGAGTGCCGTACAGTTCGCCTGATGTGAGTCAACCACCATCAATGTACACATGGAGACATAACAACCTGTTTGACTTGCACTCGAATCCCGAGCAGGAATGCACGTATCCTCGCAAGCTGCTCAAGCTGTATGCCGTGCATTTTCAGGTTCGTATGGAAAGATGCGCGTGCGCTTGTGCACGCATTTGCATAGTGCATGCATTCGCATTACTATTCACGGCATGCTATGTACATCTCGAATGGTTGAACATGAACGATTTCTGAATACAATACAATCAATGGAAATTTCGCTTCGACAGGAGCGTCGGTCCACAGCGCGACGTTTGCACGGGTCCACCAAGCGGCAATGGTGGCCACGAAAGACGTGCAGGGAGCATGGTTTGAGAGAGGAAGAGGAAGATGGGAGAGCGCGTGTGAGGGCATCGGTTTCGCACGCATGTACGCCTGCTTCTCCTTGCTGCTAGCCCATGCGTACACCTCCTTTCCGTCCCATCGTTTGGAATGGCTGTCAGCAGAAACCTTTGGAGCTCTGAATCGCTACCTTGGAAGAGCAACTGCTCCGCAAACCGCTGGGAAATACGCTGCAGCACTGGTCGCAGTGGTCCCGGTTAGCCGTCTCACGCCCGGCTGCAGCGCCGTCTGCCCTCAGGTCCAACAACGACAGTGGCCAACCGACTGGGTGAGTGTTCTTCTCAACCTTGCAATAGTCGAACAACTCTTCAATGGCTGAAAACGAGCGAGCTGGTGAACGCCTCCACTCCTGGATTCCGGTCAAATGGACTGCTTCGGTGGAGAGAGCTTCTCGGAGTGGCCCCCGAAGAGCTTGTGCTCTCTTCCCTTTGGATGGACACCTTCGTGCACCCGCTTCGTTGGATACAGGAAGTTCTGCGGTTTTCGCACTGGGGATTCCAGTGCAATCAGAGAAGACACCTGGATTCTGGGGGAGCGGCGTCCCCAAGCCGGTTCGGGTGCAGGGTGATGGAATCGCTTCCGCTCCTACTTTTCGATTGCAGTGAGCTGCATGAGTTGTGCCGGAGACTCGCCACGGCTCTCCGTCACCGCCAACACACTGCTATCAACCTGCTGCTGCGCTTCTTTAGCGAAGCCGCACTCAAAAAGGGCACCCGGATGCGCCGGATCGTTTGTTCCTCTTGCAGGAATCGAAGGAGCCGAAAGGCTCACTGATTCCCATTATCCCATTACGAAAAAAAGAAAAGGAGCCGGCGAGATCCATCACGTACACGAAGGGGAAGAAGGATGAGTCAAAATTCCAACAAAAGGGAAACCAACCAGAAACAGCGAAAATGAACAAAACAACAGCAACACAAATCGCTCAAACAAAAAGAATAATTCCGGGGAAGGGAAGGGATCACTTTTCATGATGGTTAAGGGCTGTGCATCCGTAGAAGGTTGCCGGCGAGCTCCTACTTCTTTCTTTGAAGGTGGGGCCACCTCAAGACTATCTGCAGGAAGCTGCTGGCGTGTCGTGCAAGGCAGCCCCCCAATCGCTACGGCCTCTCCTGGTGTCGCACTTTGCCTAAGCGACACTGCGCTCGCGGCACAGCGCCGCGATTGCGGGCGTCACGGCGTATCGCACGAAAAGGGGCCTCAAAGAGTCTCTGGAATCGTCCTCGGGGTGCAGAAGGGGCGCGGAGAAACGTGCCCACACTTCCTGGAGGACGACACACCGCACTACGAGGTGGGGGAATGTGTCCTCCTCTCGACACCTGGTACAGTTCGGCGATGCGCTTTCCCTCGTCCAGTGTTGCTGCCGCGCATTGCACGGAAGACCCCAGTACTGTACCAGTAGCGCCGATCGCTGCCACAGGAGGGGAAAAGCCCTTCCATCCATAAACAGGGGAGGTGGAGTGGCGAGCGGGGGGCACTTTCAACTCTTCTGGCTGAAAGGGGAAGAGTTCGATCGAAGTTCTAGTTCTTCGGAGACGGTTCTTGTTGTTGTCGCGTCAAAGGGCGCTCATTTCCTACATTTGTATCTTTCCGATATGTTTGTCACTCTGTGAATGGTTATCACATGGCTCTTCTGCTTCTGCACTTGGAGTCTTGAACTCGCTCTGCCCTTGCTTCATAGTCGCTTTCCGAACGCCACAGGCCATTCTGGAAACCAATGGATAGAGTAAGGTGACCACGCAACCCTGCGGATGTCTATCCGCTTTTCCCGCTGTTTCCATTTCCTCTCTTCCCTTCCTTCTTCCATTTTCATTTCCAGTTGTGAGTTCAGGCAATGCTGGCACGTTTCTCCACACGTATGGTCGCCCTTCGAGTAGACAAGAAGTTGCCTACTCCTCAGCACACTGAGCATATACACCATTAGCACTTTACGCAAATTCTTCTTTCCTGATGGTAGAAATAGCCACCTTGCAAGACCGACGACATGCACTCTCTTTCCGCTGCTTGCGAGTTCGCTCAATGGCATCGCGGGAATTCCGTTTCGGCTGAATGTGTGGAAACGCAGGGACTTTTCAGCGCCTCGGAAATACAAACTTGATACAGCCGTTGTTCTGTCGAATTCTACACCGTCCCTGCCATTTGGGCAACACGAGAGACAAGTACACTTTTTTTGTTCCATCCAGGAGAAATAGCTAAGGCAGTGGATTCGAAATCGATTATTGGTTCGCTCTTCCCAATGGCCACTGTTACCTCTTCTTGTCTTTTGCTTTATGTTCTGCCTCCTCTGAAGGCTCACTCATGCTGGAGAGTGTGAAAAAGCTTACTCACACGAAGCTGGTGAAGTGCTTCGAAACCGTATGAGCTCTCCAGCTGCTCTCTGGCTCAACCATCACGCGATATGCGTTGGCATGTGCCGAAGGATTGGAAGCACCAACGAGAAAATTAAGAGATCGCCATCTCCTTCTTCGCACCAATTCCATGTTGATCCATGGGATGAGCATGCTCGCCCCACTACTCGAAGATAGCGTTGCAGCAATGCGTTCCCGCATACCGTCTCGACTGCGTTCCCGAAAGAAGAATCGCTTCGGATAGCGCAATGGGAGGTGGCAGGGAATGAAGACTGCATCGGAGGATTCAGCGCTCACGCGTGCTGGTGCACGCAAGCAGTGGTGCTGTGCACAGGCTTCCGCTTCCATCGCATCCGCATTGCTGAGCTGTTCTTCAATGCCGCCATCCTGAAGTGTTTGCAGCGTATGTTTTGTTCGCTGCATTGGCGGACTTACTGTTGCATTTGCCATCGAAATACTGTGCTTCTACTCACAGTATAAGTTTCTGCAATGTGCGATTATAAAGGGATCACTGACTAAGAGATGGCCTAATGGAAGCATGCAGGCATTTTACGCAGAATTGCGGATTTACTTTGCGCATGAGCAGTATGCCAGCCGACGAAGTCCTGTGAGGAGCCATTAATGGCAGGAGGAAACTTTCCCGAATATACCGCCTGAAGAGCTTCCACTACCGCTTTCGATTCAATTATTGTGTTCGTCGAGTGGTCAAAAACTCAGCGATAAACAGATAGGTGACAGTGATCAACAAAGTGACTCCATCAACCTTCATCTAGTGCATTGAGTTTAGCAGCACCACGGTGGAGGACCCGTAATGCCCTAGCAGCGGAGAACTCTTTGTACGCCGGAGGGATGCGGGAAGAGCTGAAGCCCCTGCCGGCGTCACATCAACAGATGAAGATAACGGCGGGTGAGATTACAGCTTCTCCGCACGTGTTGTAGGCTGCGGTGCTTAGGTCGCAGCCTACCAACCTCCACGTGGCGTGGAAGGTAACGGCCGCTCCAGCATCTTTCTTGGCTTCAGTGGCGCAGGCATTTTCGCTCGCGGCGGTGGCAGCTCTAAATAGGAACATCCAGCCACTTAAGATATACTGCAAGGCGGAGTCAATGGTACTCCTCGAAGTGCCCAATCTGATGGCTCCATCAAAAGTAGACGTACGAATAATCAGGTTTAAGACGGGACTGCTCCGACTCCACAACATCCTCTTCGTTTTCTTCGCCTTATATGAGGCGAACGTAAACTTAGACAGAGCTAAGGAGATCATCCCCTGTGCCAGTGGTTTCAGCATCCACACGAAATCCTCGCGGATGCCCTGATCGAGAGGGTCATCAACATTAAGAGCAGAATGTTGCCAGGTATCTATCACTACTGCGCTCGTCGCGGGAATATCCGGCTGAGCTCAACAAGATGTATGGAGATATCTTGCCAAGTTCGGCGAAATTTAACAAGTAGAATTTCGCAAGAATCTAGGCAAAGTTTTCTCCGGCAAGGGCGTCGCCAAAATGACTCTAGCGGAAGGTGCCCAACTTCCCTGAGTTCCCGTCATTGATGTTCAGTCGCAGGAAGTTCTCGTTCGGTAGAGCCAATCGCCTGTACGGAGCCTTCTGCACCGAATGTAAGATGTTCAGGCATCGTGTGGCGATGCGTTCCATAGTATGTAGCCACCGATGCCGCAAACAGGGACACCTGGTCCGAGAGTACCCTCAGGCGAAATCATATTCTTTAGCAAGCACTCTCGCCGCCCCAAGTGGACTTGTAAAACATACGCGTTCTGGTGCGGAATATCTGAGCTCTCTCGCTTGCAGAGATAACACGCAAGGAGGCTGAAAAGCCGAAGAAGCTGGCGGAGAAGACGGAGAGTGTGAAGGAAGCCGCACCGATTCCGGAAGACGGCTTCCAGGAAGTCAGGCGGAAGAAGAGAAAAAGGAGGATGCACCCGCAAGGGCAGCAATCCTCCGGATAAAGGTGGAAACCGCCGAGGACCCCAAAATGAAAGTGGTGGAACCCACACCGGAGAGGCAGGAAACCTTGCAGATCGTCGAGGATCTGGCTCAGCTACGTGATGAAGTTTGAATTGGAACGAAGAGTGAGAAACATGAGCAACTCCAGCGCTGCATCTGCGGTGTCCAGGAGAACATTACTACAATCGTGGTAGAAGTCCCCCAGTGCAACAAGCTGGAGAGCGAATTGGTGGTCTTGAAGTCCGAATTCCGTGCGGTGGTGAGTCTCGGAACGTGGTCTCAACAGGTCGAGGAGACTGGCTTCACCTACCTCAGAGAACACGAGAGCGACGCTGGAGGCGACACCACCTCTGCTTGGAAATCGCAACGGTTTCTTGGTAGAACGCAAGCACTATCTCTCATCCAGCCAACAAACTTTTGGCGCAGCGATTTTCACCAGCAGCCTTGTGGAAAATATTAGCGGCTGTGTTGCTGCTGTGCTGACTGGGGAACGCTGCTGCAGACTGCTACTAGGAAGAAATTGATGATGCTTAATATTTGTTCTGTATTGTACATCCTTGAAGCGAAGTGTTTTAGATGCCCATTCTGGTGTCGTCTCACATTAACGGCAAGGCAACAAAGAGGAAGGAAAGAGGTGAGGAAACGTACGAGGTAGCAGCGCAGAAGACGAAGCACAAACTTTCCCCCTACGTCATTGGTTTTGATGAACCTTCCTATCTTCTGGCCAACTACAATTCAACTGCGGGTGAAGCAGATTCTATATGGCTCTTTCTGGCTGTAAACCATGATCTTGCTAGATCGCTGTTGCAATTGGAGCACGATCAGACTGATTGAAAACATCCCAGGACACAAGTAGAGAGTGCTTCGGAACTTGCCCCTATTTGCTGCTTTGTTTCCATTTTCTTTCTCCTTTTTCTTTTCTTTTTTCTTCATGTCCGCTAGTTACTCAAGTACCTTTGCTTCACCTCATAGGGGGATATTCGAATGGTTCGATGACGACGCCGTATGGGGACTTCCATCGTCCGCTCTTGATTCTCCTCTGATTTCTCTGGAGAACATCGTCCGCAGGGAGCTGATGATCTCCTCTGTAGGGAATCACCAGAACATGCTTCTTAAGTACGGCGAAGTACCGCTCGAATGCACCAGACGTCATCTCACACAGCTGACTTGCGCTTGTCAAACGTACGTGCTTGAGAACGGATATATCTATTGCTTGAGACTGTGTGCTGCACAGTGCCAAAGCTCGGCAACCGTGCATTCAGGCCCTCGGAACGAAGGCTATAGGCTTTATTGGCTAATGAAATCAGCGCAGCTGTACGGTGTGTTGATTTCACATGCACGTGGGAGGATGTGAACTTTGTCTTCTCCCTGGATTCGGAACAGCAGCCCAGTTCAGCAGGCGAAGAGGAATTTTGAAGCGGGTTATACATAAAAATGATGCTTTCGTGTGCAGAGGCACAGCAGCAGCCATGGATATTGTGAAAAACTGTTTCAAGGGCTAATTATGAAAGAAATAGACATAGTAGGAACCGCAACACATTCCCCACCTGAACATATTGAAAAAGATTGATGACCAAGTGCGACGGACGCCCAGCAACCTTTAGAGAAGATGGAAATCCCTCAACTGCAAAATGGGAACAGTGAAATGTAGTGAGGGAAGCATTGTGGGCACGTACCAAATGGAACTTTGTTCTTTTATTGTTATCATTAATAATTCTTGCTTTAATAAATCCACTCCATCGTATGTCAGACCCGGGAAAAACTGAATTACTCAGCATTTCTGCACCTTGAAAGCACTGAGTGCTAAAAGATTCAACAAGCAGATATTGTTATAAGACACACTATTGCTATTTGTTCAAGGGAAATCATGTGCATGCTGTGCAGGATCATACGGACTAGCTTTTGAAGGATTTTCAAGCTACACTTTCTGCTTAGGTTCGATGGAAACTTAATGTTACAAAAGCTAACTTGCAGAAACGACATACTTTGCCGCATTAGCTCAACTTTGAGAATCCCATTAGAATCTACCACGATCCTCAAGCTTTCTGTACTGATGGTGTCATAAAGTTCCGCTGAAATTCGGCACGTTTCCCTTAAGAAATGCTCCTCTACCGACTCGATGCCCTTCTATATTTCGTTGTTTCATTTCCAAAGCTTTAGCTCCTAACCAACTTAAGCTCCTTCGAAATGTGGTCCTTAGACATGCATGAAAAATAGAAAATGGAAAAGCATTTACTGCATTCATGTCGGCACCAATCATAGTACACACTGTATTATGATTCAGTAACACACAAGTAAATACACTCTTTTCTGGCAATCACTGATTAAAGTGAACAGCATTACCATACCGATGTGGAAAGAAAACAATCGTAATTAGGGGACTAAGAAATATGAAAGTGATTAAAGAATGAAATGCTTCAAGTGTCTAATTGGGATGCAGTTATGCTGATGACTCACAGTAAGCGTCACTTAGTGCTTGAGCAAAGTCGAATCAACCTTTGAAATTTGAAATACAGCCACTCACCTCAAAACATGTTCTAGAGTATATGAAGATCCCTGCGATATGAAATTTCATTTCTTTATAAGTATTGCATTTTGTGAAATGCAAGACAGTATTCATCAGAATTCTTTTAACATTTGAAAACAGTACTCAACTAGTTAACGCATTACCTGGAAACAAATATGCTGAAATCAGTTAACTTCAAATAACACACTGTCCTCCAGAACCAGTGAGCTCCAAAGGTGCAACCTAAATGTTGACCAAATCAAGATGTGGAAAACTCATCATTAAGAATTGAGAATTTTATTTTTTATAAGTGAAGATGCAACATGATTTTACATACAGTACAATCTCAGAGGTTGCTAATACACATATAAAACGAACACTACCACATTGGTGAACCTTTTCGCACACACGATTATTTCCAGATTCTCCTCCATAAATGTATGTTGTTTATCTTTGGAAATCTTTCTTCCTCCTATATGAGCTTTACATAAGATAAGTTTGCAAAAATTGGCATTTGTATTTTTAGCATTTGCATCAGACTGCAACAAAAACCAATAAATAGTGCAATAGTAAAGATTGTATGTGAAACCTTGCATGAATCATATATCGAACTTGATAGCTCACTGTGAGGAATTTTGCACATCTGGGCAACACTAACACAGCATGCAAGACACCAGAAGCCAAGTCAAATCACTTACCAGAAACTCTACAAAGCAGCGCTGATCTTCTTCTGTGTGAATCATGTACTGCAAGCATAACAATCCTTGTAAATCTATACGTAAAGATACTTTCTGTGAAAGGGAAAGAGGCTTGGCTGAAAGTTTTAGAAAAGATAGCTTGAATCTGTATGAAACAGGAGAAAAAAACGGAAAAGTTTCCAAAGCATCAGAATCTTCAGGTATTTCTGTCTGTTGCAACAAATAGTCATATAGTTGTTAACATTGATGCCAACTGAACATACACAGCTCTAGTTGGAAGTGCTAGATGTAGTGAATCTTAAAGTTCTTCCTGTAACTGAAATGTGCACAGTTTCACTGCCTAAATCAAAATCTGAAAACACTTCTTTCAAGCAGTCAGCTTTCATAATGATTTTGGCATGCATGTTGTTAGGCTCAAAATTGAAATCAGCAAATTCTTCAGGATATAAAGTGTTAATGCTGCAATCTGTTAATACTCCTCCTTCCTCTAACCTAAAACCATATATGTTTTGCATAGTGGTCTGATTATTTTACATAATAAGAAGTGGGTGGCCGTATCCAGCATAACACATACATAATGTTGGATAACTACCAGAAGAGTTGAAACCTCCAAAAATATTCAAACAAACAAGTAAAACCGAAAGATTTCATGTCAGAGATACAACTTCTTCCTTCAAAATAAATTCTCTGAAAATTTCGGCCTGAATCAATGCATTTGCTTGCACACATTTTGAATGTTCAACAGATACTTTTAAACCATTATGACTTCCATTATGACTAGAAAGACGTCATTTTAATTGACACACTTCATGTCTTTCATGTTTTAAAACAATATTTCAAAAAATCAAGTCAGTTCTGATGAACTTTCCATACTTTTCAGAATTTGGATTCTGTCATATAATATTTTCAAAGTAGGGAATTGCTTAAAATGGAACTATAAAAAACAACTGCATACCTCTCTAAAATTCACGGCTTTCAACAAAGTAATCACATTTTTAACATTATCTAGTTTCACTTTCAAAATATTATTGTCATCATGAATTACGTTTTCTATATACAAAGGCATATTTACCATTTTTAAAAAAACGGCATCCATAAATCCTACAAAGTACGAAAGACACATAGATATTAATAGCTCGGTGTTAAACATGGGTAGCTTGTTTGCATAAACTCACACAATAATTCAAAGGTATTAATGGAAGCCTTTCACCCCTGGAGAAGGGCTACGCCTTAGCAAAATTCTCTATCCGAATCCATACAAGGCTAATCACTGAACTACGGGGTAATTCCTTAAAGAACATGAATTCCCAAATCGTTTCCAAAGGTCACCATGTACATACAACGAAATAACTATAGCACCAGGCACATGCTTAGTTTAGTACTCTGCGTTTCCCTGATTTTCATTTCATGCAACAACGAAACTTTCAAATCCTAAAGCTCTTTTCAAACTGTTAAACACTTTCAAACGACGCTGATTCGTATGCCATACACTGTGCGACAATTGCATCAACCGCCTACCTTGCAACATTAATCAAGGAATACAAGGAATTCAATGGTCCACTGACCAACCTGATCACTTTTTGAATTTGTGCATGAACGTAGAAGATAGGGAACAGTGCTACCAACGCATGTTGCGTATTGTTCAAGCGAAAAAGTCTACTCAAGTAATACTCGAAAGATGCCTTGCATCAAAATTCAAGAAAAACCTAATTCTCTTAAAAAACTTATATCGCAATAAAAAAGAGAACTTACACTACTCAGCTAAGAAATTGGTGCGAAATTCAATTCAAAAGCTGAAAATCTTTCCAAACTATACTTCGTATGCTCTGAATCAAATCATCATCATGTTTACACAAGCGACCTGTAGTTGACACGGAACCACTAATTCGTGCATGTTTTGTAGAATTTATTGATGACATGTTGGTTTCAAAAAATAATGTTCCTCGAAGTGTTTTCAACACAGTAATGAAAAAATAAAGAATCATAATGAAAAAAGAAAAAAAACAGGGATAATGAAAGAAATTCAGAGAATCATAGCCATTAATTAACAATACAACTAGTCGGCCAAAAAACCTATAAAAGTAAACACAAAATATACAGGAAAAGAAATCATCACAGGTAATTAGTTTAGAAGCGGAGAACTCTTTGTACGCCGGAGGGATGTGATGACAGTGTATTCTCATCCCCGTAATAATTGTTCCGCGATGAAGCTCGAAAGGAGCACAATGATGGAATCCACATAATGGAAAATGCTATACAATCACCAAACTCTTTTTATTTGGACAGGTAAAGGAATTGGGAGAGGAGGAAATCTTCATCTCCTTATTGCAAGAGTGGTTGCCATGAAAACAGGTTAAATACCAATGCTACAGTCCTGAAACAAGTACATTTCTCTCTTAATTTCTTCTCGTGCTGCAACGCATTCGGATGCACTGGAAATCTGATCACAGCGCATTTGCATCCCTGTGCTAATTGATCCCTGATGAAGCTCGGAAGGAGCACAGTCATCGAATCCAAATAATGGAAAATGCCATACAATCATCAATCTCTTCTAATCTGGACTGGTAAAGGAATTGGGAGACGATTAAATCTTCATCTCTTTATTGCAAAAATGGTTGCCATGAAAACAGGTTAAATTCCAATGCTCCAGTCCTGAAACAAGTTCATTTCTCTCTTAATTTCTTCTCGGGATGCAACGCATTCCCATGCACTGGAAATCTGATCACAGCGCATTTGCATCCCTGTGCTAATTGATCCCTGATGAAGCTCGGAAGGAGCACAGTCATCGAATCCACATAATGGAAAATGCCATACAATCATCAATCTCTTCTAATCTGGACTGGTAAAGCAATTGGGAGACGATTAAATCTTCATCTCTTTATTGCAAAAATGGTTGCCATGAAAACAGGTTAAATACCAATGCACCAGTCCTGAAACAAGTTCATTTCTCTTGTAATTTCTTCTCGTGCTGCAAGGCAATCGGATGCAGTGGGGATGTGATCACAGTGCATTTGCATCCCCGTGATAATTGATCCCTGATGAAGCTCGGAATTAGCACAAACATAGAATCCACATAATGAAAAATGGTGTACAATTATCAAACTCGGCTAATTTGGACTGGTAAAGGAATTGGGAGAGCTGGAAATCTTCATCTCTTTATTCCAAAAATGGTTGCCATAAAAAAAGGTTAAATTCCAATGCTCCAGTCCTGAAACAAGTTCATCTCTGTCTGGATTTCTTCTCGTGCTGCAACGCATTCCCATGCAATGGAAATCTGATCACAGCGCATTTCCATCCCTGTGCTAATTGATCCCTGATGACGCTCGGAAGGAGCACAATCATAGAATCCACATAACGAAAAATGGTATACAATTATCAAACTCGGCTAATTTGGACTGTTAAACGACTTGGGAGAGGTGGAAATCTTCATCTCTTTATTCCAAAAATGGTTACCATGAAAATTGGTTTAATTCCAATGCTCCAGTCCTGAAACAAGTTCCTTTCTGTCTTAATTTCTTCTCGTGCTGCAACGCATTCGGATGCACTGGAAATCTGATCACAGCGCATTTCCATCCCTGTGCTAATTGATCCCTGATGAAGCTCGGAAGGAGCACAATGATGGAATCCACATAATGGAAAATGCTATACAATCATCAAACTCTTTTTATTTGGACAGGTAAAAAAATTAAGAGAGCAGCAAATCTCATCTCTTTATTGCAAAAATGGTTGCCATGAAAGCAGCTTAAATACCAATGCACCAGTCCTGAAACAAGTTCATTTCTCTTGTAATTTCTTCTCGTGCTGCAAGGCAATCGGATGCAGTGGGGATGTGATCACAGTGCATTTGCACTTCCGTGATAATTGATCCCTGATGAAGCTCGGAATTAGCACAAACATAGAATCCACATAATGAAAAATGGTGTACAATTATCAAACTCGGCTAATTTGGACTGGTAAAGGAATTAAGAGAGGAGGAAATATTTTTCACTTTATTGCAAAAATGGTTGCCATGAAAACCGGTTAAATTCCAATGCTCCAGTCCTGAAACAAGTTCATTTCTCTCTTAATTTCTTCTCGTGATGCAACGCATTCGGATGCACTGGAAATCTGATCACAGCGCATTTGCATCCCTGTGCTAATTGATCCCTGATGAAGCTCGGAAGGAGCACAGTCATCGAATCCACATAATGGAAAATGCCATACAATCATCAATCTCTTCTAATCTGGACTGGTAAAGGAATTGGGAGACGATTAAATCTTCATCTCTTTATTGCAAAAATGGTTGCCATGAAAACAGGTTAAATTCCAATGCTCCAGTCCTGAAACAAGTTCATTTCTCTCTTAATTTCTTCTCGTGATGCAACGCATTCGGATGCACTGGAAATCTGATCACAGCGCATTTGCATCCCTGTGCTAATTGATCCCTGATGAAGCTCGGAAGGAGCACAGTCATCGAATCCACATAATGGAAAATGCCATACAATCATCAATCTCTTCTAATCTGGACTGGTAAAGCAATTGGGAGACGATTAAATCTTCATCTCTTTATTGCAAAAATGGTTGCCATGAAAACAGGTTAAATACCAATGCACCAGTCCTGAAACAAGTTCATTTCTCTTGTAATTTCTTCTCGTGCTGCAAGGCAATCGGATGCAGTGGGGATGTGATCACAGTGCATTTGCATCCCCGTGATAATTGATCCCTGATGAAGCTCGGAATTAGCACAAACATAGAATCCACATAATGAAAAATGGTGTACAATTATCAAACTCGGCTAATTTGGACTGGTAAAGGAATTAAGAGAGGAGGAAATATTTTTCCCTTTATTGCAAAAATGTTTGCCATGAAAACAGGTTAAATTCCAATGCTCCAGTCCTGAAACAAGTTCATTTCTCTCTTAATTTCTTCTCGTGCTGCAACGCATTCGGATGCACTGGAAATCTGATCACAGCACATTTGCATCCCTGTGCTAATTGATCCCTGATGAAGCTCGGAAGGAGCACAGTCATCGAATCCACATAATGGAAAATGCCATACAATCATCAATCTCTTCTAATTTGGACTGTTAAAGGAATTGGGAGACGAGGAAATCTTCATCTCTTTATTGCAAAAATGGTTGCCATGAAAACAGGTTAAATACCAATGCACCAGTCCTGAAACAAGTTCATTTCTCTTGTAATTTCTTCTCGTGCTGCAAGGCAATCGGATGCAGTGGGGATGTGATCACAGTGCATTTGCATCCCCGTGATAATTGATCCCTGATGAAGCTCGGAATTAGCACAAACATAGAATCCACATAATGAAAAATGGTGTACAATTATCAAACTCGGCTAATTTGGACTGGTAAAGGAATTAAGAGAGGAGGAAATATTTTTCCCTTTATTGCAAAAATGTTTGCCATGAAAACAGGTTAAATTCCAATGCTCCAGTCCTGAAACAAGTTCATTTCTCTCTTAATTTCTTCTCGTGCTGCAACGCATTCAGATGCACTGGAAATCTGATCACAGCGTATTTGCATCCCTGTGCTAATTGATCCCTGATGAAGCTCGGAAGGAGCACAATCGTAGAATCGACATAATGAAAAATGTTATACAATTATGAAACTCGCCTAATTTGGACTGGTAAACGACTTAGGAGAGGAGGAAATCTTTTTCCCTTTATTGCAAAAATGGTTGCCATGAAAACAGGTTTAATTCCAATGCTCCAGTCCTGAAACAAGTTCATTTCTGTCTTAATTTCTTCTCGTGATGCAACGCATTCGGATGCACTGGAAATCTGATCACAGCGCATTTGCATCCCTGTGCTAATTGATCCCTGATGAAGCTCAGAAGGAGCACAGTCATCGAATCCACATAATGGAAAATGCCATACAATCATCAATCTCTTCTAATCTGGACCGGTAAAGGAATTGGGAGACGATTAAATCTTCATCTCTTTATTGCAAAAATGGTTGCCATGAAAACAGGTTAAATTCCAATGCTCCAGTCCTGAAACAAGTTCATTTCTCTCTTAATTTCTTCTCGTGATGCAACGCATTCGGATGCACTGGAAATCTGATCACAGCGCATTTGCATCCCTGTGCTAATTGATCCCTGATGAAGCTCGGAAGGAGCACAGTCATCGAATCCACATAATGGAAAATGCCATACAATCATCAATCTCTTCTAATCTGGACTGGTAAAGCAATTGGGAGACGATTAAATCTTCATCTCTTTATTGCAAAAATGGTTGCCATGAAAACAGGTTAAATACCAATGCACCAGTCCTGAAACAAGTTCATTTCTCTTGTAATTTCTTCTCGTGCTGCAAGGCAATCGGATGCAGTGGGGATGTGATCACAGTGCATTTGCATCCCCGTGATAATTGATCCCTGATGAAGCTCGGAATTAGCACAAACATAGAATCCACATAATGAAAAATGGTGTACAATTATCAAACTCGGCTAATTTGGACTGGTAAAGGAATTAAGAGAGGAGGAAATATTTTTCCCTTTATTGCAAAAATGTTTGCCATGAAAACAGGTTAAATTCCAATGCTCCAGTCCTGAAACAAGTTCATTTCTCTCTTAATTTCTTCTCGTGCTGCAACGCATTCGGATGCACTGGAAATCTGATCACAGCACATTTGCATCCCTGTGCTAATTGATCCCTGATGAAGCTCGGAAGGAGCACAGTCATAGAATCCACATAATGAAAAATGGTATACAATCATCAATCTCTTCTAATTTGGACTGGTAAAGGAATTGGGAGAGGAGGAAATCTTCATCTCTTTATTGCAAAAATGGTTGCCATGAAAACAGGTTAAATACCAATGCACCAGTCCTGAAACAAGTTCATTTCTCTTGTAATTTCTTCTCGTGCTGCAAGGCAATCGGATGCAGTGGGGATGTGATCACAGTGCATTTGCATCCCCGTGATAATTGATCCCTGATGAAGCTCGGAATTAGCACAAACATAGAATCCACATAATGAAAAATGGTGTACAATTATCAAACTCGGCTAATTTGGACTGTTAAAGGAATTAAGAGAGGAGGAAATATTTTTCCCTTTATTGCAAAAATGTTTGCCATGAAAACAGGTTAAATTCCAATGCTCCAGTCCTGAAACAAGTTCATTTCTCTCTTAATTTCTTCTCGTGCTGCAACGCATTCGGATGCACTGGAAATCTGATCACAGCGTATTTGCATCCCTGTGCTAATTGATGCCTGATGAAGCTCGGCTGGAGCACAATGATGGAATCCACATAATGGAAAATGCTATACAATCATCAAACTCTTTTTATTTGGACAGGTAAAAAAATTAAGAGAGCAGCAAATCTTCATCTCTTTATTGCAAAAATGGTTGCCATGAAAACAGGTTAAATACCAATGCTCCAGTCCTGAAAAAAGTTCAATTCTCTTGTAATTTCTTCTCGTGCTGAAACGCATTCGGATGCAGTGGGGATGTGATCACAGTGCATTTGCATCCCCGTGATAATTGATCCCTGAAGAAGCTCAAAAGGAGGACAATGAAGCACTCCACATAATGGAAAAACGTATACCATCATAAAACTTTTCAAATTTGGACCAGTAAAGGAATTGGGAGAGGAGGAAATCTTTTTCCCTTTACTGCAAACATGGTTGCCATGAAAACAGGTGAAATACCAAGGCTCCAGTCCTGAAACAAGTTCATTTCTCTTGTAATTTCTTCTCGTGCTGCAACGCATTCGGATGCACTGGAAATCTGATCACAGCGCATTTGCATCCCTGTGCTAATTGATCCCTGATGAAGCTCGGAAGGAGCACAATCGTAGAATCGACATAATGAAAAATGTTATACAATTATGAAACTCGCCTAATTTGGACTGGTAAACGACTTAGGAGAGGAGGAAATCTTTTTCCCTTTATTGCAAAAATGGTTGCCATGAAAACAGGTTTAATTCCAATGCTCCAGTCCTGAAACAAGTTCATTTCTGTCTTAATTTCTTCTCGTGATGCAACGCATTCGGATGCACTGGAAATCTGATCACAGCGCATTTGCATCCCTGTGCTAATTGATCCCTGATGAAGCTCGGAAGGAGCACAGTCATCGAATCCACATAATGGAAAATGCCATACAATCATCAATCTCTTCTAATTTGGACTGGTAAAGGAATTGGGAGACGATTAAATCTTCATCTCTTTATTGCAAAAATGGTTGCCATGAAAACAGGTTAAATACCAATGCACCAGTCCTGAAACAAGTTCATTTCTCTTGTAATTTCTTCTCGTGCTGCAAGGCAATCGGATGCAGTGGGGATGTGATCACAGTGCATTTGCATCCCCGTGATAATTGATCCCTGATGAAGCTCGGAATTAGCACAAACATAGAATCCACATAATGAAAAATGGTGTACAATTATCAAACTCGGCTAATTTGGACTGGTAAAGGAATTAAGAGAGGAGGAAATATTTTTCCCTTTATTGCAAAAATGGTTGCCATGAAAACAGGTTAAATTACAATGCTCCAGTCCTGAAAAAAGTTCATTTCTCTTGTAATTTCTTCTCGTGCTGCTAGGCATTCGGATGAAGTGGGGATGTGATCACAGTGCATTTGCATCCCCGTGATAATTGATCCCTGATGAAGCTCAAAAGGAGGACAATGAAGCACTCCACATAATTGAAAAACGTATACCATCATAAAACTCTACAAATTTGGACTGGTAAAGGAATTGGGAGAGCAGAAAATCTCTTTCCCTTTATTGCAACAATGGTTGCCGTGAAAACAGGTTAAATACCAATGCTCCAGTCCTGAAACAAATTCATTTCTCTTGTAATTTCTTCTAGTGCTGCAACGCATTCGGATGCAGTGTTGATGTGATCACAGTGCATTTGCATCCCCGTGATAATTGATCCCTGAGGAAGCTCGAAAGGAGCACAGTCATCGAATTCACATAATGTAAAATGGTATACAATCATCAAAATCGGATAATTTGAACTAGTTGAGGAATTGGGAGAGAAAGAAATCTTTTTGCCTTTATTGCAAAAATGGTTGCCATGAAAACAGGTTAAATACCAATGCTCCAGTCCTGCAACAAGTTCATTTCTCTTGTAATTTCTTCTAGTGCTGCAACGCATTCGGATGCAGTGGGGATGTGATGGCAGTGTATTCATATCCCCGTGATAATTGTTCGGCGATGAAGCTCGGTAGGAGCACAATGATGGAATCCACATAATGGAAAATGCTATACAATCATCAAACTCTTTTTATTTGGACAGGTAAAGGAATTAAGAGTGCAGCAAATCTTCATCTCTTTATTGCAAAAATGGTTGCCATGAAAACAGGTTAAATACCAATGCTCCAGTCCTGAAAAAAGTTCAATTCTCTTGTAATTTCTTCTCGTGCTGCAACGCATTCGGATGCAGTGGGGATGTGATCACAGTGCATTTGTATCCCCGTGATAATTGATCCCTGATGAAGCTCAAAAGGAGGACAATGAAGCACTCCACATAATTGAAAAACGTATACCATCATAAAACTCTACAAATTTGGACTGGTAAAGGAATTGGGAGAGCAGAAAATCTCTTTCCCTTTATTGCAAAAATTGTTGCCATGAAAACAGGTTAAATACCAATGCTCCAGTCCTGAAACAAGTTCATTTCTCTCTTAATTTCTTCTCGTGCTGCAAAGCATGCGGATGCAGTGGGGATGTTATCACAGTGTATTCTCATCCCCGTGAGAATTGTTCCGCGATGTAACTCGAAAGGAGCACAATCATGGAATCCACAGAATGAAAAGTGGTATACAATTATCAAACTTTTCTAATTTGGACTTGAAAAGGAATTGGGAGAGGAGGAAATCTTCATCTCTTTATTCCAAAAATGCTATCCATGAAAACTGGATAAATACCAATGCTCCAGTCGAGAAATAAGTTCGTTTCTCTTGTAATTTCCTCTCGTGTTGCTAAGCATTCGGATGAAGTGGTAATGTGATGACAGTGTCTTCTCATCTTCGTGATAATTGTTCCGGGATGGAGCTCGAAAGTAGAACGATGATACACTCCACAGAATGAAAAATGGTATACAATTATCAAACTCGGCTAATTTGGACTGGTAAAGGAATTGGGAGAGGAGGAAATCTTTTTCCCTTTATTGCAAAAATGGTTGCCATGAAAACAGGTTAAATTCCAATGCTCCAGCCCTAAAATAAGTTCATTTCTCTTGTAATTTCCTCTCGTGTTGCAAGGCATTCTGATGCCGTGGGGATGTGATGACAGTGTATTTCCATCCCTGTGCTAATTGATCCCTGTTGAAGCTCGGAAGGAGCATAATGATCGAGTGGACATAATGGAAAATCATTTACAATCATCAATCCTTGCGAATTTGGACTAGAAAAGGAATAGGGAGAAAACAAAATCTTTATCTCTCTATTGCAAAAATGGTTGCCATGAAAACAGGAGAAACACCAATGTGACCCTCCCTAAATAAGTTTGTTCCTCTTGTAATGTTTTCTCTGGCTCCAAGGTTTTCGTATGCAGTGTGGATGTGATAAATGTGCATTAGCATTCCCGTGTAAAGTTAATCGAAGGGGTGCTCCTATGGATTGCAATGGTGGTATGGACGCAATTGAAAACTATTTCTAATCACCAAAAACTTGAGGAGTATAGCCTGAGTCCCTTGCTCTTCAGTACCTAGTTTGAGTGTACGGGGGAACTCTGTTGCACCTGCCGCACGACTGCACCTGTGCGGTGTCCGTTTCAGATTACGTGTACGATCTTCTGCTGGTGCTCTCTATGTCCACCCCTGCTTCATTGGTCGATGAGTTCTTCGACCTGCTGAATCGGGGAACCAGGCTTACGGTGAACAGGGCTAATTCGTCCGTGATGCCATTTGGTGCGGTGTGGGCTGGGCATCTGGACTGGGTTTGTCTGGGGATCCGCACGGTGAGGTACTTCAAGTACCTTGGGTTTCCGTTGGGGGCTTCTATCCTCCGGAATCGTGGTCCGGCTGCCTCCATAAAGTAGAGACGGCGATCGGAATGTTCCGAGGCGGCAGGTTTTTCCTGCCTGAAGTCCGCAGTTTGGAACACATTCGTGGCTCCTCTCCTCCGTTCCTTACTTTTTGCTTGCTCCCACGGAGAGGATTAAAAAGCGGACAAAGGACCTCCTCCGTATCGCCCTTTGGGGCACCGGGAGGGCTGTATTCTGCTTGAAGGACTTGTTTGGTCTGTGTCGGTATGGCGGTCTCGTTCTCCTGACATTGGAGCGGCTGGATCTTCAGCTCCAGTTCCGTATGTTGTCACTTGTGCCGGAGTTGTGATGCACCTGCTGGTGCATCCTTGCACGTGTCCTCCTCCAGCATGCCCCCGGGAATGTGTGACTCACGTTTTATCTTTCACTCCATCGCTGCCGCATCAACCGTTGTTGGTTCCACCTGAGGAGGGTGGCTTCCTTGGTTTGGAAAATTCCAGGATGGATGCAGGAGACCGTTCGCACGTGGGCATAGTGCGGCCTGCAATGCGCGCAACAGGAACGACGGTTCCTGTTTGGGAGCTACAGAAGTTGCACGCTTTGAGAGATCCCTGAGGACCCTAAGAATAGAGCGTGGTCAGGAAGAACCCTCCTCTCTGCTGCGCTTGCCTTCCTAATGGAAGATCAGGACAGCGATGTTGCACCGAAGTGGGAAGTTACAATGACAATCTCCGGGAAGGAGAAGAAAATAGAAGGGTGTAGGACGGCTAGCTATCAGACTTTGCGACCCCGAGTACGCCTTCCAATGGACTTCTGCGCTGAGGCGCGCTGCTCGACGTTTTCATTTAACGTCTGAAGTGGCCCCCGGTATTAATGAACACTTCCAATCTCCCCTTTAAATGGCGAGAGTGAGCTCTACTGTTCAGCATTGGGGACTCTCCTGCAACGCCCGTTGGCACCACTGGACATGGAGTGTGGTCGATCCCAACTGTCTAAGGTTTGGGGAATGGGTGTTCCTCTCCCACCTTCTAGTGGATTGTGTTGCCCTTCGGCCCCTTTGGTTCCGCTTTGCTGCTGCTATCGGTATCCCCTGCGGCAATCCCAGGGACGCATTAAAAGCCCTCTTCGTTGCCGAAGCCCTTCGGCCAGTGGCCTTGATAGCAGCCTCGTGCTGCCTTCGTGGGATCGTCACGGCATGGAGCATGGCTACTGGTGGACCACGCGATAAGGATGCTATCCAGTGCGCCGTCCAATTCCTGAGGAGGGCGTCGCGTTGGCCCCACCTGGATCCGCAAATGCAGGAAGAGCTTTCCGGCATCCTGAGAAGGATGCAACGGCCCCTGCAGCAACAGTGATCCCTTCCCGTTCCCTCCCACTGGTTTTTTTTTTTTTTTGTTTATTTTTTTCTTTTTCTTTCTTCCCCCTGCTGCCTTGGTGGACCGTACCGGTCTGCGATCCGGTGACCCGGCAGGCTCCGTGGTTCTTCGTGCGTGACATCTTTTTTGTAAACTTTATTTTTAAATAAACGACCCGGAGAATTCCGGGTGAAAATCGAATGGCCTTATGCAAATCTACTCTACTGCCAAGGCTCCAGGCCTTTGTGTCGTCCGTCCTCACTGGCTCTCGCAGTCGGCAGAAGGTCTTGCCGCTGTTCTGCTGTCCGCCGCAACGCGCTCTTGAAGCTGCCACCAGGTGCGCGCGAAAAGGAGGTTCGCACCCATGGACCTACTCGACACAGCGTAAGACTGCTCCGGGCTCACCACGGACTCCGCGACTTTCTCTAGGCGCGTGACCCACAGCTTCGAAAACTTGACTTCCGTGTTCACTAACGTGATCGGAAGCCAGTTGTTGAGTTTGCGCAGATCTCTTCCTTTCGGAAGGAGACGCACTCTTGCTAAGCGGAAGGAAGAAGAGACATCGCCCGTCACCCTCATCAGCGTCGAGAGGCTGAGCACCAAGGGGGCGAGTTCCGCCGCGAAGCTCTGATGGAACTCCGCGTGCAGCCCGTCCTCACCTGGCGTCTTCCGTCTCTTGAGTCCTGCGATGGCGGAAGAAACTTCTTCGAACGTGAAGGGCAAGCCCTTCACGTTGCAAGCCCTTCACGAGACCAGCGCTTTTTGCTCGCCAATGCCGTGTTCACCCCGTGGTAGAAGTAGTTCCGAGAGGACTCTCTTCGTCGGGGACTTGGCGTATAGCAAGGAGAAGTGACGCTTTAGTGCTCGCCGTACTTCGGCAGGAGCCGTTCATTCCCGGCCTTGGTCGTCGAGCAGAATTGCCGCCTCAGACTGCCAGACCTGGCGCTCGGCCCTCGCCTTGTACTCTGCGAGGTACCGGACTTCCGCACGTCTAGAGAAGGTGCACGCCTGCAGAAATGCTCTGCTATTGGCCACGCCTTCCCCGAAGCCGCGCGGCAGTAGGTGCAGGGGGAATTGGTCGCAAAACTCGCGAACCGATCTTTTAAGGTGGTCCCAGTCTGCGAGTTGCCGGATGGCAAAGCCACGAAGGAACTGGCGAAGATGCTCCGCCGCCTCCGGATGACTAAGCCAATCCGCCGGCATCCTCCAAACGTTGTTCGGAGGTCCCTTGCCCGACGGAAGTAGCTCGAACTCCTGCCTATCATGGTCCGATAACGTGGACGGCCTTCCTCCCACCTCCCACTGCCTCTCCTTCCCACTCGTGAGAGTAGGTGTTCATCAAGGTAGACGTGATCCACGCACCTTTCCATTCCAGGCGCGCCGGCTTCCGAGTTACGCGCGTGCACCGACGCGCATGCCTCTTCCACCCGCGACCGTTCCGCCAGGGACCTCGTCTCGTTGGAAAGCAGGTGGACGTTGAAGTCCCCTGCGACGAGATGCGCCACTCTGGCTCCGGAGTTTCTGAGCCATTGGCTCTCCAGCACGTCGAAGAACTCGATTCTTTCGACACGCCGATGAAAGCCGCTCGGCGCGTAGACGTTCGTTACGACGAGGTCGATTGAATCTGACCACTTGAGTACAAGTTGGCCCATTCGCCCTTCCTGGTCGAATCGAACGCTGCGCACCGCTCCCGCCATCCTACTATTGACGAGAAAACCGACTCCGCACGATTGTGCAGAACCTTCTCGCTAGTACAGGGTGCCACCCGCGCGCTGTTCAATTTCGGCAACCTCCGCGTTGGAGATGTAATGCATCTCCTGAAGGATCGCCAAGTCGAAATGTCGCAGGGTGTCTGACACGCCGCGCCTCTTTCCGTCCCTGCGCAGCCCGTTGACGTTCCAACAGGCTACGCTGAATCGACGATAAGAGGCGATTTCCAGCATTAAGGCTGGGAAGGTGAGCACAGGTTTCTCTCCTTGCCCGGCTAGTGGTCACGAGACAGAACGGCAGATCTTGGAGACTGGACATCTCCATTCAAAGCCGCACTGCTTGTTGTTGGTAGCTCAGAGGTGAGGTCCATCTTCTCCTCTTTGCTCCCCGGCAACAGTTCCTCCTCGGCAACCACGCGCTTGCGGGTCTTCGGGAGGCGATTGCGCGGTTTCGGGCGGGTGTCGCGCTGTGTGCTCATTCTGTCGGACTCAGGATCGGAATCCAACAGTCGAGCGCTCACCAGGCGGTTCTTCTGTTTCCCGGAATTAGGGAAATCATTCGCTGCCTGTTTCCCAGCGCTTTCTGCTACTGCGGCTGGGACTTTCGTCCTTGTAGCCTCAGCAGCAGCTTCCCGCTCCATCCGCGAGAGGACGACTGCACAGGAGGAAACGATCGCAATCTTGTTTTGGGAAGGTTTCGCGGGTTTCTTTCGCCCACTCACCTTCACACACAGCTGCGAGGACCTTGACGGTTTCTTTTTAATTATCTTTCTCACCTGCATCCAGCCGTCTTCCTTCGCGTCGCAGTTATCTTTGCCATCCTGAGATGGCGCTGCGTCCGCGGATGTAAGAGGCGTTGCCTTGGCTGCCTCTTGGAGTGCTGCCTCCGCGCAGGAGTAAGCGACTCCCTTAGCGATCGCGAGAGGCGCTGCTTCGGGAGACGGGAGATGTTCCCGCTTCCTTCCGCTCAGCAAAGGTGCGGCTCCTGCCGAAAGGCGGGGATTTGCGCCACCTCAACAACTGGCGTCCGATCACCTTCGTGTACTCGGACGTCAAGTTGTTCTCGAAGCTATGGGTCGCGCGGCTGGGGAGAATCGCGGAGTCCTTGGTTAGTCCGGGGCAGACGAATCCTGTTCCGGGGCGCTCCATGGACGCGAATCTCTTCTTCGCGCGAACATGAGTTGCAGCAGCGAGTGGTGCAGCAGAGCCAGGCAGCCGAAATCGCCGCTGCCAAAGGTAAGCGGCGGTGCTCAAGGCACGATGGAACGCCGGGGGCCTTAGCGGTCGCCGTCGATCTCTGCAAAGCGTTCGACAGCGTAAACCAGGACCTCCTTCTGGAGCTTCTGGGATGCCTAGGCCTCCCGACACACCTCATCGCCTACTTGCGCTCATGCTGGCACCACGCGTTATGCTGTATCTCTTTCAGCGGGCGCCACGTGTATGGCGTTCCCATACGGCGGGGTATCAGGCAGGGAGACAGCTTAAGACTTCTGCTCTTCAGCATCTTCTTTGAGTTGGTGCTGAGGGCGTACAGGCTGACGCTGGCCAACCTGCCGAGCTCCTGCCCGGGAACTCCGGCCGTGGCTGCCTATGCCGACGACCTTCTCCTGATGCTGCCCATGTCCACCCCGGCGTCCAGGCTCGAGGACTTCTTCGAGCTCATTCGTCGTGGAGCGGGCCTGAGCGTCAACAGGACGAAATCAACCGTTGTACCGGTTGGCTCTACGTGGGAGTGGCAGTCCGACTGGATCCGCCTGGGGATCCCCACTGGCAGGTGCTTTAAGTACCTCGGCGTTCCCTTGGGCGCCTCCTGTACAGCAGAAGCATGGTCGGACTGCCTTCACAAGGCCGAGGCTGCTCTGGGTCCTTTCCAAGGCCGCAGGTTCCTCCTGCCGAAACGGATCTTCGTGTGGAACATTTTCGTTGCCCCCTTCCTCTGTTCCTTCTTTTTTGTTTGTCCCCCTCCCTACTCGGCTAAGTGTCCATCGAAACGCCTGTTGCGGAACGCCTTGTGGAGACCGGCGAGGTCCAGGATCCACCTCAAGGACTTGGCGGCTGCTCGGCGGGATGCAGGATTGGGCATCCTGACGCCGGAGCGGAGCGGACTGCCAGTGCAGTTCCGCGTGCTGTCTCTTTGCGCTTAGCTTTGGACGACTCCCTAGTGTGCTCCAGTTTCGCTGCTGCTGGAGCGCTGCACGGGTGGCGACGGACTGCGTTCGTTGCACCTGCGTACGGAGCTTGCCATGAGAGGATTCGGCTTCCCGCTGAGGCAGCTCGCCTCGCTTCTGGGAACGCATTCGTGGATCTCCTGCCGGCCAACATACCTTAACGCTTGGAGGCAGGAAGCCTTATCGTCCTGGGCTGCGCAACAGGATGTCTCCCGTTTGGAACTCCGTTGCGTGAATCTTTCCCTATACTGTCCAGTGGGGGAGGTGTTGGAAGACCAGGACCAGTGGACACGCCCAGCCGCTACGACTCTCGCCGCAGCACTGGCTGCCCTGATGGTGCGAGACGACAGTGACCTACAGGCGAGGTGAGAGGTCGCCTGCGATAGCGCAGGCGAAACCCGACTTCTGGGCGGTTGGAGGACCTGCGAGCTGGCAGACGCTGCCTCGCCTTGCATTCGTGCCAAGGGACTTCTCCGGTGGAGCGAGCTCCTCGGGGTGCCCACCGAAGAACTTGTGGTCCCTTCTGCGTGCTTGGACGCGACTGTCTTCCCCCTTCGTTGGAAACAGGACGCTTTTCTGCTGGTGCATTGGGGTTTGTACTGCAACCAGCGCGCGCACCTGGTTTCCAGGGGAGTTGCGTCCCCGAACTGTGCCCAATGCGGAGCGGTGGAATCGCTTCCGCATTTGCTGTTTGAATGCGGCGCCCTCCAGGAGCTGTGGCGGCGGCTGTCTTCAGCGCTCCTGCACCCCGGACAGACCGCAATGCATTGGATGCGCCGCTTCTTCACGCGTCGCGGTCTTTCTCTTGGAGCGGTCGTCGCACTCATCTGCTGCGTCCGCGCCATCGTCAGGGCCCGCCACGTATTGCAGATGCGAGCGGTCCCAACATCGGTCCCCGAAACTGCAGCCTGCAACCTGCAAATGGCTGCCGGGTGGCCACACCTTGGAGCAGAAGTAAGGACGGAGATTGCCGGCATTCACCGCCGGTTCTGAGAATAGGAACGGCTGGACTGCATACCCCTATCCCCACCCTCCCACCATATTTAATTGTTTATTATCCCCTCCCTCCCGCTCCGAAATCTCAGTGTGCCCGGCCTGCGAGCCGGGAACCCTCTTCTCCATCTTTTGTTCCCCTTGCCTGGGAACTCAGTTCCCAGATGATATTGTTAATAAACGTCCCGGCGCAACCGGGTAATAAACGACGACGCTGCAATCTTTGATGATCGCGCTACCCTGCTCTTTCTTCATCTGTTGGTAGGCGATTTTTTTCTCTAGCTTTCTCTCTTGCTTGGTTTTTTTGGCTGTTGCTATCTGCCACTCAGGCTCCTGGCCGTTTCCCTCGACCTTGTCGGCGGTGTTTGCCGGGGTCTCGGGTGCGGCCTGCGCCTTGGGCGCGGGCGGTACTGCTTTCGCGGCAGCTTTCGCCGCCTGCCTTTTTTGCAGCAGCCGGGCGCGTTTCTTCAGGTTCCTTGCGGACACCACGAGCACGGCTGCTTGTGGGCACACCTCCCTCGTGTGACCCATTGTGCCCCATACTTGGCACTGCACGTTGGGGCACCTCTTTTTGAGGTGGCCCGACGTATTGCAGAAGCCACATTATTTGGGCTTCTCCACATACCAGAGGTCGACAGTTTCGCCGCCGACCACCAGTTTGTGGGGAAGAGAACACCCCTCTCGGACAGTGGCTTGTGCATGCGTGTGGCCGCATGGCAGTCCAGTATAGACCACAAATGGACTAGGTTTCAACCACATTGCGTTCACCGTTCCTTATTCTTCTAACGCGGCGCGTACGCTTTCGCAACGCATGCGCGCGGTAACGCCTAAGAGGTAGACCTTGATTCTGAGGTCCACCGTAATGGGAAGGAGCCTGCGTGTCCTTCCCCATCACCACGGATGTTTCGAGCAGACACTGGGTTAGATATGCCTGTTTTCAGATCACTTCCACGTACTGCTCCCCGCTGCAGATGGTCATAGCGCAGAGCTCCTCCTCTTGTACATTGAGAGCGCTCATTCCTTTGGAAAATGCACGCGCGCTTTCAGCAGAATAGAGATTGCCTACCTTATAGAGTAATGAGGGGTTATACCCCTCATCCATATAGGCCGACAATTCTGCCGTGGCTGCAGGCAATGGCTCCGCCACGATGGCACTCCACGCCCGCGCTGCAGCGGGGACCGATTCTGTGGGGGCGGATGCTCCCACCTCCATCGCCTCTTGGGGCGGCGTTGCCTCCGCCCCCTGGCACTCAATGGTGGTCGTGTCAGGCATCGCTGCCTGATCGACCACCGAACCACATAACACTTTGCTTTAAGGGGAGGGTTTCCTGCACCGAGGAGCACCAAGAAAACACGTCCACTCCGCACAAGCAAGGCATTCGATTGATTAAACGAGGAGCTCTTTGTGGAGCTCTTGGATCGCATTGGCTTCTAGACCACCTTCGTGGTCTGTTGGACTTTCGCTGGCGCAATGCAATAATCGACGTGCTTACAGAGGTGTTTACGTGTACGGCTTGCCGGTGCAGCGCGCTATTCAGCAGGGCGACAGCCTTTTTGCCCTGCCTTTTAACATTTATTTCGAGTTGGTGCTCAGAGCATACAGGACGACTTTGGCTGCCTTGCGGAGCTTGTGTTTTGGCACGCCGGCCATGTTGGAGTATGCTGACAATCATCTGCTCGTGCTACGCATGTCCGTCTCGGCTTCGGCAGTCAAAAATTTTTTCGACTTTTTGAACCACTGGACATTTCTACGGAAGAACAGATCGAAGTGGTTGGTGATAGCGGTCGGTGCAGCGTGGGTAGGACGGCCTGAGTGTATGCTCCTGGGGATCCCACGGAGAGGTACTTAAACTACCTTGGCGTTGCGTTGGTGGACATCTGCCATCCAGAAGCCTGGTCAGGTCGTATCTGGAAAGCCAATTCGGCGATCAGCCGGTTTCTGGAAGGCAAGTTTCATTTGCCGGAGCGGGCCGCGGTGTGTAACGCTTTCACGGCCTCCTTCCTTCGCTTCTTACTTTTTGTTTGCCTCGTACCCCTCGAGTTGAAGAAGAGGACCAAGGACCTCCTGAACATCGCCCTGTGGGGCAGCGGGAGGCCCCGTGTGTCTCTGAAGGTCTTGTGCGCTCTGCGCCGGGATGCCGTTCTCGGCCTCCTGCAAGTACTGGATCACCCATTGGTGCGTTCTGTCTCGCGTCTTCACCTGCCGCGTCGATAAGAGGCCACAGCAGTCGGAATGCCATCCACTGGGCGGTCGTCTCCATGGAGAAGACTTCCCATTGGCGCCGGCTTAGGAAAATTCTGCCAGCACTTGTTAGCATCCGGTACCAGATGCAGAGGCCTTCACGCAGCGAACAGTGATCCCTTCCCTTCCCTCCCCCTCCCCATAAACAATGTCCCCTAGGCGTGTTTCTCGTTTTTTTGTTTTGTTTTGTTTTTTTCCTTTTCCCGTCCCCTTCGCGACTGGAGTAGGCCTTACCGGCACTCAAGTCGGTAAACAAGAGAGGAACACAAATACAATTCAAACATCGACTGCAATTAGAAATTGTAAATTAAAATAATAAAAGCCTCAGCTTACCCGGGTGAAAACATAAAACACCTGCCGTGTATCCAGAGCGGGAGGGCTGTCATCTTTCATTTTGTGCCGCGGCCGTAAAATAAGATGATGCGGTCCTCTCCTATGACGAATGTCCACCCTGGCCATGGAGAACGGCTGGTTGGCCTACAGCCCCGCTAACTCCAGCGCATGGCTGGAAGAAACAGTTGGCACTTATGCGAAGTTAAACCAGTCAATTGATGAATCTTGGAACCGTCTGCGACCCGGTATCTACACCCGCGGCACGCTGCAGAACACGCCCGAGTGTCCCGCCAGAAATACGTGGGCGTAGACGACCCCACTGACCACGGCGATGCCCTTCTTGAGGAAAGCGCTCGGCAGTAGCCGAACGCCGAGGTGGCAAGTCTCCTGCCGGATATCGGCAAGGGAGATGTTAAGCGGCTGGTCCATGAGGGAACTGGCTCACGCCCGACCCCGAGCGTCCTTCCTCGAGGCCAACAGAAATTTGGGGAGCAACTGGGCATACCGTCGAATGACTCAAAGTGACTGCCGATGTTTACAGACTGGTCCACCCTCCCCCTCAAGTGGCAGGAAACGGCGCTGCTGTTGTTGCACTGGGGTCTTCCCTGCAACGCGCGTTGCCACTACTGGACCTTGAGGAACGTGAGGCAGAACTGTGCAGCGTGATGGGAGCAGGAATCCCTCCTCCACTTGCTAGTAAAGTGTTCTGCCATCCAGTCCTTGTGGGAACGTTTTGCGAGGACCCTCCGGATGCCGGTCGGCGGCTCCCCCACGTTGTGCTTTTCTTCGTGCGAGACGTCCTGCAACCCGCCTCAGCCCTGGCAGCGCTCTACTTCCTTCGAGGGATTGTGGCTGTGTGGAGCGCAGCCAACAGAGGAAGCAGCGAAAGGGACTCCATCGTACACACGGGCCGCTACTTGCGAGTCGCTATCAGATGGACCCATCTGGGAAGTATGCAGAGGGACCTCGACGGCATCCTGCGAAGGATGGACGCTGTCCCCAGCGGTCTATGATCCCTCAACGGACCTCCAAAGTGTTGTTTTTGGTTTCCTTTGTTTTCTTACGTTTGAAGACTGAGATCTTCAAAGCTTTGGGCAAGCCGTGTTACCAATTTCTTGAAAATACTTTTCTCAAAAAGGTATATAAGGGCCACCTTCTAAAGACAACACCGTCATTCGAACCGCGATTGCTTGAAAGATGGATTATTTGCATTAGCACCAAGGAACACTTTCCCTTTCGTTTGCACCCCATTCCCAGTTTAGCACCTGAGCTCAGCTGCAAAACACTCCTGAAGAATAGATCCTTTCTCCGCGAACAGCATCTTCTCCTCAAACAAAAGTCCCAATAACCAAGGCTGCTCCTGTAAGACACCAAAAACGCAAAAGCTGGCAGTATGTCTTTCAAATAAAGAAATGGAAACAGGAAGCAGCTCAGATACAGGCATGAGATAGCGCCACCAGCGAGGAAGATATGCAACGTCTGCTGTACTTCAGATACGCTGGCCGCTCGCTGAAGGATACCTGAGGCAGATTCTGTGGGTCCAGCAAAATCCCCCTACCTCAGTAAGAGGATGCTATCGCCCCGGAGGAATAGCCAGGACAGCCACTGGACCGCAATATGGAAGATGAACAGCGAGATTGCAGCAAACAAGAAACAACTAGTCCCAATTGCTTCTGCAATGGACAGATCTGTACGGCAGCACCAGGTGCTTCTTCAATGAACGGCGCGAAAACTATCTGCAGCTTCTCCTCTTGCACCGCTTTCCCCTAAAGTCTTCTCCGCTGAGCGGATCTCCTTGGAAACGCGTCAGAGGGAACGAGCATCCCCGGGGTGGTCTTCGACAGCTCCACCTTTTTCCTGAAGCTCCAGGACTCAGCACTTGTCACTGCTGTAGCAGACAACACAAGTTTCCAGTCCGACTGTAGGGACGTTGGACATTGTCCCTGAACCTCTTCTATGACCATCCGAGGGCCTCATTCCGAGCCTCTTCACGTGCAAAACGTTGCCGACTGCCGCGGTTTTCTCGGCTCCGTGCGAATTCCGCGGGATCGTGGCTGCTGGGAGCACTTTCGATACGACAGAGCAGCATTGGGCTCGCTCCGCTGCGACACGCAAGCATCCATGCGGATTATATACGGATGCGGAAGGACGTCTCGTTGCGCTCTGAACCGGTCATGAACCAGACGACGTATATCTACGCGTCTTAGGTGATGTTTGAGGACATTACGGTAAAACAGTATCGGTGGGAACAGTCAATCCAATCACTCGCTCTGCCCCCGCAGGAAGTGGCTAAAGGGAGAGGGGCAGGCAGGGATGGACTGAGAGAGAGTCTGGAAGAAGGCCGCTGACAGAGTAGTCAGGGATCACTCCCTCTGGCAGTCCCAAGCGAGGAGTCACTTTTCCCGGACAAAATGTTTCGTACTCCCCTTCTTACTTCCCTGCTACGCGGGAGAGAGGGCTATCCTGGAAGATCTGGGAAGACGATCACGGAAGCAGAAAAGGTGCAAAAAGGCCGTGCCTTCAGCATATAAATTTTTTAGGATGGACGCGAGCTGCACGTTTGATACGTGAGCCCATCTAGAAGTCGGTAGCTTGCGGAATCAGATCGGATTGCTTTCCAGCGTTCATACTTCCTTCCGAAATAAATCCTAGTCTAATGGGCCTGATCGAGATCACATCTTTAGAGCAGCCTCAGGATACAAATCTGATGATTCAGGAGTTCATATGTCTGAAATGGGATCGGTCACACGAGAGTTCACTGAAGAGGAGAAGGCTAAGTTACTTGAAGGATTGTCGTCCAACCGAAATGCTTCCTACAGTAAACACGCGCGACGTCAACATTTCAAGTTGACATACGAATATCTGTATCTGCGTGCATTTGCTGTATAAAAGAAAACGTTCCAGCTAAGCACTGGAACAATGAACCCATGGTGCTGTTACGATTGGGACATGTACCAAAATGTTCCAAGAGTATGAGTTGAAATTCAAAATGAAATCTTCGACTTGGGGATAGCCTCATATTGGAATGTCGCGTGGTTGTTATCGGCGTAGACTTCGCTCCTGGCCCGGTGGTATCTTGAGTCGCTCCCGTGAAGTCGTCCACAAGAAGCGGACATACAGCCGTAACAAGGTCAGTAAGGTTCGTCCAGAGGCAGTGCTCATGTTATTGCAAAAATCACAGGAACCTGGCCGGTTGCTCTTAACGAAGGATGCTACAGTGAAGTGTTCTTGCAAACATTGGAAACGCTGCATGTTTTGATCTGCCTCTCATCGCAAATGCTTCGTCGCTGCATCAATAGCTCTCCATCCTCTTAGTACTGTGTGCTTGACATGACAGCGAAGACCACTGCTCAGTCCACTCTTCCTGAACTAGTAAATTTGAGCACCCAATTACGTAGATATCTGCAAAGCAAATCTTAGGTTTGCTTGCGTGGGGCGAAAAAAGCAATGCCCTTGTTTCGACACCCGATGGGATTTCTTAAGTGTACAGCTGATTACTCTGTATACAATTCCGGAACCCAACACTTTGTTTTCCTCGCAGAGGGATCCTGGTTGAAGGTAACCAAACACGTAAACACTGGCCGGCAAAGCGCTTCCTGGGAACTCAGGCAGGTGTCACACTCCTGTGATGCATGCCGAGCAGCTTCAAGTAAGGTGGGTTTGGGCGCTGAGGTGTCACTGGACCACCTCGGAGAACCGACAACCTTTTGCAGGTCAACTAGAGGAAATGGACATGAACTACCTGGAGACTTGTCAGCAGAGAATGCAGGAGTTGACCCTTCACGGTTAGCACGGGTGCATGAAAGACCCCGACCATACGCTCCACTTCAAACGAAACTCTTCTCCTTCATGAATGCAGCAGTGGCACTCACACTAGATCGAAGGAGTTGGTTACGAGAACAGATGACTGTCCACCACGGACAGTCATCTGTTCTCGTAATCATGTCTCCGAGACGTGCCATCCATACAACTCCCTGCAAAGTCGGCGCTGTACCCTCCAGCAGCCATGGCGATTGCCTGTATGCAGTGCATATCGGAACCCGCAGCTGTGCTACGCACTGCCAACCACAAGGGCAAGATCACGATCGAGGACGGAAACGGCGACGCGTCTGCTACCAGTTTTCCCACTGCATCCACATACTTGGGATCTTTGTGTGTTGGTGTTTCTGTTTTCGAAGAAACACGAATGGCATCAGTACAAGGTAAGCAGGCCCTTCGAAGAGAGGGCCAAATGATGTCATCTCGAACGAGCCATCAGCGACCGTGCAATGTTTTTTTCCTCCTGTTTGAAGACGAAAACGGGACAGGAGATGTGCATGAGGTTTCGCGAAGGCTACTGAAAGCACTGGTACGCTGCCAGTGAGAAGCTGCTAATCAAAATCCCGAAAAGATCATCAAGAATAAGCAAGCAAGCTTATTCTACATGGATTGATGGACAAATTTATGATAACATGCATAGTTATTCATATTTATTTACTTACATTTTCTCAATAGCAACATTATTCCACCATATAAATTGCAAGACATTTATTTGCATACATTCTATTAATATTCTGAATAAGTTCTTGATTGCATTATCAATGTACATTTGAAACATTATAAAAAATAAATGCATATACTTATTGAAAATATTAACATAATAAGTACATACAGATTAATATATGGATTAATGTATTATAAAAATAATGATACGTAAATATATGTGCTTATTGTTTACAATCAATGTATTTAAAGATAATATAAGAAAATATATATGAAGCATCTACATAAATATGCATATAAATAGATAAATGCAGAAGTACAATGTTGCGTGATGCGTGTGGCATGGTTACGGCTATCGATGTCTTGCAGAACTCTTCGAGGTGCAGAGCATCATTCCCGCACCTCTTTTTGGACTGCAGTGCCCTCCTGGAACTTTGCTGGAGGCTGAACTCAGCATACCTGCACAACGGAGACACTGCGGTGGACATGCTGCGGGGATCCTTCACAAGTAGTGAAGCCGCGACAGGCAGCGTAATAGCGGCGATATGGTGCGTCCGTGTCATCGTTACGGCCCATTTGCTGGAGTATAGGACGCAGTGAAGGGAGGCCGCCAGCATCGCAGCTGTCTATATGAGGACGGCTGCCAGGTGGCCCCATTTAGAAGAGGAAGTGAGGAAGGAGATCGTTGACACCCTGCACTGCTTCTAAGAGGAAGGAACGGACATTGGCGATGACCCTCGGCCCGCTCTCCTTTTCACACATTTGTCTATCGCCCACTCCCGCTTGCTCTGGACTCTTCCCGGTGCTTTATGAAGGAGCATTAAAAGTTAAAGGCTCTGACCCTGGCCTCCAAGTTATTTTTCTTTTTGGCCCCTATTACCCCGCTCCGGACCTTCAGGAAACCGGTTGGGCGTATCGGTGAACCCCCCTACTGAACTTGCTTTGGACTTTAAGGAAATCTCCCGACGGTTACTTTACCATTTTGCATGCATTTCATTATCGTAAAATAAAGGTATCGGCGTCACCGGGTGCAAATCCACGTTTTCCAGACTCAATAACAGCGGTAGGATTCCATCTTCATGGCAGCCGCCTACATGAGGACTATAGCGAGTGACCTCTCTTGTAAGAGGAAAAGGGGGCAGAAATCCACCTCCGGTAATGAAAAGGAAAGGTCGACACCCGTGACAGAGAGCACTGATGTCAGCCGTTCCTTTCTTTATTAATTTTGTTTTTTCATCATTCCTTTCCTTTCGCTCCGGACATTCTCAATTTTTTTCTTCGCTCAAGAAGGAACGACACCAAAGACCGTTGTTCACTCCTTCCTGTATTTCCAACGGTTGTCGGTTGACCCTCCGTTGCGAAATTATCCCAACCTGCTTGTCAATGGACCTTCTTTCTGAATTTCTAAGGTCGGGAACTAGCGTGTCCCTAACTTATTTTTGCGCCTCAGTGATCTGAGACGAAGTGGGACAGAAGACTGCTCCCGACCGACAGCAGGTGGACGTGGAAGATTCTGTTAAGGGGGCGATTCACTTTGGAGCCGAAGTCCCGTAAACCACTGCCTCTTGAGGATCTCCGCTAAAACTATGTTCCCTCAATGTATCTCGAAGCATCATCGAGCTTGTGATCATGCGTGATTACCAAGGTCGAACGGTCCCTTCGATGGTAAAGTTGGCTCACTCTTACGTCCTCGTCAAAGACAACGCCGCGCACTCCTTCCTCCAACCTCGGCTCGGCGAGGAGCAGTGTACCCCAGTGGCTTCCCAGATCTCATTCTGCCCTCGATCTCAGCGATCTCTTGGTGAGAAGACGTCGTGAATCACCCTGTAGCATCAGGAGGTCTCATGAACACGGCGTACAAGCTGCAGGTAGCCTCTTCTCTTTGTCGTAGGCATCTTCACAGACCGCACTGAAACGACTAGAGGAAGCAATTCCTCGTATTACCTCCGGGAAGATGGCGGCGTGTTCCCTGCTCCGTCCGACGAGCGGCAGCAAGAAGAGAGTAGGAAACGAGATCACTCCATCTTTTCCCGTGATGCGCGCTGCAGATTCCTTGAATACAAGGACTTCTTTCTTCACCTCCGGAGGAAGCGCAAGGCTCGTTCTATACTTGCAACGGTGGCAGTCACCAATGCCGCCCACACTTTGTACGCAGACCTCTCACTCATTCCTTGCAGAGTGGCGCGCCACGTAAGTTTTACTTTCTCCGGCACTTCCTTCTGCTGAGGTCGGTTGGAACCTCATCCGATGCTCCGGCAACGACCGCAGCTCCGCATTGATCGATTACGGGAGAGCGCACTGAACTGGAGACCACACCCATCTCTCCACGCGCCTTCTCTGCCGTAGGAGTCTTTTTCATGACCCGCAGACAGCAGCCGGCATCCGCCCCGCTACCGGACAGACAGTTTCACAGACGTTGCTGCCGCTACGGCAGCACATGGAGGAGCACCCGGTAGTCCGATGCTGAGGGAGTGGGCAGCTCTTGGCTGCAAGCCTGCACTCTGGCTAAAGACAAACCACTGCTTCGTAGTGCTGCGTGGGAGCTCGGAGAGAAGATGCGTCAAGATGTGGGGAAGATGCCTCCTGCCCCTGATGCCCATGGTAGCAGTGAATAGTCAAAGTCCTCCAGCAAGTGGAATGAATGCTTACGCTTCGGACCACCCAGGGATGATGCACTGTGGCGAGAAGTTTGTTTTCTCCTCCAGGGTAACTACAGGTCTTACCTGGGTCACCCTGCATTTCGAGGAATTTGGCCTTCGTGCACCCGCTGTGGAGGGAAAGCAAATTCGAACCCTACGAAAGGGTTTGTAGTGGTCAGCTGAGTACTCTCTTAGGAGCCAGTGCCCATGATGGTGGCAAAATTTACTGCCTCACGAGCAGCAGGTGAACGATTACGTGTACCAGGTCAACGATAATACCTTAACTCCTTCGTGACGTTAGGACTAGGCTGGGCGCATAGTCCCACCGACTCCTGCTTGTTTCACCCGGTGAAATCGTATGGAGACACACTACCTCGGAAGAAAAAAAAAAAATAGTCGAGGGCCGGGGGCTCGAAGGGCCTGGTTGGCAGCAGGAGAGATCAAAAAAAAGCTTGTTGCACTCCGATGTAGCAATGGAGCACCACAGCGGATTCCTACGAGTCCGCCTTGACATGCAGCTTCTCAAGGACTGGGATAGGCGCAAACGCTCAGTCCGAGAGTTCTAAGAGCAATTTCCCGTGGACAGCTCCCTGCAGTTTTCGGGAATCATTGAAAGCGCTATCGTTTCATCAGCAAGATATACTGCCAACACTCGAGTGAAATACGAAGCCGCAGGCGAATAAAAAACCTGACAATATCCAAATCGACCAGTACCAGGATCCAGGCCACGGCTACATTGAGTTCGGGCAGGGTAAACGCACTTTCTTCCTCCACCAGAAGAACCTACAAAAGGAACACTGATGCATTGAGAATGAACCGCTCAAGGAGCGGAACACCACCTTTCAAGGAACGGTCAGACGAGGAACCCTGAAACTCGGCAGCACTATTGTGTTAATCTTTCTCACCCGCCTGAGAAAAAAGCCACAAGCAGGTTGAGACCTTGAAGATTCTTAAGGGATGAAAGTTTGCACGAAAGTTGAGGGATGCGATAAAGCGAAGGCCACCACAAACGAGTCAGGCGATCAATCTCCGCAGAGAGAGGAATCAGCCTCTCAAAGAATTACTTAATGTAGACTGAGCGAACAAGAGGAAACGGTAAAGAACATAATAGAAAAACGTGACCAGAGATCTTGATGGAAAAGTATCTTCAGCGCAGCATTCTTCACCAGGGATTGATGCTCATGGGAACAATCCGGACACACCATGAAAAACATCGTAGACGAATTCGATAAAGACGGGCACATATGCGGAAATACTCAACTTATATCCGATATACTGCACAAACATTGACAGCAGTATAGCTGCGAAACACTTCTGAAGAAAAGATCCTTTCTTCAGGAAAACCTAACTCGTTGCATACGGAAGCACCCACAAACCAAACTGCTCCCGAAAGACATGCCCGAAACGCGAAAGCTGCTGAGGATGCGCCCCAATCGAGCGATTACTGGACTGACTGCCAGAATCCCGCTGCAGAGGTGCCAGAACACTGACCCTTCCGTTCGCGCGGGAATACATGATGAAAACGAGCGGCAGTCTTCTATATTGAGCTCCAGTAAGGCCAGTGCACGGAAGATGCTGCAGTCTTTTAAAAGCAGGGCAGATTTCTATGGAATTAGAATCAAACGGAGAGGAAGTCCATGCACGCAGTCACGACAGGGATGCCAACCTGCATCCATCACGCTTGTCCACAGCAGGCAGGAAACTCAAGGCCGTAGAGGCCAGGATAATCAAGAAGCCACCATCTCCTCCTTTTCGAGAGACCAGCACGCTTCACACTCTCGCAGCACGCAAATCTGTGACACATGGATGCGGAGGCAGTCAAGGAGGAAAAAACTGGCAAATCTCTTCTCAAATGCGCACTGTTGCCACCCTGTTGGCGGAGGGCTCCTACCACGGTGGAAGTCTCTCTCCAGTTGCATCTATTGCTTCTTCAACCGCGTTCCCTGCCGAGTCCACGCCAGACTCCAGGGTCCACTTTCCATGATTCGCCCAAACCCACTTCAAGGAAAAACGAATTTCCACACCGAGTGTTCAAAGACACTCCAAATGTCATAGAGCAAAATGTCGCTGGCCGACAATTCACCGTGGTGGTCACCCCTAGCCATTGCTGTTGCCAAACCAGTCTCTCTGCACTCTCCAGAACTACTTCAGTCGTCGCCAATAGCTGGAAGCACACGTCCGAGTGTGCGGTCCCATCTGGATAGAGAAGGGCAAGCCAAGTAGAGACAAAAGAGATGTCTGCAGTCGGGGTCACTCCGCTGGATGCAAAAGCGCAGGGTGCCAGACGAACACCGCGATCGCATTGCACACCTTTGCTCTCAACACAGAAGCAGTGCGGAGGTGTTCACCGCCAACCTTCTGCAGATGCATCCAGCACAGCACAGAGGCAGATCACTACTCCGACTTACCAGATCAGGAGAACGCCGCGCGCTCTTAACGGAGGATCCAAAAGAGATCGCACCAATCAGCTTGCCGAGAAGACATTCCAGCCGTCCTTAAGCTCGCTCGCAATCCGCGAGGTGCGGATGCCATGTCCTACAGGAGTTGTAAATTGCGACGTTTTCCAACAGGGAAGAAGGCAAGATTCTCCATAGCGGAGATGGTAGCAATGCTGATGAAAGCCTCAAGCACAACGCCAAATCTAGGGCGATCTTGAAAACATGCTCTGCGCTCCCGCGGCTGCCTGGACGGACATCAGGTAGCAGGACGCAAGGGCATCCGCTCTTCAACAGACTGGCAGACCTGAAAGGCGATCGCGCTCACCTTCTCGGACTACGATTGCTAGAGAACATCCTTCCTCTCTTCAAAGACGCGCTCCATGATACTTCACCAGATGCAGGATGACGAACCTCGCTCGCTGGAGTCACCACTTTCACAACTGAGCAAAGCGTTTTGCGCAAGTGTCATCATCGCTGACATGTCATCCGAGAACAAGAGAAAGAACCGATGGAAAAACTTCCCACCAAAGAACAAAACAGAACAGGACTACCTCTTTAGCAACAGATGCGTTCTACATCTACCAAAACGCATGGGACGCAGGGACGGTCACAACCACCAAGTGCGGCGTTGCACTTCTTTATGTCTAACGACCTCCAATGTTCGCGGTGGGCCACAGGGTCCAGCAGAGCCCGCAATTTGATTTGTCCCTTGCGTGACCATCTGGACAGCCAGAAACAAGAGAGGAAATGATCTTCGAATATGTGTCCCCTAAACTCCCAACGGCTTGTTCCGCCAAGAAGAAACATGGATGCCCTCAGTGTTTTGGAAGGAGGCCCAAAATTCATGAAGAAGCCACGGTCGAGGCGCAGATAAGCAATCGTAACAGTCAGCCCCCTCAACGAAAAGAAGAAGCCACTTTCAAAGTCTTAGCAGGCTCCAGAACAGACATCCAGCACAGCTTCCCTTCTCCGAAGTGTGAGGAGAAGTCGTGAGGTTCCCCGATGCTGCCACCTTGGGAGATCTCCACACATCACAGAAGCAGTGCGACCCGACGAACCTCTTGGCCGCATTCTATGCGCAACTGGTACACGAGAAGAGGTCAACAGCAAAACAGGAAACGCTGATGCCCCACACGCGCTCCAAGGGCGTTATGAGGTTCCAGAGCCCACTCGGTTTCCATGACCTGCAACGACCCGCTGCCGCCAAAGCACCCAAATCGGATTCCTGAAGCCGCCCAGATTCCAATTAAATCCGCAGACGCGATTACAGATATACAAGACCTTCTGGGAGGAAGCAGATCATGAAAATCTCTTCCGAACGGAAATATTCACACTCCGTGAAGAGTACCCTCTGCTATGAGCAACGCGGTGCCAAGCCTCGTGCTCCCCTCTCGTCAGCAGAGCCTGGAGTGGGTGAAGCGCCAGTAAGCGCGCAACAGCGTTGCACGTCATGGACGCGCGCGGGCCGCATGCTGCATCAGCGCACTGCTGGGGACCGGAGGATTAATCGATCTCGGCGCGGCTCCTCGATAAAATCGCAAACCACCGACCACAAAAGAACAGAGTCAGCTTTTCCAGCTCAAGCGAGTTCAACTTTGGTCTCGGGACAATAGCTGAACTAAAGGAGCTCTTCATGACAAGGTCCGCTAAAATCACGGGACCCTCCGCATGACCATGGAACACATGCCCTCTGCATGACCCGCCTCGTAGTCTCGTTTGCTTTGCAGTTCCTCCTCCAGCAAAGTTGCAACCCCCTACATCCATAAGCAATAGAGTAGACTCCTGGAGACCTTTCCAGCAGGGAGTCTAGCAGCGACCTTCGCAGCTTGGTACGCGCCTCTCCGTGGATTAGCAACACGCCATGGGGTCATCTACCGTTGTGCATCTGAAGACCACAACGGTGGCTTATTTGAAGCAGCGCAATTTGCACAGCATTGACCACCGTGTCGCCGAACAGGGGAGCTCCTAACGACCAGGCTGATGCGCAGCCGGCAGCTCCGAAAAAACCGGACCCCGAGAGCATAGGCGATTCGCACCATCGACGCGATTCAGTAAAGCGAAGGATAGTATAGGGACGCCCAAAAAATGTTCTCGCTGCACTCCAGAGGTCGGCGCTCGCTTCGCAAGCGACCTCAACCTCCGACAGAAACCGCCGTCCTAGAGTCGTCCGCTACGGTGCCGCTGGGCTGGCGGACACCGCGTAGAGATCGCCTTACCGAGATGCTGAGGAACGCACGGCAATGCCGATCCACAGCATCCCCACCAACCTCTCGCTTCTATGGAAGATCCACATGAACCCGTCGCTTCGCCTCGAACTGCGGAAGTTCACCCCGACCCACCTCCACGACGACCAGCAAGCGGGAGGCGTGATCCCGGCCACGTTAAGAGGGACCTCGTCTCTGCGCACGTGGTCAGGAAGAATGACTCCCTACGTCGCGTAGGCTGCCAGTCAGCGCGGAGCACATGGGTTCCCGACAGCGCACCACCCCGAACGTCTTCAGGTTGCCCTGCGGCTTCTGGGCCTCTTCGGCGGAACACAGTCCGGCAGGCGAGCTCATCGGAACGACATCTTCCCCGGGAGGACTCGACTATGACCCTGTGCCGTCTGCAGGGAAGGCGCTGCCCACCTCCGCGCCTACGATCGCCCTGTGGGCTTCCATTCAACCGCCGCATACGTCTACAGCTTCTCCAGGCCTGTCGAGAGGACCGCGCGTTAGGAAAGCTACGGAAACCAGACCCGACCAGCTCACGGTAGCCACTCCGTTACCTTCCGTCATTCATTCCGTCGACGGATGGGTACCGTTACGCATTGCCACCGGGTGCTGACGGCCTCCTACGCTCCTTATTGCAAGCGTTCTCGCACCCCACGAGGAGCGAGGTTTCCAGTCGGGGGTGGCCCGACATTAACCCCACATGCCCACTTCCCCCCAAGCGACGACAGCGCACGCCGATGCGCGAGCGTTCTTCCCGACAGAAAGATTACTCGCATTCACGCGCGAGGGACGCAGAGAGGCAGCACATCGCAGACGGCGCCACACCTCCGCCGCCGCTTTTCCAGCTGCGCCAACCAATTCTGCGATAGCGCTCGCCTCGCTGTCGTGCTTCTCGGCTTCTTGTAGCACGCCCTCAGCTGCCTCCGTGGTCGGGCGACCGCTTTCTGGGGTTCATCGAGAGCACAGCATCCCTGTTCCGTAACATGTACTTTCCGGACGCATTTGGATTCCCCAGCGGCCAGTGCGTGGACTCCATCCGCAACGAGGACCCTAAGGCGCTGCAGCGACGCGCTCAGCATCCAAGACCTACTGCGAAGCAGAAATATCGCGATGGATGAAAGTGCTGCATTTGTGTTTTGAAAGATACGACCCGCATTCTGTGACCTCTCTGACCCATCAGCTAGGGCATAACATGTCCACGTGCTGCATCCTCACAGTCGCAGGGGCACAGGGGATGATGGCCATATCTGCGGCACCATCAACAAACACGCCACTTCCTTGGGTCTCATTTCTCAGTTCGATTCCAATCTTCCGCCGAAAGATGCTGCAAGTTCTGGAATTCTACAAGGACGTCAAAGAAGGCCGCCGAAGGGAAAACCTCCTTCGCTTTCGGCTGGTTCCGCATTCTCACCGCTGACGGTGGGTCAAAATTTAACGCAATCCAATCGACAACCACCTTGACTCCTTCTCAGAAAAAGAGTCTTCATGATATAGGAGATAAAGAAGATTTCTACAGATCACCAGGGAAGGCTGGAAAACTTCCGATTTCTCACAGCATCATATGAGAAAGCTTCCAGATAAGCTACGTCTCATATCTCCAAGGGTGACTCCTCCGTCCAGTATGCATCCCACACCTCAAGAAAACCAACGAACTATCGAAGTGGCTATCTTTAATGCAGCATTTTATGCGACGGACATCCACTTCCGTAAACTAGCGATTCTGCGTTTGCTTAATCACCATGAAATAGCGAACAAGCATACGAGGAACTCGGTCCAGGTGATGGAATGTTGAGTAGGAAATTGGTAGAATTACAGGATTTCAAAGCTTCGGCTGCAATGCTTCCATAGAACGAATAAGATCCCGAGAGACCGAGGACACATTCTCATCTTGTCAAATAGAGGCAGCGCCCACCCCTCGAACGTCAACCCACCAGCATACACCCAACAAGGAGGGCGGAGGCGCCCTAAAAAGAGACACGGTAAGCAAGGCAGCACCGCTGTCACCCTGCCACGACGGACTGCGGCAACTGCGCATCCTAGGGAACACCGTCTTATTAGGAGCGCCTTCGAACGCGAGAGTCGACAGAGGTGGGGCGCAAAGGAATCGCTTCGCGTCCACACCCTCTCCGACCCCGCCTTCTCGATGCATGCTCCGCACGGCCAGCCGTCCCCATCCCGCAACGCACTGCTCGAGCAAAACGCAGCGTCCAACCTACGGGTCGATCGCGAAGCCTTGCACCTCTGCCCGTGCAAGACAACTGGCCTTCCCGAAAGCGTTCGTAGGACGACAGGTTCGTGCCTCACGCGCCGCTAGACGCCACAGCAGCCGTACCAACGCAATGCAATCCATGACTGATGACGTACGCACGGAAAATGCAAAAAACGCCTCGAGGCCCTTGAACAGTCTGCCTCCAATTGGAGTCAGACACGGACACCGGGAAACGCATTGACCCCACGGGGCATCGTTACAGCATGCCGTTCTGCTCCTCATGTTCCTCATTAGCGACCAACGAAGACTCTCTGAGATCATCCGACGCGCTACGGCCGCAAGCACTTCCTAACCACGCGCGCGGGTGCGGCAACCACGTGCGCGCTACTTTCATCTTTCACGCTCGGGAGTTTCCTCGAAGCACCCTCAGTGCGGATTGCCTTCAAACAGGCAGCAGTTTTGCTTGCTTGCAGCCCTTCCTGCAGGTTGTGCAGCGGGTGCCTTCGCACCCACAGACATCAGGCAGTGGTTGACCTCCGAAGCCGCCTCCGACACCGGTTGGCGGAGGAAGTGCTTTGCAAAGAAATCGGCAATCCGTTCCTGCATGAGTCTTTCGCGCAGTGTTGAACTCTACTCTGCCTTCCGGAGACAAATCGCGCAGCGAACCATCCGGAGGCAGGCCTTCAGCCTCCCTCCGTCCGCAGCACCCCGTACCGCTTGAGAAACTCCTCAAAATCCGGTTCGACGCGCGACCACGCAGCAGCTCCACCCTTCGTGTCGGACCCCAGCAGTTGCACTTGGAACTGTGGCGACACTTTTCGCGCCGCTATCTCGCTCTCCGCGGTGCCGCGTCGTCCCACCACCTCACGAGGCCTCCGCACTCGCAAATGCATTCATCGCCTTACCTTTAACACAACCGCAGCCACAGGTTCCACCACATTGTCGGCCACGCACTGTCTCTCAAGAGGACGCGAGACTCGACTCAGGCTCCACTTAGAGAAACTTCCGTCCACCCATTTACAGTCGAGCCAAGCGTCCCCTCAGCCGACTCGGGATTTCTCCGCCAGGCTGACCTGAGCCGCCTCCCGCTCTCCACTCCTCAACAGCCGAGTAGCGCTCGCGTCGGCCCACCCGGTAGGCTGCTGAACCAACAGAGTGCCTCGCATCTTCGGTCTTCTCGCGATGCTGCCACCCGGCCGTCCACCGACAATCGAACCGCGAAGAACGACGTGCAGGTCTGGCGCCTTTTTTTTTTTAAAAAAAAAAATTAACCAGTAGTGACCCCCACAAGGAGATCGTTACTATTGGCCTAGGACGATGGAAATCCTTGGGTTCTTCTTTTTCTTCTGTCTTCGCTGTTGTCCTTCCAGCTTTTTTTTTTTTTAAGAGTTTTCCTTTTTTTTGGTTCGCTAAGTACCTCAGAGCCGGTCGCGTGCCTCGCGGCGCACGTGGCTCTTTTTAAACATTAGCACACTGTTTTGTTTCCACGCCTCTCCGCCCGCGGCAACCCTCAGGGGGGATATGTAATTCTTCAGTGTAATTCTTCAGGATAGGGGGCACTCCGGAATAGGGGCCCACCCTATGAATCCAGGAAGGGCTCGGAGTCCGTTCCTCTCACGCTTGGGGAGGGATCCCCCCGGACAGGGGGGATCGCACCTCCCACCCTGGTTGTCTCCGAAGGAGAACCTCGGAGGGAATCTCCGTCCTCATTCTTTTCGGAGGGACACCCCCCGTGATGGGGGTGGTCCTCTTCATTTCAACTCCTCCGAAGGGAACCCGGAAAGGATCCGCTAGTCGGAATTTCTTCTCCGGAAGGAACAGCTCCTGTTCAATCCTCTGAAGAGAACCCCGAAGGGACACTTGCGAAACTCAGAAGGAGCGCTGCAGCTTCCCGCAGGGAATCCCTCTCGCTTGCTTCCTCGCACTCTGTGAAGAGGCGACGACTCGGAGGGTCCCCCCCGCAACGGGGAAGGTCCGCTCCTTTGAACAACTGGAGAGGTGCCCGTGAGGGCTTCTGCTCCATCTTGAAACCGGAGTGGTGCCCCGGTGGAAGGGGTCCGCTCTCCGTTGCACGACAGGAGGGGGAACTCCCCACTCCTTGATTCCTGGGAGGACCCGAAGGTCGACTCCCATTGTTCCGGCCTTCATCTGGGGCCTCCCGGCTTAATCCACCGCCGGTGCTACGCTCGAATGTCTTGGCCAACAGCGCCATCTTTAGGAAAAACTCACAACCCAACGACGCAGTGGCGTCAGAGTTTCTGCCGAAGTATTCGAACCCGCGACGCATGGTGCCACACGTGGAAGCCTATACCACAAGGCCTCCGACGCAGGCTTTTTTTTTTTTTTTTTTTTTCTGGAGCCTTTTGATGACAAGACCGCGACGTTTTTCGGCACGCGCGTACCTTTTCTGCTTTGCCGAGTGCTAGCGCTGTCAGCAACGCACATGCCTCCTCGAAAGACCCTTCCTTGGACTTTCGGTATCCACCATCGCTTCCAGGACAGCACTCTTTCCAGCCGCTGGCGATGTTTCCTTCGTTACCAGGCCCGCCCAGCAGCTGCGGAGCAGCAACCGAGAAGGCTGCGGAAACTGCATTTTCAACACTTCTTAGGAAACCGCACAAGCTGATCTCCAGGAGGTGCATGACGGAAAGCATTCCCATCGGCTCCCAGAGAACGCGTCGTTGGGTTTCGTGCACGTGCCGCGAACTTTCCCCTCTCGGTTGCGCAAGCGTCCTTGTGTGAGAGCCAGGCGCCAGCCTTGGTGCTGCGGAGAACCGCATCCGGTTGGCCGTTGCCCGGTGAGTTTCCCTATCGGACGCAAAGAGGAAGGAGTTGGCCCTGGCAGCACGCGAGATGCCCGTGTTGCGAGGGACGTAGCCACGAAACTGTTCGGAGGGAATCTTGTCGCACTGTACGAGGGGTTTTGTTCTGGGCGGGATCGAGTGGGCACGAGGAAAGAAAACTGCAATCTTCCATAGACGACCAACGTACCTGCATTTGAGACAATCCACTGACGACTGGCGCGGATCCCGAAACTCTCACGGAAGTTCGCAGGCACGTCTTGAATTTGGGTCTCGGTCCAGCCCTGCGAGGTGGACGCGAACGGCTAGAAAGAGCCATGGGTACACCATGCAGGGGGGAAGATTCCACCACTCCTCTTCCCTGTGCGTCCAAGGAGTATCCGGAGAGCGTTCCCATCGTCGAGGTTGCCGGAGGAGGGGAAGCCGGGTGCGATACGTGGACTTTTTGGCTGAGGCTTCCGCGAAGCTTTCCGGGACCACAGCGAGCGACGACTCCCACATTTCCGCATTGCGTGAACTTCTGGGATCCACTACGGTATTCCCGTGCTTTCGGAGCAGAGAAGGAGTTTTCGCGTCTGCAAGACATCCACTTGCAGTCGTTCCTATCGGCAGGTGCTCTACTCGGAGTCGGTCACAAGGCAGCGGAAGCGCATTCCATTCTCTCCGGAGGTGATGGAAGGACAACTCTCGACTCTTGGTTCCTTCTTCCTTTTCGACGCTCCTTGGCAACCATTCGGTGGACGCTCCCTCATGTGCAGACAAAAAACCCTCAAACAAAGTCGCTCCGACGGTTTCTCCAGAGCGACACGCCCTTGCCAGACTCCGGTGATTTCCGAGATTGAGTGAGTGTGGACACCAGGAGCAGCACGCGCGTCATCCCGGTACGCGATCCTGGGTGTGCACCAGCTCTTTCCTGGCAACGCATCCCGGGAATCACAGGCATTCCATAAGGTACCAGGGAAGCCCGAACGCCGGAGATCACCTGGCCGCCGCTATCGTTCACCTAGGTTGCACCCAGGAAGTCTAAATCGCCGATGAGCGCCGACAAAGATCGTCTCAGCAACGGCGCGTCCGTTCGAACCGTCGGCGGTAGATCGCGAAATCGAGTTGACCCTCGGGACGAGTAGACGGACGCGACTCGCAGAGACCACTGCATCGCTCCTTCTTCAGCTATTCAGCTATCTGGTGGCCGCTAACCACGTCATTCCATGGACTAAGGAAGAGTGCCTCTTTTGTCATCACCTGACAATGACCCGAAAAAGTGCTCCCGGACGTCAGTGGCCTGCAGTCCATCCGCCGTCCTCGCACGAAGGAAGGACCTCCAACCGCAAATGGCCGGACGTGTGGATCCTGCACCGGCTGTGCTACCAGCGAAGGTAGCTCCCGCAACAAGGAGGAGGTCGACTTATGAGCAGCCCGACCAGCGGGGCGAGTTCGCAGGCAAATGGGAAATTCTCGCATTCGCCTCGGGCCAAGTCGCTCTTGCGCATCGTCCGTTTTCTGCACAGGACGCAGTTCGGAACCGCATCTCGGCCTGAGTTGAGGGTCGCTGGAATCGGAGGCTCTGGCCCACTGGTTGCAAGAACGATCAGCTTTCTTGCTTCTCCCGTCCGGTTTACCTTGGTCTCCTGGACGTAGGGCATCCCTGTTTCCTGCCCCGCTCAGGACTCTTTGCACTATGATCACAGGTTCGCGGCGTGCCATGCGCACCCGGATTTCGCGAACACGCCGCAACCTCACGGCGCACCCCACACCAAAGACCAACAGCCACAAGGCTGCCGCACGTCGGTTCGTTTCTCCGAAAAAGCCCTCGAGCGCTGCTCTTGCCTTCAGCACCCCGGATTCCCCGGTTGCCGCTGGGGACCCCACTGTCTGCAACGCATCAATCCACCGTTAGCGCGCCCGCCTTGCAGCCGATACGGACTCAGGTCACGCCTCCAGGGCAGAGTTTGCAGCTGCGGCGCAGCGAAGGGGCTAAAGGGTCACGATCACGGTGCGCAGGAGTCGCAGACGCGCAACCGAGGCAATACCTCCGACGCGAGGCTACTAGGAGGCGGTCACGTAACGTTCAGCTTCTTCCGGAAGGAGGAAGTCGTCGGAAGTCGTCCCCGGCAGCGACCACCCGCTGGAACCTCCTTCTGCCATACTGCGCACGGCTTATTTCACTGTCTCCTTCTTTGGCGTCCACGGGCGGTGACCATTCGGCTCAACCTTCCTGAGCACGAGAGCTCTCGCCCGAGCGAACGCCGCTGCCGACGCCGTTCGCGGCACGTAATCACGCCTCAGGCTCACTTCTGGGTGAGCGGATCGGGATTCCCTAGTCGCCGCAGGCTATCAATGGTACCGGAAGTCCCCTGGAGTTTCAGGACCGCAAGGAGTGTGCATCCCTCCATTCTTGTCTTCGACGCCGGAGAATTCGCAGAGGACGCCTCCATGTGGCTCTTCTTCCGAACGACAGTTCCCACCCGGTCCTGGAAATCGCGCAGGCCACTCGCATACCCTTGATCTCGGCAGGAAGAGTCGGCTCCCGCTTCGCAACCGACGAAGGCTGAGAAGCTCATCTGGCACCCCTGCTGGCCATCGAGCCTAGCACTCGCAGACCCGCGCAAAAGAGTTCGCTGGTCACCTACAGGCATGCCCTGCGTTGTTCCCCTTACGCCACCGCTTCGAGTGGAAGAAGAGTCAGCGGTGCGGCTTTCCCAAGAAACCCCTAGGACATGCTTCCCGAGACCGCAGCACTTCACGGTGCATCCCTCGACTGCCTGCGGCTGAGCCCCTGCGTATCCGGATCCCCCCGTCCAGCCATCAGCCCGCAGAAAGTAAGGATTCTCGCTGCGGATCGGGTCAAACCCAGGTGATACCCAGGTCGAGCGTCCTTCCCACTCGGGAACCTTTGACCGCCAGCAGGCATGCCGTCCGTACGGGAGAACACCACTGCTGCGCAGACAACCCAGAGCAACCCCGCACGCTTCCACGCTTCCCTCTCGTGGCCACGTGCGGAAGCACCCTTCTTGCACTGTTTTCCCCAAGTCCTACAAGGGGGACGGTGAATTTATTTTCTTTCACTAGATATTCATGCATTCATTTTCTCGAATCATTCCACTTATGTCACCTGGAAGTCTACTTCGTGGGATTAACACAGAGATTCAGCACACTGGGAGAACTAAGCGGCGTCTATGCCTGGACGTTATCCTTAATCCTTCTCAGGATATGCCGGTAGTTTCAGGCCTCTAACCTTCCAGTTTCTTATGCTAATCTCCTTCTGGATAAACTCTTTCAGGATTTCCATTGGAGATACGGCGGTCCTGGTGGTCTTCATCTTCCACCACCGCACATGGATGGCGGTGATGGAGAGGGCGATGGTCATCTTTGTTATGGGATGGTAACAGAGAATGTTCCCATTAGCTTGGAACATGCCTGCTAAAATTCCCATGGCCGATGTGGTGGGCAGCCGGATTACCCTTTTGAGGGTGTGCCACTCTTGTTGCATAGTGGGACAGGTGAAGACATGGAGTCTTTTATCATTGTCTCCACATGCTTTGCAGCCCTCGTCTTCTCTTATTCCCGTGAATCGCTTCAGGGTTGTCTCGCACAGGATTCCTCCATGATAAAACATCAGGAGGTTATCCTGTGTATCCGGTGACAACTCGCTCTTCCAGAGCGTCGTTCCGATCGCCAACAGGTTTATCCCGCACTCCCGTGGCGATCGGCGGCTACTTGGAGGGCACTGGTGTCTTTGTCCTCTTCGAGTATTAGTCAGCATAGGTTTCTCTTTGTCACCCTGGACCACACGAAGTTGTTGTGGTTTTTCTACACTTCGCGGGTCTTGTGAGTGAATCTTCCAGCTATCCTTGCAGCACCCTTCTTGCACTGGCATCCTTCCCGCGCGACCTCCTCCGGAGACCCTTGACAGGGGACATCCTCACGCCTGCGCCGTGCATGCTGAGCTTCTTCGACCGTCTTTTCTCCAGACCAAGGCAGCAACCGTGCAGGATGAATCCCCCGGCTCGTCTCGGCGCCTTCCGCGCCGGCCCCTCGCGTCTTACGGGAACTCCCACCCAAGGCGGCTCTCGGGTAGCTCCGATGGGCGGTCGCTCGCTCACTCCCCATCCGGGACGAGGCGGGCACCCACACGCGGCCTCCGGTATGCTCCCGAAATCCGAAGAGATGCCCCACGGAGGAGGGGCACCTAGCGCAACGGGAGCATCTCATTCTGCGGTGGTCTCCCCCCACCCTTGCGACCTCTCGTCCCCTCCACGGAAGGACCGCAGAGCTTTCCGCCGATCCGCAGAATTGCGCTCGGAGATTTCCGAACTGTGCCCGCTGGGCACACCGCTGCCTTTCCATTTCTTCGAACAAACGCTCCGGCATGACCGACGCGCCTCCTTTCGAACGAGGTGCAAACGCCGCCGGCGCGAAGAGGGAAAACGCATCCTCGCACTCTTTCCGCGGGAAGCCCGCGTTCCCGATGTCCCGCCTTCCGTGGCTTCCTTTCTCGTAGAGACGATCGGTAGCGGCAGCGCGCCTCCCGGCATCGTCTGACCGAGGACGCCAGTCGATTCGTGTCGTTCCCACCGGACAAGCGCCCCAAGTCCCTGCAAGCGGGCAGCCGCCGCCATCTCTCATCGGCCGTAGCAATAAATCTGCCGGTGGCCTTGATAGACGTCCACCTGCCTGCCCGGCCCGCATTGAGAGTGACTTCCTGGGAGCGTGGAGACCACTGAGGGAGACGACGGTACGAAGCCAAGGAGTCCCTGGAAGAGGACTGGAAGCGGACGAGCGTCCTTCTTTTCGTGGTAGCTCACGTGTACCGAGGAGGACAGCAATCCACAAGCAACGCGTCCGCGAGCCGCCGCTGCCACTGCGCCGACTGCACTCCGGCCCACGCTTGCGGACACCAGAGAGCTCCAACTGGCTGCTCGGGAAGGGGAAGCGGAAGCCGCGGTCGCACGGCTCCCCGAAACCGAGAGATTTCGCAGAGGAGCTTCCGCCTTCTAAAAGTCACAGGGGGATTCGTGGCTACCCGCCGTTTGCAAGGGTTCCTCAGCCCGCAGCTGCTTGCAGTTCGGGAGCGCGGCTCCTCCTCCGCCCCCGGGGAACGCACCGGCGCCGGAAAGAGACGGAGGCCGCAGAAACTCTTCCTCCGCTCCGACGATCCCACGGAAACACCTTCGCTCTCGCGCGCTAGCCACGTGCTCGAATAAAACTAAGATCGACCCCCTAGGGAGGGAGAAAAGCGAAATTCTTCTCCACCCCGCTGAGCAGGAGAAAGCGAGCCGCAGCACCCTTCATCCCGCTGTGAGAGATCGGCCGTCAACGCGTGAAACGCGCAAGATGACCGTGAACCCGCGAGGCGGTGGCTGACCACGGACCGGAAGCCGCCAACTCTTCCGTTTCCCTGCTATGAGGTCTTCGAGAACCTGGCCGGTGCGAGGCGCAGCTGCTGCCCTCCTCGGCTTCTTTCACCACTGGGCGCGTGAGCTAACAGATGCGTGCCGACCGCCTATGATCGGCTCCCGCAAGCTCCCCGAGCCCGCACACGCGTCTGATCACTCGCGTCCTGCCGGATGCGTGGGCAGCGCGCGCCCGCCTCGTCCGGCTTTCCCAGTCGGCACAGCAGTCGCTCTGTAACAGGGAGCAGACTCGGCCACAGCCCCGGTGCAGCAGCCGTAGACGTCGACGCCGAACCATGCGCCTTCCCGGGAGCGTCCGCCCCGACGCGCTGGTTTCGCCAAATGTCCTGCAGGAGAAGCACAAAAATGGGCAGCCAGGCGACGGGAGGCCCATAGCACGCCTCCTCGCTCAGACTAGGGATTCCGCCGCTCACCACGGATCTCCACGCCGGCGCACCTGCACACGCACAGGCGCGACTTTGGCGCGCACTCGCTCAGCGAGACGCGGCGTGGCAGATCCTTCACGGCCATGCGACCACCGGCGTCTTCAGTGCGGATCTTCGCCTTTCGTGTAGGAGGATGCGTCAGCACCGAACGCAGCGAGCGGGACGGAGAAGCATGTGCCCGCGCGTATGGACGGCGGCGGCTTGCGTTAGGGGCGTGCGTCTGAGCCACGTGCGAATGCTCCCCCACGCCGAGCTGCAGGAGTGAACTCCGTTTCACGTGCGCGCGAGATTCGCGCCTGCACGCACTGCGAGCAGGCGCCGCAGTTAAACTGTGTGCGAAAGATGCAGCAGACGCAATGCAGCCCTCCTCGCCGGCGGCGCTTCCTGCATGCACGCCCGAAAGCGCCATCGCTTTCCGCCTCCTCAAGAAATGCTACACCCCAGGCAGACACGTTCGTGCGAAAGGTCAAGATTCGATGCCGGGAAGAACGGCGCACGGCGATGCGAACGGGATCGGCAGTGTGCAACGCCACCCTCAGTCGCTGGCACGGAGAAGCAGCCAACAAGAGACTTTCGCACCGGAAGGACCGCCGGCCAGCTCGCTCTTCCCTCTCTTTTTCGAAGGTGTCCACCCTCAAGGATGGACTCCTTCGTGTCCTCAACGTCTGCTGCCCTGCAAGTTTGCGAATCCAAGCGGTCGGCGAACGGACGAAGACTTCCAGCGCCGCTGGAGGCCGCCAGAGACGCAGGGGACGGAACTCCCGGATTTGCCACCCGCTCGCCTGGACACTCCGTGCAAAGAAGCATCCCATCGTCTTCTGGAAGCTCTGGAGACGGCAGCACCCGGTGACCTCAGTGTCGCCTCCGTGGGGCCGGCGATTGAAGAGGAAGGGCACCCTTTCCCAAAGCAGCAAAAGCACGAGGGTGGGAAACTCTGTAAAACCTTTTCAAAGAGGCAGATCCAATCGCTGCCGAAAGCGACGCCCGCAGTTCGGACCGGCCCAGCTTCCAGGCTCGGCTGCCTCACGGTGCTCCGAGCTCAGCCGCGAGAGAACACGTGGCCTCACGGCAAAAAAAGATTCATCCTCTTCTTGAGTACAGAAAGTGATTTATTGATGCTGAACGTGGGAGCGGTGCGTGGGAGGAAAACTTCCGGGCAGTCGCAAGCCGCACTTGTCCGATGCAGCTGCATCATCGACGTCGTCGACGTCGACGTCCGCATTTCTGAGAGATGGATCGGGGTAGCAGAGGACCGCTGCCTTCTCAGGCACCCGTCTCCAGCGAACAGTCTGGTGACCTTCCGCAGACACGGACTGCGTGGAACCGTCGGTTTTGCAGACCCCGCAGCGGCTTTCCCTCGGGGAAAAGACTTGCCCTCCCCTTTTTTTTGTTACTCCTACGCAAGACCGACTTCGTCTTATCGGCTACCAGTCGTCAAGGACACCTTCCTCACCATTGACGCTGAGGACCGCCCGATACTATGGCCACCGCACAGAGCGTCTCCAGAGATACAGTGCTCAAAAAGAGGAGGCCCAGCGCGGGAACAGTCCCTTCCTCATGCAAGCGTCGCCTGAAATCCTTCCGCGCGCTCCTCCTGACTCCGAAGGACGAAAACTCCCAAGAAACAGCGACCTGCCGCCACTTTCACCTGCTTTGAATGCTGCGCCGGACGTTTGGTAACTCACGACTAGTCGACGTCGGCACGCGTTGAGGGGCGTCGGCATCCGCGCATGTCGCCGCGGACGTCCGACAGGGGCGGTAGCGGGAACGCCTCAGAGCCGAGAGGTTCTCGCGCGCCCGTTTAGAGCATGCGTGCACGCAGGACCTGCAGGGGCAACTGTCCACGCACCCGCCTGTCCGCCGCCCAACTCGGTGTTACTTCCTTCCCGTGTTCCATGCAGGAAGGGGGAACCAGCGACTCCGCGGAAGCTGTGGCGCGCCCTAGCCGGAAGACGGGAACCCTCTCTCAAGATGGCGCGCTTTTGCGGAGCGCAGAAGGAAGAAACACTTCGTTCGCCGCCGACATCCCGCTGAGCCCATCCTTCCCCGTCGCCGGAAAGCCTCTTTCTCAGCCACCGCGAGTTTCCATGGGGCAGCTTTGCCCACCGCAGGAGGGGTGGTACGACCGCGCGAAAGCTGGAAGGGGTCCCAGCGGAGATCTTTGGGAAGCGACGGAACATCAGACTTTTCGTCGGAACGGGCGGCGCCCAGCAGGACGGCCCCAGGTCAAGTCCGCAGCCACGGACAGTCGAAGGGGCGGGTGGCATCGCGCGAGGAGCATTCGCCTCCCGCCCTTCCCACAAGGCTCCCACAGGGCTCCTGCAGCCAGAAAGGAACCCACCTCTGCGGCACGCAAGCGACATAGGTGGCTTTGCTGGTTCACCTGCCCCGCGGATAGAGATCAGTTGCTTCTCTTCCGCAGCATTGAGTCCAACCCTGCATTGCACACGGCTGGCGCCGCGGAAGCGGGCAAAGCGGGTAGACTTCTGGACTGCAGCCCCGACAAGCACGCAGTGCACGCAACGGGCATCCTTGCGAAGGGAGCGAACGCACCACGCGACCCGCCCACGGGAATTGGACGGAGCGGGGAGCGTACCTTGCTGCTCGCAAGGCACGCGGCTAACCGCTTCCCGGACGTCCCTAACGGACGCGTCCAGTCGGCGCGCTCGAGGCAGGCAAGCGGGTGCTGGCCCGCAACTCCCGGTTTCGGCAAGCGCAAGCAGAACGGCGATCTCAAAGGCAGGCGACCAGGGGAGACGTCATTCGTCCCGGTCGACCGTGACCGTCTCTCCCACCCAACCCCTCCGAGCGAAAAGGGGCTGAAGGGTGCGACTGACGTCCAGACGACGACGTCAAAGTTTCGGCCCAACAACTGGCGCTGCCGCAGTCGGGACGCGTCCACTGCGAAGAGCTCGAAACGGAGGATGATCGGTCGTCCCTTCAGGACAACCGAGAGGAACAGCGAGGCGACAATCTTCAAAACTAAGCGCGAAGCGGCCCCGGCTTAAGATCACTCCCCTTGAACCGCATCAGCCGCCGTGTTTGTCAGCCTCTCCATGCGCAAACCCAGCGTGCCGGCTTGAACGGAGCGACATGACGGCGTTCTCAGCACGGGTGTCCGCCTCAGCATCCCGGTTATCCTCTCCTTCCGATGAGGGAAGAAGAGGCATCGCCAAGCGAAACGCCCCATCCCCGTTCACGCCCACGCTTTCGCTCCCGGGCACCTATGGGCCCACAGGTCGTGGTAGTGGCGACCTGCACTTCACCGAAATGCTCATGCCAAGGACATCACTCGCGGAGGAGAGCGCAGGTGTGGCTCCTGGATCGCGCATCTTCGAGACGCGCGCTTCCGCAGCGGTCGCGCACGACCGTGGACGAAGCGCTGCCGTGCCACCCACCGTTCATGTGGCGCGCATGGAGTAGTCACTCCAACTCCACCGAAGAAACACACCGGTTACTCTGCAGCAGGCTTTAACGGGAAGCCGTGTACCGGGAGTTCGCCCCATTCGAAGCGGGGGTACCGCAGTGAGCCCTCCTCTCTCTGTACCGGGACGCCGGCGCATACGCCGCTTCCATCCTCCCCGTTCTTCCCCCTTAGAGCATTCAATTCGTCCCAGGGGAAAGGCTGAGCGTCCACGTCTCAGGGCTGCCCGTTCCCGTGTGGGATAATTATCCTCGGATACGGAAGCGACTGCCGGGGAGGTCGCAAGGGTGAGCCCTTGTCCCACCGAAGGACGGACACCACCTCGCAACTTCCCTCCCCATTCGCTGCTCGGACGCCGCGAGGATCCCACTGCGTCTCTCCTCAGTCCGTGACTCCATGTGGGCGCCACGCATGCCCATCTCATCTTTGATGCAGTCCGGAGGACTGCCGGCAGCAGCCCGGCTCATGCTCATGACATCTCGTGAGGGGGAACAAGTAGGCACCTTCCAAGACTCCCATGAAGGCGTGTCCTAGAGCACGCGGCGGCGGGCAAACGGTTTTCGTTCACTCGGCGTCCGAGTGCGGCCGCCAAGCCTCGCCGCCATGCTGCCATCTCCCTGGCTACCAGCTCGTTAGCGGGAACCACGTCCTAACGAATCGAATGGCCCGCAGTGCTCGGAGACCGGCTCTGCTTTCGACTCGCGCCCGTGCCATTCTCCCCCACTCGAGCACCTCCTGCCTCCTCCCCGGTGGCCAGCACCTCCCGCACCGCAATTTGGCTACTGTCCGACTGTCCGATTGCCTTGCTCCAGAGCGCATCCAGGAGACCGTGCAACATATCGCAGCGATCCGTCAACCGACACTCTTGCGCGCGGTAGCCACGCACCATACACGCCCTCCTTCCGGATACCGGCGAACAGCCCCGGCTCGAGTCACTGCTACCGCGTCCAGGCAATCCCGCCGATGGAGCTAAAGAATCCGCCTTTCTCCCTCCGAAGGTTCAGCCTACCGGACGTCCGTCCGGTCGGCTGAACCCGATGATTGGGTCCCGCGCGGTGCGCCAAGACGCCTCCTGACCTCCGACGAGGAGTGCCTCCGACCTCTTGCAGACGGCCATCCGCGTCCACGCACCGACCGCATTCTGTTGAGCCCCACAACGGTGCCTTGGGATGAGGGTGGTAGGCCGAACCGATGCCGGAGGAAAGCGCGCCGGGCGCGCTTACGCAGGTCCGAAGCGATGCGGACAGGTCGTCGCGGTTGAGAAAGTGCGCAAGGGGACCGATGACAGGCGCGACTGGGTTCCCGATCGCTGAGATGCTGCTCCAGCATGGGCGCGAGACGTCGGTCGACCGATGCCAGGCATCCCGAGGTCGCGCGTCTTGCGGTAAGCGCGGTCGTCGGGAATCAACGAACACTCCTCCGGCGGGCAAAGCGGACCACTTTGCTCTCATGCGAGGGAGTCGACTGCTTCTCAGCTGCGTGTCTTCCGGTCTCGCCTCCACCTTTCCGGAATGCCTTTAGCGCCGCTTCCCCGCACACTGAGTCAATGGGATTGCCCGATAGACAAAGGGGGCCTTGAACACCGCTTGCGGGAACGACCCGCAGTGTTGTGCACAAGTCTGCTACCTTTCGCCCGCAACGGTGCTCGCCTGGAGCCCAATCCCCTTCCCGATTGGCAAGATGGTCGCTGAGATGGAAAACCTCGAGAGGTGTAAGGTGCCAGGGTAGGACAGCCTGCCTGGGAAGATTTTCCAACGCATCTCAGTGAGTCAATCCACCTTGCAGACCCACGGAGCAGGCGGCTTTCCCGCTTTGTTTCGCTCGGTAATGGGAAGCCTGCACCACAAAGGAGCAGACTTACGGTGCATCGACAGCTTGGGTCCCCTGACCGTGCTCAACGTAGACGCCAAGTTGCTGTCGAAACTGTGGGCCGAGGGACCGGGACAATTGGCAGACTCCCTCATTAGCCCGGAGCAGAGTTGCCCTTTTTTCGGGGAAATATGGATGCCTACCTGTTCTACGCGAGCACCCGGTTCTCTTTCTTACAGGAAAAGAGCAAGGTGAGCGGTCAGAATTCCGTGGAGCCCGTCGGCTAGCGACGGGATGGTCGGTTGGGAATGGGACCCCTAGCACTCGCAGTCGACTTTCACGAGGCATCCGACCAGGATCTTCCTCTGGAACTCTAGCGCCATCTGTAGTTGAGCGCTCCGCACTCAACTATGTCCATCTCAGCGGGCAAACCGTGCGCGGCGTACGGGTGGGACGAGGCATACGCCAGGGCACCACCAGCCAGAGCTCGCTGCTCTTCAGCATCGATTTCGAATTGGTGCCGCGAGTCTGCAGGGACACTCTGGATGGCTTGTCACGCCAACCCTCCGGAACGCCTGCCGTAGAAGACGACCCGCACGATGTTCTCCTGCCCCGTGCTCACTCACACCAGGCTTCTTCGCGTTGCTCAGCTGCGGGACGGGCCTGCGGGTGAACAGGGCGAAGTCGTCCGTGGTACCAAACGGTGCGCTGTAGACTGGACGGCCGGACTGGATCCGCTTGCGCATCATCACGGGAGGGTGCTGGAAGTACCTGCGCGTTCCGCCGGGGGACTTCCGCGTCGCAGAAGCGTCGTCCGGCCATCTCCAGAAGGAAGAGCAGGCGCTCGGCCCGCTCCAAGGAGGCAGGTTCCACCAGCCAGAACGGACCTCAGTGAGGAACACTTTGGTGTCTCCCCTCCTTCATCCCCTGCTTCATGTTTCTACCCCTTGAGAGAGCATCGGGAAAGCGGACGAAGGACCTCTTGAAAATCGCCGTTTGGGACACCTGGAGATCCCGAGTCCGAATAAAAAAGTTGTGTGCGCCGCCTCGGGACAGCGTTGTCGGCCTCCCGACACTGTACAGAATGGAGCTTCTGCTCCAGTTCACGACGCTTGCCCTCGTAACGAATTCGTGAAGCATCACCTGTGCGAGACCGCACGATACCTGGCCAAGCGAGCCAATGGCCACACGGGACCATCTTCGTTCCTGTCGCGGCGGCGCTGACGCAACGTATCCCCCTGAGGACTGGAGCTCTGGCAAGTGGCCAATCTGATCAGGACTAACACCCGGAACTTGGCGAGCGGTAGCGCCTGGCTGCAGGAAACCATTACCACGTGGGTCAAGAACAAGGAGGCGAGCCCGGAGATGTGGCAGCGACTGCTGCACTCTTTTCACAACAGCCGCTCGCTGCAGGGCGTCATCGTCAAGAAAGAACCTCCATAGTCACGACAGTGCCCTCCTTCAAAGAGCACCCGGGCAGTAACCAGCCGGTCAAATGGGCGGTCTATTGTGGATCGCTGGAAGAAAGAAGATATTAGGTGGCCAAGTTACGGGTCAGCTCACGGACGCTGCTACTCCAAGTGCCCCACTGAAAGGACTATTGCTCTGGGGTCAGCTACCGGGTATTCCACGGGAAGTCCTCGAGGGAACCACAGCGCTCAAGAACAACTGGTTCCTCCTCCTCAAACGGCCTTAGTCCGGCCGCACATTTAACGGCCGCACTCCTGCTGTTGCAATGAGGTTTCCCGTGTAACGTCCCCCGGTCTCTCTGGATCCAGAGGGCTGCGGAAACAAACTACTGCGGGTGCGGAAATCGCAGTTCTCATGCCTGCTCGTAGACTGTTGCCCTCAGGCTCCTGTGGTTGCGCTTCGCAACCGCCCTTGGGACACCGACGGACAATCCCAGCGAGGTGACGAAGTGCCTCTTCATGCGCGATCCTCTTTCGCCTGCCGCATCCCTAGCAGCTCGTTGCTACCTGCGCGGGATTGGGCGACCTGGAGCCATATCGGAGGACAGAACAACAGGGACGTCATCTATTGTGCTGTCCTTTTTATGAACATAGAGTCAAGATGGCCCATCCGGGAGCCTCGAAAGAGGAACTTGCCGGCATTCTTACAAGGAGGCAGAGGACACCTTCAGCATACAGTGATACCTTTCAGACGCTCCCTCCCCATCCCCTCTCAGTTTTTTTTTTTCTGCTGTTGTAGTTTTATTTTTGTCTGCCTCTTCCCCCTCCGTCTCCTATGGGAACCTCGCCGGCCTGCGTGCTGGCTACTCGTCAGGTTCCTAACTCTTTCGAACGATAAAGAGCCGACAGCCCTTCACCTTGCATGTTCGTCGTTTTTTACAACAGGTACTCCGGCGCCATCGGGTGATAAAACCGGTGCGACCCTGGATGCTTCCTTAACCAGCAAGCCCCCCAGGCTACAGAATGGGATTTGCGTGCTTCGCTACACGCCGCTGACGCAGCATCTCCTACTGCAGATTACAGCTTCTGAGGGAGGTCTACGCTCACAAGAACAGCAGCTGAATCTCCGGCCGCCCCGGGAACGGCAGTGTTTGCTTGCAGGATACAGTTCGCACGTAGGCGAGGCACAACGTGCCACGTCCGGAACAGGTGCGGCCTTCGCTGCACTGTTTTCATGACAACTGCTCTCTCTGGAAGATCCAGAATACCGCATGAAGAGTGAGTGAGGACAGAACCTTCTTTTCCACAGCTCTGTCCCCCCTCAGGGAACATATGGGAGGTTACCATACGAATCTCCGTAAGCAGTAGAGGATCGGATGCGTGGACTTCGGGCCAGCATGCAGATGCTGCGACCGCGCCTGTCCCATCTCGTGGACTTTAGCTCTGGGGCGAGCTAATGGTTATTCCAGTGGAGGAAGATCTGCAGTGGCTCCCAGTGCTTTCGAACACGCACACTCCCCTTAAGGAGGCAGAAATCGGCGTCGATGCTGCTGCAATGGGCAGCGCCCACTGGCAACACTGCACACGGGGATGTGTGGACACAAACTGTGGCAGCTGCGGAAAGCATGAATTCCTCCCTCATCTCCTTAAGAATTGTGTTGCCTCCCGGTCCCTCTGGGAACGCTTTGAGCGACCCCAGGAAACTCCGGCGACAACTCCAGGGACGTTCCGAAACCCCTCCTCGTTGGCGACGCTTTTCGGGCCGCATTCTTGCTAGCAGCTCTCTGCTGTCGACGCGGCATCGTCGTCGCTGCCTGGAGGACCGAGAGACAGGGGTGCCGCATTTACTTTGCCGTCCGCTACACGAGGATGGCAACGTGGTGCCCCATCCGAAGGACTGCGTACAGCAACAGCTTGCCGGCGTCCTCGAAAGGATGCAGAGTACCGCTCTCGGCAGGACGTGACTCCGTCCCCTACCTTTGCCCCAAAGTTGCCTTGTTTATTTTTCTTTTTGCCTTTCCCCTGCCCTCTGCTGCCTTGGCGAACTTCAAAGGTCTGAGAACGGCCACCCGTCAGGTTTCCGTTGAGATGGGCGTGGTTAGAACGGAGGTACAACCACAATCTTTCTAAGTTTATTTTTCCATCGAAGAAACGTTCCGGCACACCCGAATGCCATCCTTCGCCTCTTCCTGCCGAGCGAATTCAGGCAGCGCGCTCTCTTCCGCCCGTTACCGGAACTAAGAGCCGGCCTTGGGTAGCACGTGAGTGAGTGAGCGTGGTAGGCCCCCAGCGTCGCCGGCATCTCGCCGAAGAAGGCACGCTCGCATGGTGCACGAGCGAGCGGTCACGGCCGCCCACGGAATGCCGGAAAATGCACGCAACCAACATGCAAGCGCGTAGCCACTCTCCTTCCGCGCGACGGAGCCAACTAGCGACTCTTGCGGACTTCCGGACCGCGTGTATCTCGAAGAGGTACCAGCGGTCTTTGCTCTCGGCCGCTCGGCGCTCGGGCGGGTGAATCCGTCCAGCCTCGTGACCAGGACATCTGCCTTCGCCATCCTCAACTTTCCGCGTTTCACTCCGCACTCCGCCGAGGGATCGTGTGAAACCCTGCGAGGAAGCTCCTGTCGATCTCCAACCGCCGCGAGCGATGCACGGTCGGTCGCCAAGTGCGGCGAAGGGAGCTGTCGCGAAGAAATGCCTCCGAAATTCGCCAGTAGACCTACGAAGGGCGCCCGTCATGCTCGCCTTTCAGAGTCGGGGGAAAGTCCATTTGCATGGATAGGCGCTCCAAGGTCGCACCTGCAGGCTGCCTTGTCCTCTTCGTCGACCACCGAGCTCTCTTGCCTCCGAGCGGGAGCGAAGAGCAGGAATGAGGCACGCGGCCGTTGCAGCCTTCCGCGCCGACCCAGGCTTGGGGGTGCGGCCCGTCCCTTCAAGCACTCCTCCAACCTCCCCCCCCCACCATGAGAAATTCTCTTGTTCCGAAAAGATGAAGACTGCAACGAACCCTGCATTCTCAGTGCAAGGGCGGCATTATCCCCTGGGACGCAGCAGCTGTGCGCCATCATCGGTCTCAGAAGTAGGCGCGACAGATGGGGTCTCGGGACTGTAGCCAGCAGTCTTCGCCTGCAATTCTCATCATCATCAACATCAGCTCTCACCGGAGTCGTGCCGCGCGCAGCTCCCGTTCGCCACTCCTTCGTTGTTTGCCTCCCTCTTCGAAGAGGCGAGAACCCTGGAGAGGCGGGCTACTCGTAAGTGCCTCGCCGCAGCCGCTCTCAGGCCGCCTCCGGAAGGAACGAGAGAAGACGCCTCAGCATCCGGGTCGCAACCGGCAGTTTACCCCCACTCGCGTACGGTCACGCCGGCGTTCTACCAGAACGCGCGAGCAAGCGTCTCCCACTCTCGTAGCGGAACGACCAGCGGGGGGAGGCGGCCGACTTCACTCTACTGGCAATCGAGAAGAGGTAGTCGGAGCTCGAAGAAGCCATAACAGGACGGACTTTCCCTTTGTCGCTCCGAGAACGGGAGCAGAAACATCTTTAGCAGAAAAGCGCGCATTAAGGTCTGGGAATGGATACCGTGGGAAAACTCCATCCAGGAGCGAGTGCGGATGATGCGAGAAGACGCGCCGCCGTCATGGCGACGAGGAGCACTCGGCCGAGAGAAGGCCGCCTTTGGGAACCGGCGCGCGCGAGTCGTCAGCACCCTCGCCGGGACGGCGGCACTCCTTTCTTGCGTTCGCAGGTACTGAGCGGTGAAGATGCCCGGCGTCGAAGGGTGTGAAGCGTCAAGTAGGGCGGCGTTCGCCTCTGCGTGAAGAGGAAAGGGATGGAAGGAGCAGTTCAACGCCATCGGCGTTTTCGCTGATCTCTGCCTTCTCCTGGGCGTGCAATTCGAGCTCCCGACTCGCCACGGCTGTTCGACACGCGGCGCGCCAGTGACAACTGGGAACCGACCGGAAGGACTCGATCGGCAGCCGTATCGTCCAGCAGCCCACATGATCGCCACAATGCCATCTTCCACCTTCCCCGTTGGCAGCCTCCTTCTCCCCAAGACCAGGGTCTTTTCCCGAAGGCCCGTTCGATGCTGCAACCTGGGGCACTGTGCGCGAGGGACAGCCAGGGTGCTCTTCTCCCTCGCATTCTGCTCCCACCTCGTGGCAAAGCGTCAGCCGCCGATGACGACTACGACGCGCGGAGGAAACCCGCTGCGCGCATCGTCTCCGAGCAACCCGACTCCCGACCACCCACCGAGCGTCATCCGCCCCGAGACCGCAACTCCGGCGGCGTCCATCCGAGTTTGTTCGAAAGCGAAGGGGGAAACGGGGAGAGGGAAGGGGAGCATCCGGAACGCCACCACTTCAACCGCGCGCTCCCTCCCTTCTGGAGCGCCTTCGAGTCCCTTTTCCGGATCTCCAGGCAACGAGAAATCACTCGACCCTGCGCATCCCGCAGGCATCCTGGAGGTGACCGCCCGTTTTCCTTTCCGCAGCATCCCGGCGAGGGCGTTCGGCGGCCACAGTCCGGGAGACATTAGAGGCGAGCCATCACCCCGGTGAAGGGAGAAGAGGTGACCTGCTCTCCTTCTGCCGACACAGACACCCTTCCTGCGGTCGGCCTTTTTATTCGGGCTCGACGCAGCGCCGCTCCCGCGCGAGCGGCGCTGTCGGCGGGAGGACGAGTGTCGCACACCAGGACGGAAGGAGCAGCAGCACAGCACGCCGCCTCTCTCCCTCCTGGAGTGCGTGCGTGCGGGCGTGCGGGCGCGCGGGACGGCTGCCCGCGGTCAGCGTCCTCTGCGGGGAGCGCTGAAGGCGAAATTCAGGATGCTTTTGCGGTGCCTGTTGACGTTCTGCATGATGACCGGCTTCAGGTGGGTGAAGAGCTCCCTCCAGTGGGAGTCCACGTAGGCGTTCGAGACGGTCTCTGCGGCGAAAGACCAATGAGTGCCCCAGGGGCGAGGCGGCAGGTCAGAGTTACTTAAGATGGGGTTGCGGTCGAACAGCTCGAGCAGGCGGAGCCGTCCCCTTTCCACGGTGACGTCGTCGCGGACGTCAGTCAGCAGCATGCAGCTGTCGGAAGTGTCGTTCCTGTACGCGAACGTATTGTCGCCCGAAATCCGCAGGTTTTCTGGAACACACAACCTGCAGTCCTGCAGACGGAAGCTCCGCCTCCCCGTCCAGGAAGGCAGCGACATCCCTTCGCTGGAGGAAGGAGCGTCCCAAAAGCGCGTCCCGGCTTTGAAGGGGAAGGAGGAGGATGAATTTCATCTTCATCTGGGTGCGCATCCCGGGAGCCGAATGTCCTCAACGGAAGATGGGGGCAAGAGGGAAGGAGGGGGAGGGAAGCGAGAGTTCCTCGTTTACGCCGCGGCCTTACGCGCGGAAGCGCGCCTTTCACGCGGATGCACGCGCACGCCCTGAGCAGCAGAAAGCTGGTTCGGAGGCACCGCCTGCTCCCTTCCGCAGGATGGCCTGGAACGCGCGCCCGACCGTGCCGCCGTCAGGTGGAACAGCCGCAATTCCTTGGGGACGTTCGCCGCGAAAGCGAGCCGCAAGCAGGGGATGCGCGCCGCAGCCCTTCCCGAAGTCGCGTCCGCTTTCGGAACGGGGAGCGAGCTAGGGCGCGGGTTTCCGCGGGCGCACCGGAAGGGCGCAGGCGGACGTTCCGCCGCCGGCCTGCCACCGCATTCTCGACAGCGGAAGCGCTTGCCTCTCATATGGGAAGAGGAGAGGGGGAGAAGGGCGAAAGGCACCGATGCCGAGTTTCCCCTGCCTGACCGGCAGGAGTGGTGGCGCCCGACGGAGGCAAACCTATCGCTGCGAGCGAGGAGCGCAGGGTCTTCGCGAGCCGTGGGAGCGCCACCCCCTCGCACGACGAGCTAGAACCGGCGCCGCAGGAAAGAAAAACAGCATCAAAAATAGCCGACGTCCACTCGTGTCCCTGGGAAGGGGACGTACGCTACGCCGGGAGCCGCGGAGCGCCAACGAGACGCCAAGAACGCGTGGCTCGGAACGGCATGCCGCGCGGCGCCCTCTGCGGAAAGCGGATGGAGGGGAACGCGCGCAATAGCGGCGGGCCTTACCGTAGACGCCCTCGAAGTGGCCCGCTTCCCGGGCGTGCAGGCCGAGGATCCGCACCTGCAGGTCGTAGCGGGCTGTCATCTCCGCTCGCGGAATGAGGATGTCCGTGCGGTAGAGCCCGCTCTTCGTGTCGAAGCTGCAACGCAGACGCCGAAATCAGTAGGCGCGCTCGCTCTAGGGGACCTGTCTCTCCCCCCCTTTCCCCCCTTTCACGGGTTGGTTAGCACTGCTCGCCGAGCGAGCGGGGAGAGACGGGGGCGGCACGCCAGCGTTCCGCTTGCCAGCCTGCCTGCGCGGGGTCCTAAGGGCGGTGCCCATGGAAGGGGCGTGGCGCGGTAGGGTGCGTCGTTTACTCAGCGCACTCGCTCGCACCTCTCGACCCACGGCGCGCTCACCGCGTGCCCGGCCGCCGTCCATTCCTCCGGAACGCCGGATCCTTCTTGCGTGACCCTACCCCCCCTCTCGGTTCGTGGACCGCGGATCGGTTGCTCGGAGGGACGGCAACACTCCGCCAACAGCTGGAGGTGAGCGAGCGGGTTTGCTCTTACCGGAGCCCGCGCACCCGGCTTCACGCCCACGCACGCGCGCGAGCGGAGCGTCGGCTACTCACGTCGAGGTGCGCATCTGGAAGTTTCCGATGCCCCGCATCACCACGTCTCGGAGCTCCCCCTTCATGGAGATCACGAAATCCCCGTAATCGATCTTCAGGCGGTCCATCCTCATGGGGTCCAAGGGGGGCACTCCGATCTCCTCGATGCCCTTGAAAAAGTACGCCCTAGAGGCATCGATGACCTCTTTCGCGCACGAGTTCAAGGCGGCCTCTTGCAGGTGGCAGCAGGGCGGCAAGGCGGCTGGAAGAGAAAGGTGCCGGTTGCCGTTGTGATCGGGATGCGAGCGGAGAGTGGAACGCCGGGTGGTTGCCGCCTTTCCCTTCTGCTCCCATCCCTTCTCCTCCAGCCCTTCTCCTCCACTTGAGGAAACGGTCAAAACCCGCCGGTGGCGTGGGGACGCGCGTCGAGAAGAAGGTCGGGGGGCGACAGGGAGGCGTTGCCGCCGTTCCCCCGTTCGGAAGACTCCCCCCCCTTTCCTGTGGAAACGGGGCGTCCACGTTCGGGAAAAGCGGCGTGGAGCGGGCTACTGCTGCTGCACGCCGAGCATCCCTTGCTGTCGCCCCCCCCTCCCCCGAAACCGGTGCGCTCGCGCGCCCTCCAAGGTGTGATACACGCGGAAAGAGCGCTCCCGAACAGCCCTCAATGGACGGCGCAGCGCTCATCACAAAACTCACTGTTGGCAGCGTCGCGTCGCGCCACGTGCTCCGCGAAGGCGCACGAAACGACCAGGACCGCTGACCAGGGAGTCCTCAGTAGCTGGGGGAGCGCCATGGCGACCGACGGCACGGAGAGTGAGAGAGTGTGTGTGAAAGCGAGTGGCGCGCGCCCCGAGCGTTTATAGCCCGCCTGCCGCCTGCCGTGACGTAAGCAGCTGTCCGCGGGAGAAATGTTGATCTCGCCCCACAGGCTGCTCGTCCTCGTCCTTCGGAGCCGTGTTCGAAGAAAAACACGGGCGGCCGTCCATCCGCTCCGATGGCCATTTTTTTTCCCAACGGACTTGTCCGAGCCCGTCGGAAGCCTCGCGAGATGAAGAGCCCGTCGCGCGGCCCGGAGGTGGAGGTGGGCGGATCCGAGGGGCTCTCCACGTGCGCCCCGCCGTCGTCGTGCTGCCGCCTTCCCTCCCGCCCCGTCCTCTCCCAGCTCCGACGACGACGACGACGACGACGACGCACGGACCAGCGGCGCCCTCTCGGGGAGGACGCCGGAGTAAGTGCGGACGGCGTCCGAGCCGCTCACGGAGGACGCGCGCGGGAACTTTGAGGCAGACGGCAGCGTCCCACCGACGTCCTTTCTACCCATCGCCACCCTGCTACAACAAGCGCGGGCGCCAGCAACCGGTCTCCTCCCGAACACTCGCCGGGCGGATCTCTTCGCAGAGCCGAGGCCTTCTCCGAGGGGAGGAGCGCCTCGGTTGGCCTGTGACTCGTCCCCCTTCCCGCGCCGAGCGATGGCGCCCGCAGCCCTGCTCGGGAGCAGTCTCTTTGCTTGCCCGCGCGGACGGTCGCTAGCGAATCCTCCGCGAGAGGAGCAACTGCGACGTTCCCAGGACACCGTCGCGAGCGCAGACGCAAAAGGACCGTCCCCATCTAGGAGAGCAGTCGCCGCCTCGAGAGTCTCCAGCGGAAGGCACGCGCTGCCAGAGACGCTCCGCTGGAACCGCCTCTGAGCGCTCGCTCGCACCGCCGAGGCGTCCTCTCCCGCACTTGCGTCTCCAGGGAACCGACACGGCTCCTCCGCTCCCAGAGGGGGAACGAAGTGCCTCCCTCCGCATGGGGAAGGAAGGCGGGCTGGCGGGCTTTCGGCAGACCGTCGAGCGAGCGGTCGGTCGCACGCGGTGCTGCGTCCTGGCGTTGGTGCTCGCGTGGACGCCCACCTGCGCAGGTGGGCAGCGGATGAGGCGGCGGGTCGAATTCGGGTTCCCCGGAACCCAGGCGACGTGCGTCCCCGAGCAGATGCCGCCGTTCGCGCATGAGAGTTTCCCGCCTCCCGCGGAAGGGGTCATAGCCGGCAAGCGAGGGTGAACGCAGTGGCGCAGCCGGTGCCGCCCGCTCGGGTGCCTCCTCCTCCGTGCTGCCGCCGTCACGATGGCTTCGTTTCGCTGACCTTGGCCGAATGAGCCCGAAACTTCCGCCACGTGCCGTTGGCACGGACGGCGGCGTAAATGTAGAGCTCGTGTGGGATTGCCAACACAACCTGCATGCGAAGCAACGTCTTCGCAGGAAGGTGCCATCCATCTCCCGGGAAAAAGTCACATGGCACCTAAGTTCGAGTACCCGACACGATCATCGATTGAGAAGCACCAGCAGATGGATCTTCCGCAAAACGCTCCGCGGAGCTCAGAGCGAATCCGGCCGCGCCCCACTCGCTCTCACGACGGATGACGTCTGCATTGTGTGTGCTGCAGCACGGTCGCCATCCCCCCGCTGGAGCAGAACGCCAGGAACTGGGAACCACCGACTACGGCGCTGGAGATTCCGCTTGCGCCGTGCTATGTTCGGAAGCTGCATCGTTGCTGCTCTAACCGTCGGCAACGTCGGACCCGTGGAGCGCCGCCGTCCGTGCCAACGGCACGTGGCGGAAGTTTCGGGCTCATTCGGCCAAGGTCAGCGAAACGAAGCCATCGTGACGGCGGCAGCACGGAGGAGGAGGCACCCGAGCGGGCGGCACCGGCTGCGCCACTGCGTTCACCCTCGCTTGCCGGCTATGACCCCTTCCGCGGGAGGCGGGAAACTCTCATGCGCGAACGGCGGCATCTGCTCGGGGACGCACGTCGCCTGGGTTCCGGGGAACCCGAATTCGACCCGCCGCCTCATCCGCTGCCCACCTGCGCAGGTGGGCGTCCACGCGAGCACCAACGCCAGGACGCAGCACCGCGTGCGACCGACCGCTCGCTCGACGGTCTGCCGAAAGCCCGCCAGCCCGCCTTCCTTCCCCATGCGGAGGGAGGCACTTCGTTCCCCCTCTGGGAGCGGAGGAGCCGTGTCGGTTCCCTGGAGACGCAAGTGCGGGAGAGGACGCCTCGGCGGTGCGAGCGAGCGCTCAGAGGCGGTTCCAGCGGAGCGTCTCTGGCAGCGCGTGCCTTCCGCTGGAGACTCTCGAGGCGGCGACTGCTCTCCTAGATGGGGACGGTCCTTTTGCGTCTGCGCTCGCGACGGTGTCCTGGGAACGTCGCAGTTGCTCCTCTCGCGGAGGATTCGCTAGCGACCGTCCGCGCGGGCAAGCAAAGAGACTGCTCCCGAGCAGGGCTGCGGGCGCCATCGCTCGGCGCGGGAAGGGGGACGAGTCACAGGCCAACCGAGGCGCTCCTCCCCTCGGAGAAGGCCTCGGCTCTGCGAAGAGATCCGCCCGGCGAGTGTTCGGGAGGAGACCGGTTGCTGGCGCCCGCGCTTGTTGTAGCAGGGTGGCGATGGGTAGAAAGGACGTCGGTGGGACGCTGCCGTCTGCCTCAAAGTTCCCGCGCGCGTCCTCCGTGAGCGGCTCGGACGCCGTCCGCACTTACTCCGGCGTCCTCCCCGAGAGGGCGCCGCTGGTCCGTGCGTCGTCGTCGTCGTCGTCGTCGTCGGAGCTGGGAGAGGACGGGGCGGGAGGGAAGGCGGCAGCACGACGACGGCGGGGCGCACGTGGAGAGCCCCTCGGATCCGCCCACCTCCACCTCCGGGCCGCGCGACGGGCTCTTCATCTCGCGAGGCTTCCGACGGGCTCGGACAAGTCCGTTGGGAAAAAAAATGGCCATCGGAGCGGATGGACGGCCGCCCGTGTTTTTCTTCGGAAATGTGCTTTAGGGTTAGTGTCCATTCTATATCCCAAAGGTGAAAAGAAGAGTTCTGTTCCCTTACACTGCAGAAGAGCGAAAATGGTCAATTCAATATTTGTGGTCACTATTAAACATCCTTGGATGTGTTTCATTAAGTGAACTGACCAGTAGCTGACTGCCCTGAGATTCATGTGGTGATCATATGGCGCAAGGGTAAAAATGCTTGTTTTCTAAAGACAGATGCTATTATTTTAGCTACAATTGTAGATGGGTTGCGAAGGATTCGTCTTTCGAGCTTACAAACGCGGCAAAGTATTCAGCGTGCTTAGCAGACTGATGGACAGTCTACTGATAATCTCATGTGTTTTGAGTTGAGGAAATGAATAGCACTAACAGTGGTATGCCTGAGTTCATATCAATTGTAATTTTGTCTGAGGGTATTTGTTTTGATTGAGAAACATGTTCTCTATTTGTTATATTGAGGATGCTGCTATGATCATAAGTATGGAACTGGAAGGAGGAATAGTCATACAACATCCATGATGTGTCAGTTACACAGAGTGACCTCAAGAAGACAGTGGATATGGGTAAGTGAAAACATGAAAATTCAAAATAAATTGAGAGTAACACAAAGAAGGCCTGTAATTACTTAAAGACTTTGGATTACCATGACAATGAAAACTGTGGAGCAAAGACAGAATTTCTATGGATGGCATGAACAGTCAGATGAATGTCTGGTAAAGTTGAATTCTCACTTTGCTCTCAATCTAACATTGAGGAATGTTTAAAAGAAAGAAATGGATGAAAGAGTTTCTTACAGAATAGATTTGAATGCTGCAATTTTGAATGGATTTTTTATTTTTGCAAGAATATGCAGGATTTAAGACCCCTGTTCTTCCAAAGAAATCTACTGAAAATTGTGATTTTGCAAAAGAACATAAGGTGGTTATGTTCATCTGTATGTGAAGGTTAGTGAAGGGGTGATCAGTGGCGCTGAGAACATATGAAGGTTGGGTTGTGGTTGCAGGGGTGAGAAGTAAGCAGTTGGTGTATTGATATGGAGTGCATTTTTGTACATTGAGAGGTTAGGGTAGAAAAGCTGTAAGCTTGAATAAGTCCTACAGTTACTTCCATGACAACAATTGGGAATTGAGGTATGAGGATGATGGGGTCATTTTAGAATACAAACATGAGAATTTGTCCAGTGGTGATGTTGTCTGTGAGTCACAGAGAAAATCATATGGGTTGAATTTTGAGTTTTCTGGTTTCTACGAATAGAGGGAGAGGGGATGATGTCTTTCATCTCCATATTGCTTGCATTGGATTGGTGAGATTGAAGGAATGTGATGGATGGAGGTAGGTTGCCTTCAAAGTCGTAAAAGGAAAGTTAATGAGAAAGGGAAGGAGAGGAGAGTAGGTGGCGAGCATGTTTATGGTGCAGGTGACAAGAGAGTCGAAAATAGATTAAGGAAGAAGTGGGAAGATACTTCAGAGAAGTCATCGGAAACGAGAATCAGTAAAAGATTGCCTCTGCTTACCTGAGTGGCGTATACAGGGCATGTGAAACATTTCCATCGCCTCTGGGATCTCCAACTGGCAAGAACTTGGTAAGAAGTAATGGGGATGTGCCTTCGTGTTCCATTGTTGACACCAAGACTGCGTACTCGAAGAATCAAAGGTGTGCCCCATGAACGGAAAAGAACGGCATGCTAGAAACACTGAAAATTTGATCAACTACTTCCTCTACAAGCACATTTGGCACAAGAATACTTTCCATTCTCTGTGAAGGTGCCTACAGTGCATCATCTGTAGGAAGCGTCTGAGAAGCTCGAGCAGACATGCTTGCCATTTTTTATTTGCATTCTCTGCAGAAAAGCTCGCAAGTTTCAAGTGGAAACTCGAATTTGGGCCATCCCATTCCAAGAATTAAGGTGCTTGCTGCAGAAGCCTGGCTCAACCATCGTGATTCCCCGACTTCTGGCTTGAAACAGGACATTCTGGAGAAACATTCTGAGGTTTGTGTTCACCCTCCCTTCTGAAAGCAGTGTACATGTGGCTCAAAGGAGGAACATGTTTTGGTTCATCTCAAGTTTACAATTCTGAGAAGGCAGGCTCAGTGCTTCACAGAGACACAACTTTGGATGTTTTCAAGTGATGCAGAAGCTCAAGAATGCTTGCAATTCTGATATAATTTCAGAGATGCAATTTCATGTTGCAAACAAATAACGAGGGAGGTCCCACATACGTATTCAGCCTTAACCGAAACTCAGGGAATTTGAAAGCTACGTCATTATTCTAGGTTTTTTTGTGGAAATTATCATCACCATTTAGATGTAAATGATGCCAGGTGCAACATTCACGTTTTGCGTACCAAGTAAGCGATTCTCGGAACGTGCGTGACTGCCGTGATTGCTTCTGCATCGCTGGTGGTCATCCTAGGTCGTCAGCTTCGTTCTTTCCGTTTATTCATCGCTTTTCGGCTGCTTGCCGCAGGCTCGAGATCCTGAAAACCTATTCAGCACCGGGTGTGCTTCCCAACGGCGAAACAGCGAGTTCGCTCCCCATTCATCAAGGAAGACGTCGCACTCCTGGCGAGAAATATTCTTGTAGGGAGCCATAAAATAACCGCAGCTGCATAGCTGTCAGTAACAGTACTGAAGGCAGCGCACAGACAGGTCAGGTGACCTTTGCCTCGCACGGATCGCTATTGCGAGCAGGAATTAATGTGTGCACTGCTGTTCGTGGAGACTTGAAAGACGTGGACCTGTTGGTCTAACGGCTGAATGCTCTGCAGATGATGAGCCTGTTGGATGATGCCGCTTTATAAATAAAATGAGAATAAATAAAGAACGATAAAGCTTTAATTCATCACTACGAGGCAGAATATTATCACTTCTCTCATCATTACTTGTCATCATCTTCATCATCATGGTTGTCATTGTCGTCATCATCACCATCGTCATCACCGTTGCGGGCTGCATCTTTCCTGATTTCAGGAATGAATTCCACCCAGCATTTTGAGTTTTTATAATACACGCATTCTGCACGGAACGGAGTTGTTAGTTCCAGGTATTTGTGAGTGGATTTTATGGTACTGAAATAAATAAAGTTTTGTTCAAAATAAGAATTATCTTTCTTTGAGAGAGAAGAATCTCTATCAGGGGTGGTTTGGGTGCTTCCGTGCCGGTCTCTTACCTGTCTGCAAGTTGGAATGCGCAATAACAATGTTTAGGACCTCCATGGAGGATGACGTTTACATCCACGGGTTTTTGGGCAACAGTCTGTGAAAACCGATATGACATTTCTCAAAGTGTATTGTCTTCCTACCAAAACATAAACGGAGCAGTATGCAGCATCTTTTCCTGTCGAATCTAAAAGTCCCCATCCTTGCTTGCAAACCGCTTTTTCCTTAGCCCCTCCCTCAGGAACTTCGAGGACAAATGAACAGTTCCCAGTAGGATTCCAAAATACCAGGTCATTAGGGGCCTGGCGAAGCTTCAGAGCCTTTGCCACAGACATGTTCACTTCGTGGAAAAGAACAGCCACCAGCATAAGCAGCTAAAACGTGTGATTTTCGGAGGAGAAAATCTTTTCCATCTTGTGGTGCATGATCCCTGGTGGGATCCACGATTCGGAATTGCAAGAGAACGCAATTGCTCTGCACCCACCCCGTTTCCGCATGTGTGTGGGAATCATCCAGAGCAACAAAGAGTGTTTTTCAATATTGCAGCACAAGGAATTGCTTGCGGCTGCACTTGAAGAACCCAAGGATTTCAGCTAATACCTCCAGTTCCGTGTCTATGCGCATCCAAGTTCCCTATGATCTCATCACAAGGTTCACCTTAATCTCAGAAGCCTTCTGAGATTTCGCGTATCACCGGTAAGGAATCTTGAGCATCAGACTCCTTTACGACGAGTCTGCTGCTCATGATGTCTTACCAGAGGTGTCTTCAGCTCCAGTCCCGCAAGCGTACCTCCCGCATCAGCTAGAGAATTTAACAAAGATCGTTGTTATTACATCCGTTGTAATCCAAGTATACTTCGAATCGTGGTTATGGAAGGTAGGCTCCAAGATGAGCTCAGCCCGCACCCCAGGGTACTACCGCTGAGTAGTGGCAATGCGGTGGCCGCATTGCACAGCGGTTCGGGATACGGTTTGGTGTCCCAATACGCAAATAAGGAGCGAACTGTCGCCTATTGCCAATCGCGGTTGACAATCCGGAAAGTATGAGTCTCTGGCTGTGCAAGCATCCTCAGATGCAGGTTGAGGCCCTCACTCTGTCGCGAAGCAGGAAAGGAAGTGGAGAAGTCAATCTTACGCTCCTATGCGCTGGTTCCAGTAAAGAGTGGCCAGGCAGGCTTTTCCGCTCCTCCCGACTGCAGCGTAAGGAATGCAAAAAGTTCTCACCATGTGCATCCTCAGAAGAATCATCTTGCTTGTATTCTTGTGGATTGCCTACTGGAGACTTCGATATAGCAACGAAACACCACGTAAACGGGAAGAGTGAACTCGGAATTGAGCGCTATTTCATGAGAATAAATACAGATTTGGTCGCTGTACAAGTGCTCCCAGCTAAACCATCAGGGCATCTCACATGTGGTCATCGCGAAATGGTTGAGCCTCAATAGAAGTGATGGAAAACAAAACCTGCGTCATGTTCGCAGATGCCAACCACATTTCCCAAGATCCATTTGTTCCTTGTAAGGAAAGAATTTAATTATTTCCAATCCGCAGCTGCATTTTTTTTTTTCTAACCGGCGAACATTTATCTTTTTCGTGGTCTGGATGCATCACTGCTCTCATGTATTCCTTGATAGCAGCAACCCATTCAAAGCGCCACCCAAATAGAAGGTAATCCACGAACAGCAGTAACGTTTTTACCTTACGTAAAGAAAACATATGTTTCGCAGTTATGCACATTTCGTGACGCGTCACATGGATTTTGAAAATCTTCCTGTTTCGTTATTTCTCTGTCAGATTTACTTCGCTGGAATGAAGTTGTGGAAACAGAGGCGATCCCCCACCTATTAAAATCTGCCTCCATCTTCCTTTCATGCAAATCATTTCAAACATATCGAAGTGTTCTTCGAAGCACAATGAGTAATTAGCAAATTGATCTTTTGAACGGCCTTTCATTCAAAGGAATTCCTTGAAAATCCTAGCGCTTTTAGAGCAAGGTCTTTTCCTGTCAACAGGAGCAGGCCATGCACACTGTGCACATGGAGGTGGTAGATAGATTCTCCTTGGGGATTCACCTTGATGGCTTGATGATTTTTGTCCATTTTTCTCGATGACAACCAACCTCTAGAGCTTTGTTTTTTTCTCGTGTGCTACTTAGGCGAGAACTCTTCACCGCCCTATCTGCGCTTAGAGGAAGGTCGGCAGCCGGAGGGGTGGTGATAGTTCTTCCGAACGATGGGAGGTTGGAAGCAGTTCACAGCCGCAAAGCGAGCGAGCTGGCGAACGCTGTAACTTCACATTCTCGGGCAGTGAAACCCGCTCTGATGGCTAGAAATGTTGGGATGTGCTCTATGAAGAACGCCTTTTCACAGGTTGACCCGGGGCGGTGCGGACGTGTTTAACCCTCTCTGTGTGCATTCCGTTCGGCTGATCCTACAGGGTAAGCAGTTCCTTCTAGTTCCACTAAGATCTGGATGGCAAAGAGAAGTTTCACATCTTGGAGGACCCCCGAACGTGAATTCACTCCCCTGCAAATATCCATGCATATCAATTATTAAATATCCGAAGTTGGGACTGACGAATTCCCTGTTGCAAAAGCCGCGTCGGAGACCTCTCCGGAGACAGTAGCCCCTTCAGTCAGCAGAGATAAAGACATGAACAAGCAGACCAGGGCTTCTTCTGCCCAATGGTACAAACGTACCCTTACATACAAGATCTGATACCACTGATCTGATCTGCATGCTGTTCGTTCAGGGAGTCCAACGTTTTGGAGTGCGCTGAACGAGTGCTGGTAACGTCTGCTGGCGGCAGCTTGGTGGAGCTATGCAGTTCGCGTTGGTCCAGCGCATATTAAAGCTACTAATGTGTGTAAAACTGAGAAATGCGACCTTTTCCATCCCTAAGGACAAATCAGTGTGGATCCATCCGAAGAAGAGTCTCTACCAGTATGCAGAAGGATGCGGTGGTGACTATCTAAGTTTGGCGCTGTTCATGCGGTTTGGCGCAGAACAAGTGCCATACCGGCCTTTCAACACATTCATAGGGCTGGCAGAAACGAGTATGCGTGCAGCAAATAGGTAGCCCATCTTACTAGTGCATGGACGACGAAATCGTCTATATGTGGTACGCGGTCAATCCTAAAGTTGTAGGCCCTGCAAGGTGAGACACGTGCATGAACACCGGGAGCACTCACTGTGGTCAAGCTGCGATAATCCGGCACTTGCAGGCAACGTGGCAAACTATTGCTAGCGAAAAGAGTGCACCACAACCAGAATTTTTTAGGAAAAAAACGCGGGCACAAAAAAGGTCGCGCTCGGACTGGAAGCAGCAATCAAGCAGCAGTCAAGGAGATCTCTAGATATGGAAGCGCACTGGTGGCAAATAGTGACACTACTGAAACCACTCCCCCTGCACGCGGATTCCTCGAAGCTGATGCTTCCGAAGGAGCACAGAACCCCTCAAAAAGTTCCTCATGGCAGAGATAGCATTAAACATCGACATTCGAGTGCGAAATGAAGTACGTCAGCTCGATAAAATTGCTTTGTCCGGACTAAGGAAGGAATCTCCAAGCTCCTAGGATAAAAGTGGTTCCCAGTGAGGAAGCGTTAGGAAGGGTAAGAGTATCGGAAGGAACGCACGAGGAATCGTGTGCAGTCACAGCTATGCCTCCTCCTCAGAAGATGAGTCCCTGGGTACTGTTCCTCCAGGGGCTGTACGACCTACCATTGCAGGTGAATAAAAGGCACAGTGAGAGGATCAGCATCTCTTCGGATCCATCCAAAGGTCTTATTTGCATTCTCACTTGCTTCTGTTTCATTTTCTTACCCTTCTCTCCTCTGCTGCCGAAGCGAACTGCACTGGTCTGCGTACTGACTTGTCGACGGGTATGTACGTATGTACTGAATGTGGCAGAACCGAGAGTCCTCACATCGTTTGTAAGTTTATTGTTTAGAAAGGAGAACAAATCCACACCCGACGCACCTCAGTGGAGAGCCTTCGTGAGCACAACCCTCGCAGCTGCGTGGAACATCAGCAGCCTGTGTGGCATGGAGGGAAGAGGTGAGCGCTTGCGGAATATCTCTGGAATTTTGACCTCTTGTTCTTGCAGGATATGCACCCTCTCTCCATGCAGTTGACTTACCCTTTGAGGCTAAGTGCGGCTATGTAAACACCTTTGCAGTCGCATGTCTCTCCCCAATCCTCACCTAAGTTAGGTGATGCCACTCCTTCTCTTCGACGAGGACAGTCAGATCGGTCAGTGGTGCTCAACTGACCTGACACGATGGACCTCGTCATGACGAACGTCTACACGCCCCTCAGTTGTCAACACCTAACAGGGTTGATTTTTAGGAAAGGTTGGGGTGCAATCGACGCACTCAGAGATGACTCACCTCTCAGCAGGAAAAAACTTTTCTGATCCGCTTGCTATCAGACGAGAATCCTTTCCTGAGTCTGCGCCAATAAGTCAGTGAAATATGTGCGGAAGTGTCCATCACAAATCCGTGGACAGAGAAATCGTCCATCGTCCACGCCCTCTGGTGCAAAAGAAGTCTATGCTCTGTTAAGGTTTCCCTTCCTTGCTCCCGGCCTTTTGAGCATGCTCGCTGCGCGCGTGTATCCTCCGGTAGAAAGAAAATTCCCCGTCAACTGAAGACCGGTGAGGGAAACGTCCATTTCCTGTTTGAGCGGAAGTCAGTGTTGGCAAAGAGTGCGACGAAGCAGCATATCTCAGGATGAGATGTCAGAGAATCGATTGTCGCTACTTCAAGCAGCTTGTGCACATGAAACGGGCATGCCCTGCGTTTTCAGCGGAGGCTTCCCGGCCTATCTCCAAGCGGTCTGAGACCCGCAACGCGACCTCCGCGTTGCAAGGGACCAATTCAGAAACGAGGGTTTCCCCTGAAAAGGAACTGGAGAGAACCCTGACGACGAGCGCGCCTCCTGTACAACTATTTTTAGGAAGACAAATAGCAAGCTGCGTCGCGAGCGCCTCCGAATGCGCATGAAGGAACGCGTGACCCATTGGGCGCCAAAAAGGCGCCCAATGGGTCACGCTCAAGAGGAACGCTGAAGGCGAGCCGTACTGCACCGCTCTTGTGGAAATGCAAGGTCGTCTTGAGACGGTGCGACGATGCTGCGGTGAAGACCTCAAAAAGCGTACAAGTAAGAGTAACCGATGATTTATGGTTCGTAACTCACGGAAGCGTTGCTTATGGTAAGAAGCGGCGAATGAGGAATCGCAAGCTTCGAACTCCGAGGAAGAGTCGGATTCCATTGCTGCCGTAAGCAACGCTGCATCCTTCGCGCGAGGGCTGAAGCTCAAGGTCTGAAGACGGGAAGCGACAGAAAAGGTGTAGCAAAAGGGCATGGAATTGGCCTCGCGAAACACCTCCAAGGAAGGTTGTGGCAAAGAGCGTCATCCAGCAGGCATAGACAGGAGTCCATGGATGATCTGGTACCCGTCATGACCATGCACCAATCTCCCAGAGAACGAGGTGAGTCCCTTCCCGTCATCTTTCCAGCCGTAACTCGCACCCTCGTCTCCTCTAGTCGCTTGCGCTTCGCCTGTTGGAATGTCAAAGAGGTGCAAGATGACGAGAAAAGGCGTGCGGTAGAGGAAACTTTGCGCCCTTTTGACCTCTCTCTGCTTTAGAAGACGCGCCAGATTTCTCAGAAAGGAGTTGAGGACATCGATAGAAGATCAGCGAGGACGCTACGCTGTCGGAGCGGGACTACACACTCGCGCGGGTTTTTAAGCCGTCCGTGCAGTGCGTCGTACGCAAAGCTCACGTTTCCACTAGGAAGGCCGAGTGAAGCAGTTTCTTCTGGATTAGTCTAACCCGATCAATCTTCTCCTCACAAACACCTACGTGCCTAGAGGTAGTCTGCGCCACAGCTCCAGGACGCACCTTTCCTGCGAGCTCGGCAAGCGGTGGCTAAAATCTGCAAACGTAGGCATTGCTCATTGAAAAGTGAGAGACTTCAAGGCCTTAGATACGAGCGAGCTGGAGGGTGCCGCCACTCTTGGGCTACGGCAAAAGGACTTCTTCGCTGGCGAGAAGCTCTTGGTGTTTACCCGGAGTAACTGATATTCCCTCCCTGCTGTTTGGACGGTTCGGTGTTTCCCCTTTCCTGGAGGCAACACGCTTTGCTTGTCTAGCACTGGGCTTAACATCACAATGAGCGGCAACACCGAGTTTCCGGTGGGGTGATTTTCCCCTACTGTGCCCGGTTCTGGGCAACGGAGTCGTTCCCGCACCATTTTTTGGACTGTGTTGCCCAGCACGAACTCTGGCGGAGGTTGGCAGCAGCACTCCTACAACCGGGTGACACCGCTTGTGAAATGCTGTGACGGTTCCTCCAACCACAAGGACTTTCGACATCAGAGAAGATCTGGACCGTTGGTTGTATCCGCGCCATCGTCACCGTGAGAGACGTGCTGAAGAACACTGGGCAGCGATGTTGTGTCACCAGAAAGGCAGCCGACTTCATCAGCGCGGATTTAGGTGGCACCACTTGATCAGACACAACCGAAGAACTCATCGGCATCTATAGCCGGATAACTTACGGTCTCGAACGATGATCCCGGTGATCAACGCCAATTTCCTTTATTTTTATTTTTGTTTTCGCGCCCACCACCCATTCGCTCCGAAGTGTTTTAGTGCTTTCACTTTCTTTTTTTCCTTTTCTGGTGAATACGGAGCATCACCAAAGATCTCTGTCCTTTTCGCGCCATTTAGATTGTTCTTTTTTTTGTTTGTAGTGCTCTTCCTCCCACCCGTTACGGACCCACTGTTATCCTGGCCTGCATAGCCGTGGTGTCTTTCCGTTGTGGTTTTTGTAGTCGTTGGCTGGACACAGCCGTTTCCAGCTGGTTTATGAAAACGTCCCGGCGTGACCGCGCAAGAAACTTCAACGCCTGCATGCTTTTTCGCACCCGGGAGCGCCGGGGGGTTAATTGGTAAACTGACAAAGGACACAGAAAAAGAATACTGGGATCCCCGACACGCAGCTCGGGAAAGCCAAAGTCCGAAACGGGAGAAAGGGGACCAAGAATACACATATAAAAAATGTAAATAAAGATATTGGGAGGGGAGGGGACAGAGGTGAACGGCTGAAGCCAAACGGCTTAAGCCGTTCCTTTCTTTCAGAACCGGCTATGGTTGCCGGTGATCTCGCTCCTAACGTCCTCTGGAAGATGGGCCCACTCGGCAGCCGACGTCATGTTCGTGCTGGCTATTTCGGTGGCCTGTCGTCGAATCGCCTGCTTCTCCAGCTCTCGGTGGGCCTTGTCGATGGCGCGTGTGCAACAGACCGTTGCGATAACAGCACCTAAGGACAGGCCACCTGGCGTGAAGAAGCGGCGCATCAAGTCTCTTGCGGTGTCCCCCTGGTGCAGGAGAGCTGAGGCCAGTCTCCGCCACAGTCCTTGGAGGACACCGCAGTCCAAGAGCAGGTGCGGGAGCGTTTCCACTTCGCCACACCGTTTACAGTTCGGAGAGACAACTCCCCCGGAAACACGGTTCGTCCACTGGTTGGAGTAAAAACCCCAATAAACCAGCATAATGGCGTCTTGTTTTCAGTTCAAAGGAAACACAGAAGTGTTCAAACAGGAGGGAGGGACCATAAGTTGTTCGGGGGGCACACTCAAAAGTTCGCTCCACCGAAGGAGTCCCTTCGCGATGTTGCGAGGCGTGGCGGTGTCTGCCAGCTTTCAAGTCCTCCAGCCGCCCATGGGTCGGGTTGCTCCTACGATGGCGCAGGCGACCTCCCACCTCGTCGGTAGGCAGCTATCATCATTTGTCCCAAGGGCTGACAGCGCTTCGGCGGGAGGTGTGACGGCCTGGCGACTCCACTGCTCCTGGTTGTTCATCACCTTCTCCACTGTGCAGTGAGGAGAGACGTTGACGCAAACGAGTTCCAAAAGGGAAACATCCAGTTGCCTTGTTCAAGCATGCAACGGTTCCTGCCGCCAGCCGTTAAAGTTCGTTGGGCTGCAGATGCATGCGTGATCCACCAGGAGGCGGTAAGGTAGTTTCAAGGGGAAACCAAAGTCTCTCATGGCGCACTCCATATGCGGCAGCAGAGAGTCCTTCGCTGCCGCTACAGCACCGCAGTAGCAGGCGCGCGGGAGCCCACCACGGAGTGGACCAAAGGTTGGCACACTCGTAACTTCACCTGCAGCTCGATCCTCTCCAGCGTCAGGATACCCAGGGCGGCATACGGACGCGGAGCCGCCAAGTCTTTGAGGCGGAGCCTGCACCTCGTGGAACCCCACAAACCGTCTCTCAACAGGCTTGGCGTCTGGAGTCTGGCCGAGTAGGGGAGTGGGCAAACAAAAAACAGAGGGCGGAGTAGGGGTGCAACGAAGGTGTTCCAAACGAAGGCGCGCTCCAGCTGGACGAACCTGTCAAGGTGGAACCGGTTTAGTGCACTCGCCGCCTTCCGAAGGCAGTCCGACTACGCTTCTACTGGACTGATGATTCCCAGCAGGACGCCTAAGTACTTCAAAGACGTAGCGGTTGAGATCCCCAGGCGGATCGAGTCGGACTGCCCCTTCCACGCCGCACCAACAGGAACGACAACACTCTTGCTCCGGTCCACGCTCATGCCCGCTCCCCGGCGAATCAGAACGAAATCAGTTAGAAATCCTCGAGACTGGACGCCGGGGTGGTCATGGGTAAAAGGAGAAGCAGGTCATCGGCATAGGCCTCCACGGACGGCGTACCCGGAGAAGAACGGCTGGGACGGGTAGTGGAATCCGTGGTCAGTCCGGAACAGACTTACACTGTCCCCGGGCGAACCATTGAGGCCAACCTGTTCCTCGCCAGCACATTCTGGCAGTTGCAACAACGCGAGGCTCAGCTTGGTCGGGAGAGTTCTGGACTCTCCACTAACCGGGGGGAAGGAAGCCGGGAAGGAGATGCGGCGCCCGAAGCCCTTGCGGTCGCAGTCGATTTGAGTAAAGCTTTCGACTGCGTCGACCAGGAGCTCCTCCTGGAGCTCCTGGAACGCATGGGATTTCCGGCCGTCTTCCTGGCCTACCTGCGCTCCTGCTGGCGCTTCACGTTCATAAACATTAATTTCAGCGGCCGGCACGTGTACGGCGTGCCGGTTCGTCGCGGCATCAGGCAGGGTGACTGCCTCAGCCCCCTGCTCTTCAGCATCTACTTTGAGTTGGTGCTGAGAGCATACAGGAAGACTTTGGCAACCCTGCCTTGCTCGTGTCCCGGCACGCCTGCCGTGTCGGCCTATGCCGACGACCTTCTGCTCCTGCTTTCCGGGTCCACCCCGGCATTGGCGCTCGAGGATTTCTTCGAGTTGCTGCAACGTGGGACGGGCCTCGAGGTAAACAGGACGAAGTCGTTGTTGCTCTTCACGGACTCGACGCGGGTCGGACGGTGGGACTGGATCCACGTGGGGATCCCCACGGGCAGGTACATCAAGTACCTTGGCGTTCCGTTGGGGGACTTCTGCGCTGCAGAAGCCTGGTCCGACCGTCTCCAAAAGGTGGAGTTGGCGATCGGCCCGTTCCGGGACGGCAAGTTTTACTTACAGGAACGGGCCGCAGTGTGGAACGCTTTCGCGGCCACCTTCCCTCGCCCCCTACTTTTTGTGTACCCCACTCCTCCCCAAATTCGGAAAAGGACAAGGGGCCTCATCAGAAAAGCCCTCTGGGGCAATCACAGGCCCCGCGTCCGGCTTAAAGACTTGTGCGCTCCACGCAGGGACGGTGGACTTGGTCTCCTGACGTTGGAGCGCATGGAGCGCCAGCTCCAATTCCGAAAACTTGCCCTTGTGGCAAAGTATTGGACCGCACCCTGGTGTGCACCTTCAAGACTCCTCGCTCACAGGGCGACCGGCTGCCAAGGATTGACCTCAATCCTAGTAGCCAACGACCGCAGCCTGAACCACTGTGGGTTTCAGCTGCGGGACTTGGTTGAGAGACAATCCATGGATCTCCTGCATCCCTGCGGACTGGACTACCTGACTCCAGGAGTCCGTTTCCGCATGGAATAAAATCAACGGCTTCAGCAATGAGGACTTCTCCTGCCTCCGTAGAGGCAGGCACGCTGGTCAGCCACTGCAGGAGATCATTTGCAGCCCACGAAAACTTCTGTGGGCTTCTTTCACCCCCCTTGCCCCCGTGCTGCCCTCCCTCAGGGAAGTTCAGGACAGCCAGCAGGAGGCATCGTGGGAAGTGTCCTGCCTCATCGGAGGCAGGAAAAAACTTTTGAAGGCGTGGACGTCCCGGGAACTAGCGGACGCTAGTACCCCGAGTGTCCCGCCGAACGGACTTTTACGCTGGAGCGCGCTGCACGACATACCTCCGGAGGAGGTGAAGTGGCCCTCAGAGTCATGGGACAACGGCACCCTTCCCCTGCAGTAGCAGGAGACGGCGTTGCTTCTGCTCCATTGGGGGCTTTTAAGCAGAGCACGCCTGTCTCACTGGACATCGGGGAGTTTTCACCCGGTCACGACGGGGCGTTTATTAAAAAACACTTTACATTTGCGGTACTAGGCCCCGCTACGGCCAATATTTCATGGGACCTGCCAGGAAGCTGTTTCTAAGGCCAGCTTGTCCTCCTCGGCAGCGGAGGGGATAGGGGGTAAAACAAAAAGAAAAATAAATGAAATAACAAAAAGAAACTATTTGGAGGGCCGGGAAGGGATCACAGCCCGCTGGAGGAGGGGACTATCCTTTCCAGGATGCCCTCGAGGTCCCTCGTCATAGCTCCCAGATGGGACTAGCCGATCGCGATTCGCATGTAGCGACCCGCGTGTACGATGGGGTCCCTGTTGCTGCTTCCTCTGTTGGCTGCGCTCCAGGCGGCCACAATCCCTCGGAGGCAGCAGAGCGCTGCCAGAGTTGAGGCTGGTGGCAGGGCGTCTCTCACGAAGAGGAGTCTCACAACGTCTTTGGGGGTACTGCCGACCGGCATAGGGAGGGTCGTAGCATAACGTTCCCACAAGGGCCGGAGGGCAGCACAGTCCACTAACAGATGGGGGAGGGATTCCTTCTCCCCGCACACTGCACAGTTCTCTCCGACGTTCCCCAACGTCCAGTGGTGACGGCGCGCGTTGCAGGGAAGACCCCAGTGCAACAACAGCGCCGTTTCCTGCCACTTGAGGGGGAGGGTGGAAAAGTCTTTGAACAACGGGGGCCACTCTAGGTCATCCGCCGGCGAATGTGGATGCTAATTGTACAGAGTGCGGAGAAAGAGAGACCTTCCCCCACTTAATCATCGAGTGTGTTGCCCTCCGTGAGATGTGGAACCGACTCTCGTCGATCCTGAACATTCCGGTGGGCGACCCCAAGAACTTATTAAGACGCCTCCTGACGCGGGACCCCTTGCCAGCCTCCGGGTGTGTAGCAGTGCTCTGTTGCATACGCTGAATCCTGGACAAGTGGAACGCATCAAGGAGAGACCATACCAGTCGGAATGCCATCCACTGGGCAGCCATCTCCTTGGAGAAGGCCTGCCGTTGGCGCCAACTCAAAAAACATTTGCCGGCACTTGCTCGCATCCGTAACCGGATGCAGAGGCCTCCTCACGGCGTACCGTGATTCCCTCCCTTCCCCCCCCCCGCCCAAAGAACATTGCCACCCCAGGTGTTATTGTTTTTTTTGTTTTCTTTTTCTTTTTCCCGCCCCTGCGCCAGTGTGGAGGACCTTATCGGCCTGCGGGTCGGTAAGGACAAGTGCCACAGGGCATCCAAAACTTCGGTACAACCTAAAAGAGAAAAACATCTTTTAAAAAGAAAGACTTTATTATAGAATTTTTTCAATGTACAAATTTTTAATAATAAAAGCCCCGGCTCACCCGGGTGAAAAACCCGAAGAGCTCGGCAGGCTGGCCACCGTCAACCTGTATGTACGAACCTGTCTCCTTGTCGCTCCCTTAGGTGACGGTTGAATTGTGAAGTTCGTGAAATGTTCTCTAAGGATTTACGTTTATATTGTATTCAGCGTATCTTACGGAGTTATTTTACTTTTTCAGAAGGAATCGTGGTAATACAGTGTTTATTGTGGTAAACGAAAGGGCTCTCCTTTGGCCGTTCGCGGGTGCTGTAGTCTAACTAGAAAGCTGTTGGTTGGCCAAGGTAAGACTTACCCCGATGTTCCTTTTAATCTTTTCAAAGAACTATTCAATTTTTTCGAAATTTTTTTCTTTTGGCACTGAATCGGCAGCGAAATTATCAGTGCAACGCGTGAATTCATTCACAATAGTTACTGTCGCATAGCATCCCAAGATTTCAACTCTTAATTTCGAGTTTGAATTCTCAATACAAGCAACATTTAAGACTTTCTGTGTTTTCGGTAATATTGTATAGACCTCAATTTTTGATCAATTAGTACATTTTTTTCCCTTCTATTTGCAATACTAATTTTTATAGATGGCTGCGCGACCACGTGGCGCGCATACAGCAAACTCCAACCGCGCGCAACGTTGCTGGTGTTGCGCCTGCACCCCCAACGCCGTGCCCGCATGCACTCCTGTAGCTGCGTTCGCGCTCGTGTGTGGAACTTTCCCGCTATCCTGGTCACATGAGAGCAATGACTCCTTAAAGCAAACTTTAAAAGCAAACTTTGGAACCCGCCTTTTTAGACACCGACCTTGGTTCATGTACTTGCATTTCGCTTCCACGTCCTTGCCCATGCCCAATTCCTGACTGTAATTTCGCATCCTCAGCCGAAGGAAGGCACAATCGCTCCCGTAAGCTGAAGCACCATCTGACACGTATGGTGTAACTCCCTAAATCCCCACTTGCTTTTGTGACCAATGCGATTTTACTGCGGACCTGTTCCACTATTCCCCCGACTCTCATAAATGTGAAATGTGAAGATTCCTCGTTCTCTGAAAAAACCCAAATATCCCTGCTCGTCTTGTGCATCCATTCTACCGTAAAAGCCACCTCACTACGCACCACCGGACAACAGACGGCGCATCAAGAACCAAGAAATCGTCACTATACGAAGTCTTTGACGAAGAACCTGGCACTAGTAACATAACATACGAACGCCCGATTGAAGACCAATCAGCAACATTGGTCTCAGAAAGCACATACCAAGCACCACTCAATGCGACTCCTCAACGTCAACCTGACAACTATATGATTCCCGAACCACAACCTGTAATAACGCCTGGACTGCAGGAAGCAATTGCTATTTTCCAACAACACAAAGACGCATTCCAACCTTTGCCTGCCGAAATTCTCTCACTGACTGATTCTTCCATCCCTGTTCAACTGGAAACAGATCGCAATGCCCAATCGCCCCTGGATTCGCGTCAAATGAAATCTACCCTGTCCTCTTCATCACCGACATTTGCTGATGTGGAAAATCAGCCTCGCGTCATGCTCAAGAAAATATACACCCATAATGCGCCTAGTCAAGGCTCCCCTCCCATCACCCTAACTTCCCTCACCATAAGTGGCAGTACATCTCCCGCTAAAATGCGATCCCTTGGAAAGATTCCTGTGTTGGCTCAAAGATCATGCCTTGTGGAGAATGCTCCACCCAACATGCATAGCACCACATAATCAATTTCTGTTTCAATACTTAACAGAGAAGTCAACCCTTCACCTCTCACCTCGCCACCATTACACACTGCTGCTTGCTTGTTCCTTACATCTATACAGCGCAAAGGACTTTCCCAGATACAACCACAATCCAATGCCACCTACGTTTCGTCGATCTCATCGTCAGTGTGTAAAAACCCCACCCCTCGATCGAGCCCTTCTACCTCTATTGTGCCCTCACCCCTTACTTCCCGCCCTACTATCCCCCACTCACGGACATTCTACTTTTGCCTATAGCCAAGAACGATGTAACTCTTACATCTAACAACACGTCTTTTTAGTGCGATTTCCTGTATCCCGTACCCTAAGCTGCATAATACCTTCCTGTCCCTGGAGAACACAAACTCTCAACACGCTTCGGTCTCTCAAACGCCACTTATCCACTGCACACAAGCTACATTTTGCAAGCACAAGTTGCTCTGTAGGAGATGCAACTCCGATGTCTCCTATCCTACACACCACCACCCTTGCTTTAAACACATCGCTCCCCCGCAGCTTCCCGTGGCACTCCTTTCCTTCCAATGTAGCATTTCCAACTGTAAAGCCACTTTACCCTCAATGCGTGGATTACACAATCATACTCGATGCTACATGCGACCGCAAAATCAACGCAAGAAACCACTTCCTACATCACGTGCTCCTCCTTCGATACCCACATTCAACCGTTTTGCTGCAATAGCAGCACACGAACCCGTCACACCTATAGCCCTAGAAATGAAGGATCCCTTACCAACAGAAAACTGTTTTGACAGCCTCTGAACCTCCAAGAGTACCATCACACTCCCCTGTTTCCCGAACTTCACAACAGGACGCGCCACTCATACATCTAACTCCTCCGTATCCTGTGCTCTCAACCAGCGAACGCGCATCGAGTAACCCTGAAGCACAATAGTTATTGCCAAACTTTCAGCATATACTACACACAAACACACGTTCTATCTTCGGTGCTCACACCTTGATTCTCACATCTCTCCTCACACAACCAAAGTCTAACGACAATTTGCAACGTACCATTGACATCCTCAACAAAGTCATGAATACGATGACTCCTACGTTCAACATACGCCCCTTCAACCCTTCTAGGAGACCTACTGCTTCCTGCAATGCTTTTCGCCTAACCTCAACAAAACACCTCCAAACCTTGTATCGACGTAACAGAAAGCGAGCCATCCGCACTCTTCTGCACCCCCATCCCATCCGATTCAACGGCTCTCTATCGACAGTTGAAACCATTTTAGTGAGAAATTCTTTACGAAGAATATTAATACTGACATTCTTCACAGAGCCCAACTCCAGCTTCTTGGGAAGTTAATTGCACCAACATTACCCCTCAGGATGTTGTGTTCACATTACGGAAAGGCTCAGGATACTGCCCCTGGAAATGATGGAATCCCCTACTCCTTTCTCCTAAAAGATGATTCAGACGGATCTTGTCTCGCCGCCCTTTACAATGTTTGTATCCACTACTTGCAAATTCCTAATGACTGCAAGAGTTCACCTGCAGTTCTAATACCAAAATCGGGAGCATCTGATCCTACAGACGTAACGCAATTCCGCCCCTTCGCCATTTCCAACACCGTTGGCAAACTGTTCTGTAAAATCCTCGCGAAAGGGTTGCGAACGTGGATCCTCAACAATAGGATCCTTGAACATCATCAGAAAGGATTTCTTCCTCATGAAGGTGTTTTAGAAAAAAACTTTTTGCTGACCACTCTACTCGAGCGCTCCCGGGTCTTCCACAATGACATTGCCATCACGTGGATAGATTTTAAAGACGCGTTTTTCTGCATCCCCTACCAGCTCATCCTGGACACGTTGACCTTACTAGGAGCTGGTCATCAATTTCATGGTAGCATATCTGAAATGTATTCGGAATCTACAGCAACAATTGTAACCTCGGATGGACCTACCTATCCAATTCCAATTCGTTCTCGAGTACCCCATGGATGCTTCCTGAATGGTCTATTATTTGACATCGCGCTTGAGTCCTCTATTAAAATCCTGAACCACCACCACCCCTCTATCATTCCACTTGCATATGCAGATGATGTTGCGCTCATAGCAAGCTCCATAGACTAGCTACAACTTACCGTCACCACACTTGCAGGTGCAACCCTTGCTGCAAACTTACAAATCAACCCTAATAAATGCGGCTCGTATCACTACGTAGCCTCCCAACCGCATGTGCAAAATACATCGCTGTCTGTGAATGGTGCAGCAATTCCGTGCCTTTCCCTCCAAGAAAGATATAACTAGCTATGGAAAGCGATTGGTTTTGACCCCCTCATATATGACATAAACGTGGATAAGTTCATTACACGCTTCCAAATTAGTGCAGACTCCTCGTTAGCTCCTTGGCAGAAACTAGATGCAATTAAAACCTTTTTCCTGCCATCTTTAGTACACGACTTACGCCTCGGTACGAAACCCTTATCGTCTTGGGCAAAGATCGACAAAATAATACGTTATGCGTTCTAGCAAGCTATTCTTTCTCTTACTCAAGGCTCATCTAACGAATACTTATACGGGAGTGTCCGTGATGGATGACTTGGGATACTGCTCATCGTCGAAGAAGCACGAACCATGATAGCTAACTGTATTTAAGCTATTAACATGCCTGGATCCCCATGTGACCGATCCCACCATCTCTACCCCTTCCGATGCTGTACGTAGAAAGGCTCACTCCCCACCCGACTTACTCCTGCTTGCGCCATACCTCAATGGATGAGCCACGTCCCCTCTAGACCACCCAAGTGGTGATCCCCGCAAGATTTGATCCGCATTACGGGAAGCAACGTAGCATCTATCCATAACATGGAACTTTGAGGATAATAATGTGACGCGCTCCATGTCAATTCCTGAGCATGAAAACCTCAAAATTCTATCGCTCTCGCGCCGTAGACGAGTAGCACAAACGATACGTGCTCACTCTAGAGAGCAAAAACAATTATCACTTCAAGCCAAGCTAGATTGCACTCCGTCAGAAGAAAGGATTTTGTTGGTGTGTGTTGTGTGCTTTCGCCGCTGTTGACGGATATTAATGCCTGGAAACGCCGCAGTTAAAGGCAAGGGAGGCAGGAAAACCACATCTTCCAAGCCTGCTGCGATTCGCCCCACCTCCCAATCGATCCCCGCCGTTCGGGCGAGGGCATGGAGAGCAGTGGCAGCGGCCGAAACGCCTGACGTCGCTGCGGAAATTGCAGCCTACATAAGGAGCCAGGAGGGCTATAAACCCTCCTTCCTGTACAAGGTAGGCAATTTGTATTCGCCTCTCCGGACGCGAAAATTTGGAAATGCCGACCTTCGGATGGGCATTAAGGAAGAGGAGGTTGCGTGCCTCTGAATGCGCAGCGGCGGGCAGTTCGCCGAGTTAATCTGCAAAGATGCAGCTCTGACTCATAAACTGCTCTGCACGCCCGTAGAGATCGAGGGTCGCAGCATCCTTCCCTACACGGTGGACTGATCGATTAAGATCCACCTAACCGGTACAACGGTGCGAATGGAGGAAACCGCCGTTCACACCGAAATCGAAAAATACGCGGTGATTCACGCCAAGCGGCTGAAGACCAACCCTTTCGGAATCAAGGCTGCCTTCAGTGGGCTTGTCGCTGCACGCGTGACCCTGTGCGAGGGGTGTGAACTTGACCACTAACTCCAGCTCGGCAACGAGTTTGTCGAGGTGTGGTATGTGGGGAAGCCGAAGTTTTGCAAGATTTGTAAGACGTTCAGGCATCTCAAGAAGAGATGCCGGACGCATTATGCCCCACGTGCGGCGCGAAGGGCCACAACAAAGTGGTGTGCCCGATGAACGTCGCTCCGGCGCCGTTGGAATCTTCCCTAAAATATAAGCAGAAGACAGCGGCGAACATTAAAAATAATATAATCGGGGAAAGGCCGCCGGCCAAAAAAGTCTTGCAACAGGAAGCTGACTTATTAAAAGAGATTCCGAAGTAGACTGACGACGAGGAAGGCTGGCAGCTCGACTCCCGAAAAATTAAATTGGAAAAAAAAATCGGGCCCGCCCCTGCGACAACAGCCAAAGGCAAAGCCAAGATCGTGCCTCCCGTGATCGTAAAGGAGTTTATCGCCCGGCTATGTCGGGGCATTTATTTGAATCAAATAAAAGTCCATTCTACTTTGTTGTGGTCAACCCAAACACTCACCAATTCACAAAAGCAAGCCAGCTACCGGTGCAAAAACGGGCGAGCTCCATCCAACGCGTGAGGGTAGAATAAAGGAACACAAAAACAAACAAAAGGTGACACGTAGGAAGTACACAAAGGTCTGGGAGTAGGGAGGGCGGAGAAGGGATCACATTGCGCGTGGATTGGTTTTCGAGATCCTGTTTAGGATCCTAGCGAGCCGAGTACTATTTACGCCCAGATGGGACCACCTGGAGATCTTTCGAACGAAAATTCGCGTCCAGTGGATGGCATCCCTGCCATTCCTGCATCTTCTGGACGCGTTCCATGCCGCCATGATTCCGCGGATGCAGTACAACACTGCCAAGGACGCGGCCGGGGGCAAGGAGGCTCGCGAGAATGGTCGCCGGAAAATGTCCCTGGGTGCCTCGGCCAATGTTCAGGATCGTAGCAAGACGATCCCAGAGGGGACGGAGGGCGATGCAGTCCACAATATGGTTGGGGAAGGTCTCCCTCATTCCACGCCGTGCAGCCCCGCAAACTGGACTACCTGGCTCCAGGAGTCCGTTTCCGCGTGGGCAAAAATCAACGGCCAGCGTTCCTGCCTTCGTCGAGGCAGGAACGCTGGCCAGCCCCTGCGGGAGATCGTATCCAACCCACAAAAGCTTTTGTGGGCAGCATTCACCCCATTGCCCTTGTGCTGCCCTCCCTTAAAGAAGCCAGGGACAACCAAGAGGAGGCTTGTTACGAAGTGTCCTGCCTCATCGGAGGCAGGAAAAAACCAATGAAGGCGTGGACGTCCCGGGAACTAGCGGACGCTACAACCCCGAGTGTCCCGCCAAATGGAATTGTGCGCTGGGGCGAGCTTCTCGGCATGCCTCCGGAGGAGAAGTGGCCCCCGGCGTATTGGGACAGTGGCACCCTCCCTTTGGATTGGCAGGAGACGGCGCTGCTTGTGCTCCATTGGGGACTTTTGAGCAGAGCCCGCCTGTCTCATTGGACATTGGGGAGACTGGATGCCCATTGTACAGAGTGTGGGGAAAGGGAGACCTTCTCCCACTTACTCATCGAATATGTTGCCCTCCGCCGAACGTGGGATAGACTCTCGTCGGCCATAAACGTAGCGGTGGGCGACCCTAAAAACATTTTTCGTCGCCTCTTGACGCGGAACTCCCTGCCAGGTGCTGCGTGTGTAGCAGTTCTCTGCTGCATACGAGGAATACTGGACAAGTGGAACGTGTCGATAAGAGGCCACAGCAGTCGGAATGCCATCCACTGGGCGGTGATCTCCATGGAGAAGGCTTCCCGTTGGCGCCGGCTGAGGAAAATTCTGCCAGCACTTGTTAGCTTCCGGAACCAGATGCAGAGGTCTTCACTCAGTGAACAGTGATCCCTTCCCTTCCCCATAAACAATGTCCCCCAGGCGTTTTTTGGGGGGGAGTTTGTATTTTTTTTTCCTTTTTCCCGTCCCCTTCGCGAGTGGAGTAGGCCTTACCGGCACTCAAGTCGGTAAACAAGTGCAAAACAATACGAAAAAGTGTTCCAAGAGGAACACAAAAACAATGAAAAATCAATCGACTGCAATTATAAATTGTAATTTTGTTTTTTAAAATAATAAAAGCCCCGGCTTACCCGGATGAAAACATTCCACACCGTGCACAAAGGGCATCCATACTCCCACGAGTCCAGTAGGTGAGGCATGTTTTGCAGGGGAGACCCCAATGCAAACCGAGTAATGCCATTTCCTGCCACTTCATGGGAAGGGAGCCACTTTTCCAAGACTCTGGGGGCAGACCACTTCAGCTCCTCCGGAGGTATGGCGAGTAGTTCGTTCTAACGTAAGAGTCCATTGGGCGGGACAATCAAGGTCGCAGCGTACTCTAGCTGCCGAGACGTCTACGCCTTAAGCAGTCAGGTCCTGCCGTCCACGATACAGGACACTTTCCAACTTCCCTGCTCGTTGCTGTCCCTACAGTACACCAGGAAGGGCAGCACTGGGGCAAAGGGGGTAGTCTGAGCCCACAGAAGCTTGTCTGGGGATTGCACGATCTCCTGCAGCGTCCAGCGAGCTTGCCTTCTCAGGCAACTGTTTCTTGTGTCGCTCGGGACATGGATCTTTTCCCACGTGGATACTGACTCCCGCAGCCAAGCGGAGTAGTTCCCGGATACGTAGGAGATCCATGCGTTCTCTCGAACTGCAACGACCATTCGACGCAGCTGATGCCCGCATTGGGTGAGCCTGCCGTAGCGCGTCGCCAGAAACGACGAAACTCCGCCGAGTCGTGAGGCTCGTTGCGCCATGAGCCTTGCTTGGGCGCACCAAGGCATGTCCCACAATTCCGCCGCAGGAATGAGAGTCCGGAATCGAAACTGAAGCGGCACGCACCAAAGGATGCTCCACATCTTCGCCGCGATGGCTAGGGTACGCCACCACAGCTGTGTTTCCACGCGCTCCAGCGTCAGGACGCTAAGACCTCCGTCCCGACGTGGAGCGCACAAATCCTCCAGAGCCACACGAGGCCTCCCTTAGCACCAAATGGCAATTCTTAGGAGGTCCTTTATCCTCTTTTTCAACAGGAGGGGAACGGGGCAAACAAAAAGCAGGGGGCGGAGGAGGGGGGCCGCGAACGCGTTCCATATCGCGGCCCGTTCCCGCAAGAGGAACTTGCCTTCCAGGAATGGTCCGATCGCCCGCTCTACTTTCTGGAGACGAACTGACCAGGCTTCTGACGGGCAGAAGTCCCCCAACGGAACGCCAAGGTACTTCAAGTACCTGCCCGTGGGGATCCCCAAGCGGATCCAGTCAGGCCGTCCTGCCCACGTCGCACCAACCGCCACCACCGACGACTTCGCCCTGTTAACCTGCAGTCCGGTCCCACGGCTAAGCAGATCGAAGAAATCTCCTACTGACGCTGCCGGGGTGGACATGGTCAACAGGAGCAGAAGATCGTCGGCATAAGCTGCTACAGCAGGCGTGCCGGGGCACGAGCTCGGCAGGGCAGCCAAAGTCTCCCTGTACGCTCTCAGCACCAACTCGAACTAGGTGCTAAAGAGCAGGGGACTGAGGCTATCTCCCTGCCTTATCCCCCGCCGTACCGGCAAGCCGCTACTTGTCCACTGAAGGAGACGTTGATCAGCGCTTTCCGCCAGCAGGAGCGCAGGGAGTAGGAGAGTAGGGAGGGTGGGAATCCCATGAGACCCAGGAGCTCCAGCAGGAGTTCCTGGTCCACGCAGTCGAACGCCATAACGCGGCAACAGCAAGAACCGTCTTCAAAGGACTGGAACGTTAGGGCGAACTCTCCATTCGACCCAAAGAGTTGAAAGTGCCCCCGTGTTTACAGAAAGAAATCACCGCACTCGTCAAGAGGCCTCTCGGCACAAAGAACCCCTGCAGTACGCTCTTGTGTTGTCCTGCTGGTGCAGTGGGAGTGCTGTTGCCAGCTTCCTCTACAGTACTTGGAGGGCACTACAGCCCAAAAGCAGGTGAGGCAGGATCGACTTCGCACCGACCCGCACCTCGCGCAGTTCTGGAACGCAATCCCTCCATGAACTCGGTGCTGTCTCTTTTCACTAAAATCCCCGGCGGATGAAGAGCAGTAAGACCTGCTTCCAGGCGAAGGGGAACAACAAGCCGTCGACACAATGAAGAGGAACCAGAAGTTCTTCGACGACAACACTCAGAAGTTTTTTTTACCTGGTCGCGCCCGGGCGATCATTTAAAATAAACCAGTCGAAAACAAAGTTCCCCTCCAAGTCAACAAAAAGCAAAGGAGAGGATCCACAGGCAAGCAGTCCGGGAAAGCGAGAGGTCCGGAATGGGGGAGGAACAAGGGGGCAACAAAAATAAATGAGATTAGGTGGGATGTGGCAGGGATCTTGAGATCGGCGCCAGTATGCAAACGGAAGAAAAAAAACCGGGAAATTGGTGGTGCGAGCAGGTCTAGGAAATAGAAATGAATAAATTAATAAATAAAGGAGGGCAAGGTATCAGGGTCACCAGGTTCGGCCGTTCCTAAGCATTCGTAAACTGGCGCTCTATGCAGGTGATCTCTTTCGTTTCTTCGTCCAAGTGATACCATCTTGCAGTCTGGACGATGTAGCCGGCTGCCATTGTGGTGACATCCCTCCATTGCTTGGTGGTCTCCACTACATTTCGGACTGTGACGATGGTACAAATGCAACCCATGGTTGAGATCACCGCGCCAGTCATGAGTCGTCTCGGTGCAAAGAACCTTCGCAACACATCTCGAGCGCTGTCCTCCTGGTGCAGGAGTGCTGCTGCCAGCCTCCGCCACAGTTCCTGAAGTACACCGCAGTCTAAAAGCAATTGCGGAAACGACTCCGTCGACCCGCACCTTACACAGTTAGGGGAAACAACCCTTCCGGAAAGTTGATGTCACCGCTCGTTGTAACGGAATCCCCAGTGCACAAAGAGCAGAACGTCCTGCTTCCAACCAAGAGGAAACACTGATGTGTTTACAGTTTGGAGGGACCACAAGTACTTCGGGAGCTACACTCAGCAGTTCACACCACCGAAGAATCCCCGTAGCAGTGTCCGTGAAGTACCAGCATCTGCCAACTCCCGCTCCTTCCAGCCACCCAAGAGTTTTATAGTTCCCGCGATAGTGCAGGAAAACTCTCACCTCGGAAGTCTGTTATCCGTCACACTGGGACGTTTATTTCAAACCGGTCAAGAACACAGTTCCCAACCAAGACAACAAAAGAAGAAAGAGAGAATCCACTGGCACGCAGCCGGGAAAACGAAATGTCCGGAATGGGGTAGGGGCTAGGAGGCGACACAAAAAAGTAGGCCAAATGGAAGGGAAGGGGCAAGGATCTTTGATGACGCTCCATATTCACCAAAATGAAAAAAAAAAAAGAAACAGCACCAAGAAAGTTACGGAACGAATGGGAAGCGCAATACGAAAGCACAAAAAAAAAAGATATAGAGGGAGAGGACAAGGATCATCGGGTTCGCCGTTCCAAGCCGTCCGTAAAGCAGAGGCTGATGCCAATGATTCCCTCTTTTGCTTCTCCTATCAGGTGAGGCCACCTGAAAGCTGCCCCGATCTGGGTAACTGCCATTCTGATGACCTCCTTTCGATGTCCGGTGATTTTCTGCACCAATCGGACCAAAACGATGGCGCGGATGCAACCCATGGTTGCGATGATTGCACCTGTCGAGACACCGTTCGGCGCGAAGAACCTCCGCAGAACTTGAGGTATCCTCCTGATGCGAGAGTGCTGTTGCCAGCATCCGCCAGAGTCCTCGGAGGACACCGCAGTTCAGAAGTAGTTGCGGGATCGTTTCCGTCGCCCCGCATTTTGCACAGTTCGCGGACGCTATCCCCCGGGAAACACGATGCCACCACTCGTTACACTGGAATCCCCAGTAAGTGAAGAGCAGTACTACCTGTTTCCAAGGAAGGAAGAACAGCGAACAGTCCACACAGTGGGGAGGGACCACTAATTTCTCGGGGACAACACTGAGAAGTTCTCCCTAACGAAGGAGTCCCTTCGCCATAGCTCCAGGAGTGGCAGCATCCGTCAGCTCGCTCATTATCAGCCGTCGAGGAGTTTTGTGCTTCCCGCCATGGTGCAGGAAAACTCCCACCTCGCCAGTAGGCTGCTGTCGTCTCTTGCCCTGAGAGCAGACAGCTTTGCGGCAAGGGAATGGGAGTCCAGAGTGGAAAGGTTCACCGCGTCCTGCATCACCTCTTCCATCGGTAGATGACCAAGGGGCGAAGATCTCCGGGGCGCATTCCTTGGAACGTTACCCAAGACTCAACAGCTTCCTGCCGCCAAGCGTTAAAATTTATTGGGCGACAGGAGATTCAGAGTGGGCTTCCAGAAGTGAGGCTAGTTGCCTCAGGGCAGTGGTTCCCAAGCTTTTCAAGTAGAGGGCCATATCTACTATTTTCAGTACTTAATCGGGCCACAACGTTATAAAATTATCAATGTTTATAAAGTTATAAAAGTCTTGTGCAATATTATTCTTAACTTTCAGCAAGCAAATTCTAAAACTCCAAAAGCTGTCAGTGTCAGTCCTACACTACAGTCATGTTCTGTTTAAAATTAAATGTTTATTTAACAGTTTTAAATCAGTTTTAAAAATCGCTATAAATGTAATTAATTTACAGTTGTAACTGTTCTTCACCACAAGTTACTGAAGTTCAGATGCCAGTTTATCAATGTGTGGACACAAAGCTGTCGCTCCTAATGTTATAAGCGCAGCAAGGTTACTGTCAATGAGTCTGGAACACTGCTTGTTTTTTATAATTGTCATTGTGGAAAACGACTGCTCGCATCTATAAGTCGAATCAAAACGACAAATCTATCTTTGTGCGAATGAATGCAAGTGTTCAAATTGTTCGACAGGCAATAGACGCCAGGATGAGATCATGTGGTCAGCGGAAGGTGAAGAAGGCAGCTCCAGGAATTTGCATTTCAGTTCAGAATTGCATTTCAAATCAATTACGTCGCGCTGAAGGTTTTCTTGTAATTAGCAGATCTTGGCATCTGGTAATACGAATGGATTTATGAAGAGGGCAACATTATCCTCCTCCGTTGTGAACTCTTGAAATCTCGACTGAAAGATATCCAGAAGACTTTCCACTTTAACCTCGTACTGTGACAAGTCAAATTTCAATTTTTTTCTTTTTACCATTAGGTTATCAACGCTCATGCTTAGCGGCTTTAACGGTAAATTTTCATTTGAAAAATCTGATTTCAACACAAAACTGAAGAGTACGAAGCAGTTGTAACAGATGGCACTATGGAGTTTCGCGCACTCTGATTGGTCGAGAAGGCTGGGAAAAAAACATTTCCAAGTGTTTCATTCACTAACTGAACATTCGACATTCATATCCGAGCACAACAGCCACACACAGAGTGAATCATCGAACGCCGACGGGACCCTCTGAGTCAAACTTCAAAATGTCAAACTTCTTAGAAATAACATAATTCAGAATTTTGTATGCTAAACTTTAGAATACTGTAGATCACGCATTACTGCAACTTTTGTTGAAATAATACTTATTTATATGAACGTCGATAAATTTTTGTAATTATTAGAATATATTATAGTACATATTGAGGCTTCGCGAGCAACTTTCTGAAAGCAGACAGGCCATAAGTTGCCCGCGGACCGTGGTTTGGGAACCTCTGCTTCAGGGAGAAGCCGAATCTCCGCATTCTGTATGAGTTCCTGGCACCAGTGAGAGCCAGTGAGAGCGATCCTTCGCTGCCGGCGCATCTCCGCAGGAGGGCGCACACAGCAGGGATGCCAACAGCTTGGCACACAGTGCATTTGGAACTGCACTTGCAGCCCGATTCGCTCCATTGGCAGGATTCCCAAACCAGCATCCCGACGTTGAGCCCTCAAGTCCTTCAGGCTACTTCCCTTCTCTTGCTGTCGTCGTGCAGCCCGTTGATGTTGCGCATGCGACGACAAGAGGCGAGTCCCGGCACTACGGCTGGGAAAGTTGGCAACGCTGTTCCCGCCTGCCGTTCCGGCGGGTTGTATTCCGGGAGAACGGGGACCGTAGTCGCCTGGAGACCCCTTTCTCTCCCATTCTGCCTTGAGAGCCTTGCTCGGGCGAGCAGCCCTGCGCTCCCACGTTCATCGTCGCCTTGCTTCCGGAGGCCTGCTCTCTCCTTGCGGTTAGGATAGAAGGCGCCTCTCGTAAAGCGGGTACTCCCCTCCTCCTCTTCCTCCCTGTCCAGAACGCTAGAGGGAAGGCTTGGAAGGTGAAGGAAGAGAAAGGCCCCTCCTGCCACCACGTGAGCAGCCCTTACAGAGCTGAATCCGAGAGCGGCGTCCTCCCCAGCAGCGAGACACGAGAAACCGACAGACTGAGTCAACTTCACGGAATCGCGTCGAAGAGCGATCGGATGGCCTCTTCCTACCTTCATCTTGCTGGGCAGACCAGCACCAGTGGAAAAGCGCTCCCCCACCAAATGAGGCCGGATGCTCCTCGTAGAGAAGTGCATTTGGTCGTTGTGCATTTTCCCCTATTCCCTGGGTCAAAAGAGTGCCGTAAGAGGCAGCAGCGCGCTCTTGCGGGGCAGGAGACCCCGGAAGGTGCCACCGAGTTTCCCGAAAAACCCCTTCCTCTTCGTTCATAATCATTGTCATGGATGCCGATGCTGTTGTCTTCTGGTGACAAGCGTGCCGGCGCTCCTGCGAGGCATTTGAGCCTCCGAAGGAGGGAGGAACTGTTTGCCGACAGCTGACCAGGTCCTCCCAAGCTTTCCAATGATGGGACCAACGCGAATCCGGAGACGGAGGCGCGCACGACGCGGATTCAGAATATGAGACAGACTCCCGCACAGAAGCACCCATGCGCGCTACGCTGCTGGCGACTGAACTGGGAAAGAACACGGGAGGACGTCGAAAGGGGTTCCCTTGCCAGTCTCCCTTCCCTCCTGCCTGAAAGGTGTGTTGCCGAGCACGCGCGCACGCCCTTTCTCTCATTTCCCTGGACAAAGACTCGCAAAACTGACCCGCTAGCAGCCTCGGCGGACAGACGCAACTTCCTCCAAGAGGCCTCCGGTCGAGGGTCATTTTGCCTCGTCAGCGTTTCCACAGGGGAGGTGGTTGCAGGGACGGATTCTTCTACAGAACGGACCCGTAGGAGACTCTGCCGCGCTCTCCACGTATAGGAGCGCACCGCAGTGCCCCACTCCACCCCTTCTTCCTGTTTCCAGAAGGCGGCAGCACGCTCCAGGAAATCCAGCAAGTGCCCGAGGAGACCGGCGCAATCGCTCTCGGGCTTGGATCGTATCCGTCGCCACTCGTGTTGGACAAACAGCATGGGCGAGCCGGCGACCCAGCAGGCTGGTAACCCAGCGGCAGGCAGATGTTTTGCAAAGCAGGCAAGAAGGTCTTGAAGTCAGTGCAGAGTCCGAGGAAAAATCCACGAGGCTTCAGAGATCTTTTCGGTGTCTTCCCGGAACAATACGAGAGTCGGTACGTCTTCCAAAATGTAAAAGGGAAAGTCGGCGTGCTGGGGAAGAAGAATCTGGCAACAGACATCTTTTGCATCCAGTATAATGGCCACAGTCGGCACACGTCGGAAAACATCGCGCACGCCTTCCAGAGACATCGCGCACGCCTTCCGACGAAGACATCTGTGCCCGACTAATCAAGGAATTTTTCTGCGACACCTGGAAAGACGAACGTGTGAAAACCATCGGAAGATGTTTGAAGAGGAAATATCCGAAGAATTGAAAGCTGCGTTTGTGGAACTTCGCATGGATGTAACGGCTGGCCCTGATAGTGTTCCCATCTCTTACTATCAACGGTACTTGCATTTGTTCCACCAGCTGACTCTGCATCCGACAAGAAGGACGTCTACCTGCATCCTTTTACGAGAGCAGGATGAGATTGTTGCCGAAAGGAGGTGACCTGACCAAGGTTACCCAATGGAAGCCTATCTCCATTCTGAATGCGGATGCCAAGTGCTTGGAGAAGATTTGGGCCAACCTCTTAGGCGCGGCTTTGCTGAAGCTGATCTCTCCGGTCCAGACGTGTGCGGTGCCCAGACGCCACATGTCGGTCAAGTGTGTCTAAACTACCACTGGACTCAGCCGATATATCGGCAAGAACTTGGTACTGGGTTTTACTGACATGGAGAAAGCTTTCAATACGGTGAACCATTGGATGCTGCTGAAGATTCTAGTATGACTGGGTCTTCCGTAACAATTCTGCAACTTTGTGAAGATGATACTTGAAGGGCAACACTTTCAGATCAAGATAAATAGGGAAGACAGCAGCCATCCGCATGGAACGAGGACTCCGCCAAGGCGACGCTCTCAGTCCGATGCTGTTTGTCATATACATGGAGACCCTCTCATCATTCACCGAGAGAAGTGCGCACCTTCGAGGAATCACTGTCGATAATCAACGGCTAACCCATCTGGCTTACGCGGATGATCTTCTCTTCTTCGTGAAAGGGGAGAGAGATCAACGTGCGTTTCTGGACGTGCTGGAGCTTATGGAAGAATGATTGGGTTTAAAAATCAACGCCAAGAAAAGCCAACTTTTGCCCTCGGGATCCTGGATCTCTATACTCATGGAGGAAGGATTCCGAACGGTGGACAGTGCCAAGTACCTGGGTGTCCCATTGATGACACTTCATTGTCTCAACTATTGTGGAAGGGAATCTTGGGAAAACAGGCAAGAAGGAGAGAAGTATACCCGTTTGGACTTTAGCATGAAACGGAGGGCCAAGCTTTGGAACGGAGTACTCCTTCCAAAGATACTCATCGGAACAGCCTTCTGCAGAATGCATCAAGACATGAGAAAAGAGGTAGCAAAGCTACAGAGGAAAACCCTCTGGAGAGGCTATCGACCGAGAGTCCGCCTCAAACCATTGTGTCGTCCTAAGAAGGAAGGCGGTACCGGGATGAAGCCGCTTGCACACGCTGTGGACAACATGGACGTGCGACAACTCCTGGGCATGTCAGCAAACTGGGAAGACTGGCCGTATGCAGCGTACAGGGCTTATTCGCTGTTGATAAATAACTCGAGAGGACTGATGACTGCGCTGCTCGGCCGAGTGGGTAAATGGGGGACCATCGAGCCAACCTGGAGACGAAAGCAACAGCTGGTACACAAGCACCTGCTGAAGATCATACCAAGGAGCAAGGAACTCTGACAGGAGAAATCCATCCTGGTGATCCCGTGGGTGCTCCCGGTTCCTCCGGATACGGAGGACTGGGTCCACCAGCGGTCCGGGGTTACCTTGCAAGCAGCTGAAGCATGGAGACGAGGAGAGTACCTTCACCACTCCCGAGTACTCCGATACATCGACAGGATAGCTGGAAGATTCACCCACAGGACCCGCGAAGTGTAGAAAAACCACAACAACTTCGTGTGGTCTAGGGTGACAAAGAGAAACTTATGCTGACTAATACTCGAAGAGGACAAAGACACCAGTGCCCTCCAAGTAGCCGCCGATCGCCACGGGAGTGCGGGATAAACCTGTTGGCGATCGGAACGACGCTCTGGAAGAGTGAGTTGTCACCGGATACACAGGATAACCTCTTGATGTTTTATTATGGAGGAATCGTATGCGGGACAACCATGAAGCGTTTCACGGGAAGAAGAGAAGATGAGGGCAGTAAAGCATGTGAAGACAAGGATACAAGACTCCACGTCTTCACTTGTCCCACTATGCAACAAGAGTGTGCCACTCTTGCTGCAGAGTGGCACACCCTCAAAAGGGTAAACGGGCTGCCCACCACATAGACCATGGGGATTTTAGCAGGCATGTTCCAAGGAAATGGGAACGTTCCTTGTTACAATCCCATGGTAAGGATGACCATCGCCCTCTTCATCACCGCCATCCATGTGCGGTGGTGGAAGATGAAGACCACCAGGACCGCCGTATCTCCAATGGAAATCCTGAAAGGACTTATCCAGAAGGACATCGGCATAAGAAACTGTGGAAGAGTACAGGCCTGGAACTACCGACATATCCTGAGAAGGACTGAGGACAACGTCTAGGCATAGACGGCGCCCAGTTCCCCAAGTGTAGTGAACCTCAGTGATAATCCCAGGAGATATAAGTGAAATAATTGGAGAAAACAAATGCATGAATACCTTGAGTAAATGATCAAAGAACATAAATTCATCCCACCTCTTGTGGAACTTGGGGAAAAGAGTGCAGTTGTGGCGGTGGAATTGGAAGCAAGGAAAGCTCTTCTCCCGTCTCGACCTTAAAGAAACCGCTTCCGCTGAAAGAGAATGCAGGCACGAAACAGGCATAGATGCGCGGTGTGTGGTGAAATGTTCTGCATTATATAAAGACAAACAGCACACTGGCCTGGGTAGAGATTTCAAGCCAGGTGTGCTGTTGGCACAATGAAGTCAGAGAATCAATAGTTTCTATCAGTTCAGTTATGGTTTCATATAGCAAACGGTCTTATAGTGCAAAGCTTTCACTGTTGAAAGTTCTGCGCTACAAGCGAAAGGAAAGCAGTTCTCAAGAGTGATCTGCTGCCATCATGGATAAACTTGAGGGAAAACTAGGGACGCTAATTAAACTTTCAGCGACTGATTCTAAAACCATAAAATGTGGGCATTCTTTTCTCAACAATTTTAATAAAGAGTTTGCTTTTTGAAAAAACGCGCGCACACACATTAGAAAATTCAATTTGGAGTCTTAAAACTACGAATCATGAATTGCAGATGTCGTTGGGAAGATTTCTTCTACGACAAATGACTACCGGCTGACAATGAAGACAGAATTGGGGTTGCCAGCAGACACGAAGGAAACATTCATTTGTTTTTGTTTTTTTTATCATCTATCGATAATTTGGCTGATGACCATCTCTTATATTTCAATAAATTGTTTGACGTTAGAATGCTACCATGTGGCTGATATTTCATCAGTGACTTGGAGCTCCCAGCAAAGTGCTACATGATACAAAAAGTAGTTTTAGTAATTTGATGAGTAATCAAGGTTTCTTCATTGAATTGCCAATTCCATTAAATAAGCTGCCTAGTTCAGCAGACACACATGAATAATTGATATTTCGTAACCCTTCTATTGAATGCATTGAAAAATGATCCAATTAGAAGATGGTGGTCCACTTTAAATTCAGTACAAAAAATCAGGTCTCTTACACTTGAACTTACAGAGCCTTTGGACCTTAGTAGTTGTGGTTAGAATTTATAATTGTAAAAAGAATAATTATTTAGAGAGAATTTGCTTACAGCAGTCTACAAAAACTGGTGGAACAAACAACGAATAATGAAACGCTTCCGAGAGACAACCGACATATCCTCCTGCCTTCAGCCTAGTTGAGAACCTACTGATTACAATTGCCAACACCAACCATTAGTAAACCCCTCTTTCCATTACAATCCAGGTCAACCCTTTCCCACACCAACTACATCTTACCGTTATCCGATAAGGGCCAGCTGGTACTACTTGACTCACCAGCCAATCCACTGCTGACACAGCGGCTGAGTAATACTAACCAGCCGCTGGGTATCAGAGCACATATACTGCCAGCATTCCATCCACATTGATAGCAGTCTTACCAAGCTGTATTATGACTGCTACAAGTGCTACTAAAAATTCCCTACAAAAAACAAAACTGGTGTGCTACAGTTAACTACAGCGAAGAGGAATACAAGCAAATAAAACGATGGCTACGATTAGAAGCAAACTTTGCCGTAGCAGCAAAGGAAAAGGGCGAACAAGGAACACCACACATCCAGATGTACTTCCAACTCCATCATCTAAGAACAATACAGCAACTCAAAACATCACCCTTCCAAGAAGCGCATCTTGAACACGCCAAAGGCAGGGCTACCAGCAACATCCAGTACTGCACCAAAGATGACACTGCACCTTGGACTTTGGGGCTCTAAACGACCACCAAGACTCCTACGAATCCGAGGTATACCAAAAAAAAAATAAACCATACTTACCTAACCTAACCTAACCTAACGCATTCCAGATAATGAACTTGATAAAAGAATGCAAGTCTGAAAAGTCGATTTTGGAAAACCACACTAAATTCTACGCCAAAAACAATTTCATAAGGGAATGCATCCGTTTCCAACGTACATCACGCGTCAAAGATCCACTTCTAGGACTGCAACTACCACAATGGCAACTTCAACTGTTCGACATTCTTCGCCAACCACCTCATCCATGCAACATTTACTGGTACATAGACCTACATGGAAACAGCAGCAAGATTACAACTGCCAAACACCTTTTCATCGAACGGGAAGCCATCTACTTGACTTCCTACAGAAAAGCGGACGCCGTACACATCTAAAACGGCGAGCCAATAGTCATTATCGACTTCACCAGAGATAATCAAGAAACCGTACAATATGGATTCATCGAATCCACCAAGAATGGAATTATTGTGGATCCCAAATATCAAAGGTTCCAACAAATTTTTCAACACTCCCCACGTGACAGGATTTGCCAATTGGGACGCCGACTACACCAAACTTTCCGTTGACAGATGGAAAGTATTCCCCATCAACGTTCTTCTCTCTGGAATCCAAATGAAAGACGAATGTCGTTCCTCAAATATTTTGAGGGAATCGAAATTTTTCCCGTATCTTAGGGGAATGAAGGTCTCTTGGAAGAATGCCCTATACTGATCCAAATTTGGACTGATGAGATTGGACTGTATAGACTGTCAGATCCTCACTGGATCTGATAGTAAATAGTTCTAAAGCCCCAGAAGAATATTATTCAACCAAATTCTTAATTTCTGTTGTAGTTTACATTCTTTTTTGCTTTAGTCAGAAAGTGGAAATTTATTTGTTCTTCAAATATCTTGTCCCGGAGAATCTGGCTGCTCAAAATAGATCTGCAGGTGACCCTTCCTGCACTGTGCACCCTGGCAAATAAAGTACAAGTGTTTTTGTTTTCTAGTAGATGGATAGGTAACCATGCCCCCGTTTGCATTCTTGAAGGAGTGATAAGCAAGTGTTCTGTGATTGCAACCTTAACATGCAAGGCTGACTCCGATACTATTTGCAATCGTTTTAAAGTACTATGTACGGATTTTTTACGCCTCGCCACATGCGCGCACGCTCGTATTCAAGCCAAATTCCACGAGGCATCTTGATCCCGTAAACGTGGAATACATACGATTCTGAGGAAACACATGATAGCAATTAAGGTTAAAAAATTGAAAAGTACATGTGTAGAAGTAAAAACTGGAGCGGAAAACGTCATGCTTTGTTCATTAAAGAATTTAATCACCAATCTCATCAAAACTTTTTTTTTTTTTTTCGGCGTTTTGTTTGTCCAGTTATGGCTTACTTAAGAGACTGAAGCTATGAACGCCTTTTTGAATATCAAGAGCGTACTTTTATCATAAACTTCCGTTTCATTAACATCAGGCTTGCTGCTAAGTGGAATTGCAACTAATTTTCATCACTGGCAACAGATACATTATTTTAGATGACTTTCACATAGACTACTTTGCCACACTCCTCCAAATCTTTGCAGAAGAATGTGATACCCTACAAGAAATGCAGTATGCCTAAAATTCACAAAATGAACCAAGAATAAAACAGCAGTAGAATTCTGAAGCAAACTGTGATGCCAGTTTAGCCAAAATAAGGATAAATATCAAAATCAACAGTCATTCCGGCACTGTGTCATGCACTTACACATGACTCCTGCATTTCCTATGCTGTGGACATGCTATGGAGCCATCACACCTATCACAGAACTTCTAGCATGCTGCAAAATGAAAACATTGTATCATGAAACCATATGCAGAAAAAACACTGTATCCTGCACTAGCATGCATACACTGTTTAATGCTTCCATTCAATTCAAACTAACGCAAGGTAAACTATCAAGTTTGAAAATGAGATCTGCAATCATACACGATTTTGAAAAATACAATTACAAACATGTGAATGCTTTTACTGACCGGGAAAGCATTTGCAGGTTGCAACTGAGAGGCACCTCTGTGTTGATCCAACTCTGGGTGAGGATACTTTGATGGAAATGTCATACTTGTAAGAGAGACTGTGTTTTTCCTCCGACTCACCTGTGTCAACTGTTGGGTACTGGTCAGCATGCGAGCCAAACAATTGCAACAGTAAGGCAGAGTGTCCATCAAGGTAGGGCGGCTGTGGGTTAATAGAGGCTTCATGTACAGAGTATCAAAATTGCTCCACAACTGTGCTAAACGAGACTTGTGGCTACTGGATGGAGATGAAGTGGTGTCTGCAACTGATTCAGCTGAATGTCCAATCCATTCCTCTGAAATCTAAAGGACAATATAACTAGGGAACTTATAAATACTATTTTGAACAAAATCAGCACTTTCATTATAAGTACCACGTATTTCTTGTGGTGATAACCCTACCTGATTAGAGCCATGGGAATCAACCATTGTGCCATAAGATGTAGCAAATCCCTGGCAAGGAAAGAACATTAGGATGCCAACAGAGTTGGTATGACAAAAAAAAGGTAATGAGAAAACGAAACATCTTTAGCAAACAAAATTGTATTACGAAAAATGACAAACAATCTGCATAATAGATTAGCCTGATTCCTTGAAAACCAAAGATCCCCAAAATCAACTTTCATGTAGCTAACCAGCATCTGATTCACCTGATTATATCCATCTTGCATTCTGGGATCTCCTTCTTCAACAATACCAATTCTGAATATATGAGCTGTACAACAAGCTGAAATCTAATATCTACTCACGGTATTCGTAGAAAATGCAACAGCTGTGGTGTGGCTCCACCACACCCAATCACAGAAATAATGATAATAATAGAAGTAGCAGTTAGTATTGCTTCTCTAGCCACAAACACTGTGTTGCGAATAGCCAAGGCAAATGCCATTGCTCCTCTAAGTCCTATCACACTATCACATAATTATTTCTTTGCATAATCTACCCGCAAAAAACAGCATGTGTTGGTAATTAAAGGGCAATGCCTTCTTGCGCCCCACATTAAGCAACCAGCTCAGTGGATATATATTCAAAGCACGTCCTACAATTGTAGCTAGCTGGCAAAAAAAATTATAAATGAAAAACGGAGAAGGCAGATACCAATGCAGCAAAAATGAATCCAGCATCCCAATGATGTCGGGGGAATGTGAAGATAGACACGCCTAAGTAGCAAAAGACAAAATTCTCAGCCAGAAAGTTGAGCAATTCAAAAAGGGCCTTAGTGTAATGGCGGCAAACAAGTGACAAATTATTGTAGGTGTAGTGAGCCTGGCACATGCCACAGAACAGGAGTGCTACAATACCAGTTAAATCAGCAGCTTCAGCAATTAGGAATGTGCTATAAGACATCAAAAAGAATAGACTGGACTCTAAAAGTGGGAAATCCTTCAATTTGGTAAATTTCATCAGATAAAAACATTAAGGAATACACTAAAAAGAATGAAGATCTAAAGGATATCAAAGAAGTACAGCATCCCATGATGCATCCAAGCAGGAAAGAAGATGAGAAAATCCAAATAAAATGCAGTACAGCAAACATGAAAGCTCTGCTTTCAAATGTGGTGCTCTGAAATCCATGTAACTGCTCGTAGTTCTGGATAGTGCTATCCAAGGAAGATTGATTCCATAATCACTTTCATTCCTACCTAATTAATACAATGGCAACAGCATCATTCAGTATGCTTTCACCAAAAACCAAAGCAAACAAGTCAACATCCACATGAAGGTCATTGAAAATAGCTAAAACTGTGACAGGATCAGTGGCAGAGATCAGACTGCCAAAGTAGAAACAATCAGCAAAACTAAATTCGAGGGACAATAGCTGCACAAAGCCATACACAATGGTCCTATGATAACAAAAAAAAAAAAAAAGTGAGTCAATTCCCATGAATCTTTTTCAAAATTTAATGCAACAAGCAAGTTTTTTGTTCTTAAAGTAGGGTAGAGGGAAAAAGAGGGGGGAGCCATAACAATTGTGATGCAAGAAAATGATTGCAAGAATTCTCTTACCCAGTAGCAATTGCAGATACAGCTGTCCCCAAAAATGCAAAAGTCATAATTGTGCCAAGATTTGTAAAGAAATGTTTCTAAAAAATTTGGATGATATAAAGCTTGGTTTTAAATTTACTTACTCGTTTCATGCTATATCCAGCATTAAATATTATAAGTGGCAGAGCAATATCAAAAAAGATCTCTGGATTAAATGTAGCCTAAAATGAAAACTCACTCATTGTGAAGAAAAATGCAATTACAGCATCACTAGCACCAAAAGCATCAATACCTTTTGCTCAATTTCATTTGTTGTAACATCAATAACCTCTCCTTGAAAACTATATGCATATGTTTTATTTTGTTCTTCAGAAAATGACCTATGAGGTAATGAAATCCATAAAGTATCTGGAGGTGCTAAATCATTATAATTATCAGATTCCGCAGATGTTACAGTCAAATGAGTAATTTCAGCATTCTCTGTCCCATAATGCAAAACTGCTCCAATGATCAATCCTAATAACATAAATGCCATATGTAACCAATAAGTAAACCCTACCATATATGATGGCCAGGCCTGTTTCATGAAGAAAATATAATGTTCTGTGTTTGAATATCCATATAGTCAAAACCATCAATGTTAACAGCATTGTGTACAGAAGTATATTGATAGTGTAAACTTTGTGCATATTCTTGATTTTTTCATCAATCTGGGCCTCTCCAATAGTTGCATGGATTGGGTAATAAAACACCAAAATGCATAGGCAAATGCAAGTATTCCAAATGCATGCTTTCATTTTGTGATAATAAAATTAGCATACCTGTGTTTGAAAACAATCAAGACATTAGTTTTATTCATATATTTTATATATCTTTAAAAATGCTAAACACAAAGACTACTTCCCAATAAAGTAACCCCTATTCACTTGCACTTGTATATATCTACGCTACCATGCTAAACGCAAAGCATACAGTGCATGGGCTTTATGTTAGAAATGTGAAGGAAAAATGAAATTTAAAGGTCATACAATAAAATCATTTTGCTAAATCATACACTGGGCAAATGGGTTTGGCTTTATGTAGATTGTATAACACATCAAGTTGAAGAAAGAAAAAAAAAAATCATTTGTGACTACGCATGACAACCCTCTTTGATCAGAAATGATACTAATTTTTTTCCCTTGGAGTCCGAAACCGCGACAAGTGGCATACAAATTCGTTTTTTGGCAAGCGTTTACCAATAACCCTTGAACCCAAGGGGCTCCCCTCGTAACAAATTTATGACCCGTATAGAACATGTCACATTTCTGCAACCAGAAAAGCCGAAGACGGCATTCGTGTGTACATCCTTGTGTCAAATGATTGACTTGGTCCTGTAGTGTCAAAATTCTGTTATCAAAATCCACAAAGAAAAATCACACGAGCGCTTCGTAATCACAATGAGAATTGCAGTCTGAAAAGCCAAAGCATTTGTGTTCTGTTGGATTCACCTCCAAAAAAACACATTACGAAACATTTCGTTATTCACTTTTCCATTCAGCCTGAGTTGTACCGTGCTTACGAGCAATTTGCAAAATTGCTTCGGCAAACCAAATTTGACTTGACGTGAAAAAACATGCAAGAGCGAATCAAGTCAGGAGACATTTGGCAGCACTCATTATGTAATGCAATGCACTCGTTATGTAAGTAAGTATTGCAAAAGCTTAATGTTCAAAATGATTTTTTTTGTGCACCAGGAAAAGCGGTGAAATTTAGCCATCCGGATCCCAGGCCGCTCATTCTGAATGTGATTCATCCACGAATGAGGATGAAGTGATATCCAAAGTGGAATATCAGTGAAAGTAAACTTTTTTTTAAAAAAAAAAAAAAAAACATCCATGGAGAAACCATATTCCAAAGATAACGTACATGTTACCAGTTCTGCTTCACCTACGTTTCTTTCTGAAATCAAGTAGACTAGCAAATTTTTCCTAGAAAAGAAAAAACATTAGTTACAGAATTTAAGAGTACAAAATGCCATCATTTTATAATAATGTTCTTTATATCATTTGATTCCAATATTGGAGAAAATTGAGCCGGATCGACCATAGTGAGTTGTGCTTTTAAGAGATAAGAATACGAAACGCTTAATTACTTCCTCTCTAAGGATAGCAGTAATCCAGTATTTGACCAGGAAGACGACTGATTGAAAACTGGAAGCACTAGACCAATTCTAGACAAGTGATCTTCAAAACTGGACACTTGGAGAAAACGAACCAAAAAAACAGCACCATCTGTTTGTCCGTCTGGTTCTTAGAGGGAGGTGTAAATAAGCATCAAATCTAATTTTGAATGATATCAGGACCTTCAGAAATAAGCAACTTGGGTCAGAATGATGCTTTCCATGTGCAAAATTGCTTCGATTGTAGACGACTATAGTGTCATTTGACTAAAATCACCCCTCATAAAGCACGAAGCAGACAATGAATTCCGAGCTAGTTACAGAATCACCCGTTCTTCTGGTCCAACAGTTGAGCCTCTTGGTCGAATGTGCAGTTATTATTTTCACCTAAATCACAGTAATCCTCGCACAAGAAGTCTTAGGATAAAGATTTAACAAACAGAACACAGGAGGACTTGAGAAAGCACTCACAGAGTCCATTCAAGAGAAGGGTTCAAAAGACCTTTGGACTCGGATTTAGTCCAGCAAAAAAGACCGCGGTGTTTTCGTGTGCTGGGCTCCAGTAAATAACCTGCAAAATAAGACAGAACAAAGACGGGTAGGGATGTTTCCAAGCTGCACGGCAAGCAGGTGAAACGCGAGATTGAACCCCACCGATGAAATTGCTAACGTAAATTCAGTCGCATCAGAAAGCACGGGGGGGGGGAAAGAAATAGCTGAATTCCAGCAGCAGACAAGACGCAAAATGAAAACTGTAGGAGCGATACGACCTGAACTGGAAAGGACGAAAAGGGAGAGCGGAAACCGGGAAATTTTAAAGTTACGGTGCACAGCAGCAAACAACCGAAGTGCAGACATAAGAGGAAGACCTGAATCCTATCACAGAGAAGCCGGCATTTCCGCTGAGAACAGCTTTTCGGACAGCCAGGGGTCCATTTTCTGCAAAGAGCCACCCCTTCGGGCCAGGACGCGCAAGCAGAGGATGCAAGTCAGAGACCACGCCCCGGTTCTCTTGGCAAGGATTTCTTTCTTCTCCACGGATGCTTCCACGAGCCTCCTCTGCCGGGATGCAAAACGAGCTGCTTCGGCAAAATGATGTCTACAGCACCCGGGGTTCCCAGGCGGTCTCCCATCCAAGTACTAACCGGGCCCGACGCTGCTTAACTTCGCCGATCAGACGAGAGGCGGTGCTTTCAACGTGGTATGGCCGTAGACGTTGTATTGGGTTAGTTTGAGTATGATAAAGCGCTTGCACTCAGCTGGCGTTAGTCATCGCTCGTAGCGGGCTAGATGACCTTGGAAAACGTGCGAGTTGCCCCTGACGTGCTGATTGCACCACACCTCTCTGCGTTTCTGCAAAATGCTCTGGAACTTGATTTGTACCCTGAGTAAGCCTGAAAAGTAGCCATTCGAGGAAAAAGGGATTTGTGCATTTTATGCAAAGCATCTGTCTCGAGATTTTTTTTTCTTTTTCTTTCCTTTTTTGCTTCTCGTTGAAATACAAAGGTTGTTCGGGAAACCATGCTGAGGTTTATGTGGTAGGTCACTTTTTCTTCAGGAACTCACCTCGGCGAATGGAAAATTCGGGAACAATCTCTCTGGGATATCCTGATCAACAAACGCAGCCAAGTATCTGTGCCCATATTACAGAGCACACTATTTCATTCACTGACATACCTCAGTGCTGCATAAGCACTTGTTACAAAGCGGAAATATACGATTACTTTTTCCCACTACCTGATGGAATAGGCCATATTTCAAACCCTTCAGAAACTCGAGTTTAATGAAGACTCTCATATAATGGTTTCCTGCTTTTCCGTTTATGCTTGAAAGGGAGAATCAAACGTTCGAGTTTTCAATTTTTTTCTGTACTTTCTGAGCACTTTCGTTGTTTTCCGGCTTGCACTCCCCACCCAGCTTTCATGAACTGCGATTCGCCTCAGGTCTTCCTATTTTCATTTCGGATTTGAGGGCCCGATAAAATGCGAAACGAAAACAGGCGGGCAATTGATTTTCTACAAAGTGTTTCGAATAAAACTTGGAAGTATTGAACTTTTCGGATATGGAGATCATCCCTTTGTGGACCATTTTTCTATTAAGCTCCTCGCTTTCTGTGTTGCCTTTTTCTGTAGCAGTGGAAATTTCGCCAAGGACTGCTTGTTCAGATTGGACTCTTTGTCTTTTTGTTGTGTCTGCTAGATTCCCCTAGAAGAAATATTCTGGATATTGCTCCGAGAGTGCTGGCCATTGTGTGCCTACGCAATGACGGGTGGATATAGCCAGAACTTCAAGTTGAGCATCGTAGACTCCTAAGTAATTCTGGTTTACCCTTCCTTGTATCGAACAGAGGAAGTCGTTGATGGCGCTATGCTGATGGTGCTTTACACCGCCATTGCAGACTTCGCCAACCGAGACGAACGCACATCATCTTGTTGCTCGGGAGGACGGATGCTGGAGCGCGCGGGAATGTGCGAACAAGATGACGCACCTCTTCGGTTTCTGTTCCGAGCGTGGCGGTTCCCGCGAACGGGAGTTGCCGGAGGCTTGGCCTTCCAGCAAGGAGAAGAACCTGGACGTCGGCAGGTAGGCGTGAAGAAGTGGACGTTCCGAAAGCACCGATTGTTGCGACATCGACAATGACCCCTCCGTTCCTTCGCAAAGTCGTGATTTCGTTGCGAGCCGAAAAATGAGTCTTCCTCGGTCATCACAGCCTCTAGGTGCTGGGGACGGAACATCTTATTCCGAAGACACTTTCGTTGAGAGTTTTCGAACGACGTGGAAAAACTTGTGCCGGGGCTCGCCTCCCAAGCAAACTGCTGTGGGGGTTGTCTTTGGCTGGTAATTTTCGGTGGCCCTTTACCCTCTCGCATCTTGAATGCTTTTAGGTATACTGGACTCATTTACAGAAAGGTCACCAAATTTCAGAGTGTCTCATCACCATTTAAAGGCAGGCTGCTGATACCTACTGTGTTTGGTGGACTCTTTATCCTGCTGATGGCCAATACGAAAGGCTACATTATTGTGGACTGGGCTCTGCTTAGGAATGATCTTAAGAGAGCTCAGAAAAATTTCGAAAGAAATGCTTATGGAGATTACACAGAAAGCATTCTTGAAAAGGTACCCCTTAGAAATGTACTTTTGGGAACGGTTCACTCAATGTACTCGATTTGTTTGCGACTTGGTAAAGCTTTCTTCGATAGGGGAGAATTTTTTTGTATATGATGGGTCGTGGTAAAGAATGGTTGGTACTTGGGTTTCTGGAGCTGGAACGTTGCTTCGTAGTATTTATTCATTCCGAACTACAGTAGCGTTTGTGTTAATCGTGAACGAGGACTGCAAGTACATAATATGCTTTGGTATATATTACACACATAAAAAAGTGTGTGAAAACTGTTTGTTGGTGTTTATGCATCTTGCCAGGTGTTGACAGCTGACATGAGACGTTCAGTCAATTTGTGATTCTGTTAAATCCCATCACATCTGTTTTGCAAAGCAGTTTCCGTTTCCTGGGAAATACTAGAGAAAGCACATCCCATCTCAGGCAGCACACTGGCACATGCGTGGAAACTTTTTTTTTTTTTTCCTTATCATGGAAGAGTTCGCTCACAAATCTGAATTCCATGATCTTCTTCGAATTCACAAAGTTGCCAGATGGACTTCAACTAGCAATCGCGTCTCTAATAAACCTCCCGGAAGGAGCTCACATTAGGTTGCATGGCCGTCATTGTGAACTCGATGCTTTCAGCTGGAATCCCCCAGTTTTTGTACTTTGCGGGAAAAAAGTGGATCGTGGCAGAATCCGCAAATGGCTTCACGACAAAAAGCGCCCTTGATCCACGTATAAAGTACTCTCCTGTTTTCAACGCTGGAAAACGTTGCATTTTACCTTTCCGGGCACTAAGGAGCCAAAATCAGTTGCTCTACCTGGCAGAGGAAAAACCAAAGTCAGTTTCCCTTTGAGCGATTCGGACGAAAGTGTTCCATTGTGTTGTTCGGGGACTCGCATGCGCGGATTCCCGGACTGTTCCATGGAAAGTGCTGGAGGACCCAGAAGGATCTCACTCCTCCCACTTTTGCAATCATTTTCGGTCACTAGAATTTTTCAATCTCATAGCGCGCTTTCGAAGAGGGGTTTGACGCAATACGATGAGGGCAGGGTCGTGCAAACAGGCTATGTAGGCAATTATACAAAATTCTTGTACGCTCGCATCTATGCATGTTGTACTTTTCCAGATGGCCAATTTCCTCAACAGAAATGGGTACACGCTGTTTGGCTATTGCACTGGATTTATCTTGGGAACCGTTTGCTCACACAACCCCTCTGGGTTGTGTCGGTGATGTCTCCATTCGTGCAGCATCCGTCTGCTTCCAAACGATTCGTAATGCTGAAGGGTATATGCAGTCTACAAGATTTTATACTTGACTTCTTTTTAATGCAAAATACGACTTTTGATGCATTTTTCTTTGAACAAAATATACAATTATGTATTATAGGTATATACATATGTATATACACACACATATACATGTATATATGTAACTTGAAAGCGTTGACTGATGATACAGGCAATGATTCCGACGAGTAAATCCAAGTGCAATGAAGGCTTAATTCCGAATGCCTCCCAATTCTCAATGCTGTGTAAAATGTCATCCAGGAACCTCTAATCAATGTGCACTTGATGGAAGATGTAACCCGGCGAGGCATCTTCTCGCAGTTGGCGTTTCGTCTTTACGTCAAACAAGTGCATCCCTGAATACTTTTGTCGCTGCTGGCATTTTTTCCTCCTTCACGAATGGAAAAGCCATTGGAGTTTTTGCGGTGGCCGACCTCTGAATAATGGCTGCTGGCGCGATATGAAATTTCAGTTCCAACCTGAGCGACCACTTCTATGCACACATACCAGAAATTTCGGTATTATAACCAACCAATTATTCTTCGATTACAACAATGAGCCTCTTGCAGTGCACAGATAATTTTCCACAGCTTTCCGGAAAAAATCACAACGCACTATTAATATAACAAATATATCTTTATTATCTATCCTTCAATAGACTTTTAATCACAAATGATGAATATTGATTTTGTATCGAATTTTGAAACTTTCACCTACACTAGGATTTCAGTCTATGATGGTTTATGCCTAATTAATCTGTGACTATCTGTAAATGTTGCATGCTGCAGTAGAATTAAGAATTTACAGTAAAGATACAAAATCACAGATCAATCAAATTGCACGATCTATCATTATTAATTCGCGGTTTAATTGCCACTCAGGTACACGTGTACCAAATGCACAATCACTGGGGATAAAGTACTTTCACATTTTGAAGAAATAGGTACTTGAGCAAATCAAGTCTACCAAACTGTCTTACAAACAGAAATATAAATTATTCCATGCTCTGTGGATTTTTAAAAATGTGTCCATCAATAAATTTTCGCAATATCACAACATTAATTACGCACTTTCAAGCCCTACTTGGAATTTTCCTCATTTAAGTACTGAGTGGTAGCTGCCACCTTATCCATCATGCTGCTAACAATCTCACTGATAGTATCTGAAGTGCCAATGCTGTCTGATCTAAACACACTGTTTGTTGGTAGTGACCAATCTGTCTGAATTTGTTTTTCAAAACCACAACAAATGGGATTATTACAAAAGTCACAGTGGGCAGGATCCATCTGCTTAGGCAAAGTCTGTAATTTCTTTAGTTCAACTCTGTAAAATCAGCAGATATGATTTAGAATAACCAAAGATTAACTTACTTTAGATTCTCGAGTTCAGCACTGTAGGCAACCTCCAAGCATTCCTTCTGATACTGTTCTACTTTAAGTTCATCACGTAAAAAGCAATTTTCATTCCGGAGCTTTCCTTCAGTTTTCTCTCTTGATGCATGGCAACGCACAAGTTCATCTTGCAAGTCCACAATGAGTACCTGAAGATCCTGAAAGCAGGATAATAGTATTCCCAGCTGAGCTCACCTGTATATTCTCAGGCATTGGCATGCGGTCTTTCAGCATATGTGAATGTTCAGTGTACTTAGCATATGCATCATCTTTCTCTTTCTGTACTCCAATTAACTGCTGCTCCAGATGTTGCACACAGCTCTCAAGTTTCATCAGTTGAATAGACAAAACTTCCTCAACATGACTGTTGGCTTGACGTATTTCACTAAAGCACTCTTGGCATTGTTCTTCTTGCTGTTGCGCCTTGCACAGCATGGACTCGAAATTCTTAATAGATTGCATCCACTTCTCTTCTATCTCCTTTTGTTGCTGATGTTCCCTCATCATTTCCTCTTTATATTTTTCCAAAGCTTTCTCTAAGAAAGCATTGGCTTTGGTAAGTTCAACAATTTCTTCCTGCTGTTTGTGCAACTGAATTTCATGAAGTTGGCAAGATTCACAAGCATAGCTCAAACGCTGGTAGGTGTTTCTAATTTCTGCTTGCAATGCCATCCATTCTTCTTCACTAACCAATCTTTTCCCATTCTTGCATAACATTTCTGCATGCCCTAGACTCTTAGCACATGAAATCAAATTCTTACGAGCCTCTAGCTCAGGTGTCAAATCTGGAGAAAAGTTGGCCTTAGCTGTAACTTTGTGAAGATTACACTAACCCACTAAGGCTCGATGCTGATCCTCTGTCAAGCCAGGAAGCCTTTCAGGACTGCGATGCACTGAAGAATCAAAAGAACTTGGAAGTGAATGTAATAGATCCCTCGTATTATTAACGGGCTCTAGGGATTCCAGCTACACAAATTAGTGATCATATGTCAACTCACCTGAACTTTCTTGCAGAGACTCAGATGAATAAGATTTAGAAAATGCATTACTGACCTAAAAAAGCTCATTTAGTTTTTTTTTATGAACAAAAAAAGCCGTCATCTAGCTACAAAGCTCACAGCTAATATTGAGAGTTATTCAACCAATATACCTCTGACTGAACATCAGTTCCTTTCTGACGTCGAACAGGTGATAGTTTACCTAAAAGACTCTGATTGACAAGAGCAAGCTTTGATTTCTTCTGTGCTGCAGATAATTTGGAGTTCTGATTCTGCAATTTGCAAGACTGCCCCTGATCTTCTTGTTTTTTCATTTCTGATAACATTAACAAATTAGCATAGAAAAAATACATGATTTACTTTCAGAGCTCCATATTCACCTAAATTCCTTCCACTGCACTTCCATACAAAGGGTAAGGTAAAAAGGAAGGGGAGAAAAAGGTAAAAATTTTTCTGAAAATCTTTTAATTCATCAGCACACGACTTGCTAATTTGTGTATCTTAATAACATTAGTTAAAACTTCATTCCAAGGAAAAAGACTTATTATTTTGATTAAAAATGAACACCCTACACAGCACAACATTCACCCTGCAGTCAAAAGCATGATTTCCTGGCTTCACAATCAAATATAATTTTTTAATTAAATCGCTGATAATAACCATAACAGAAATGAACATGAACAAATGTTTATGCTCACTCTGTTGCTGTAGCTCTGATCAACTCTTTCAGAATCCATTTAAAAGAAAATGTTGGCAAGTTTCAATGCAAGAAATAAACCATGGAAAAATATACAAAGTTATTTGTTCAAGTTCACTTCTGAACAAACTGTACAGCAACTGGACAAAATACACATACTTTAAACAAAAAAAAACCAAAGGTTCACATAAAGCCTCCATACTTCAACAACCATGTCAGAATACTACCGAATAAAACAGATTATTGCATACCCGAGATTTGAAACAACTGCTCTGGTGTCAAGAACTTTTGGATGAGAGAAATTTCTTTCATGTGCACACGCTGGGACTCCAAAAACTGATCATTGGCCATTTGCCATGTCTGCTTCAATTCTCCATGACTTTTTTTCTCTTCTTCCAGAGCCTTGCATACTTCATGCAGTTGGGATCTGAGCATAGAGTCACATACTTTATTAACATCGGATACAAAACTCACCTCAAACGATCAGAATCCTCTTGCAAAACAGCTTTTTGAGTGCTTAATATAGCAACATACATTTCTAAATCTGCCCGAGATGACTTCTCCACTTCCAGGACATTGCTGACTTCTTTCAGCTGAAAGACTGCTCAAGGCTTATTATAAATGGCAACCATTTGCTATCAACCTTTTCATCCAAATCATGTATAACTTCTGGCAAAGGCTTCCCTTTAAGCAAATCACTCATTGCTTCAGAGCTTTTGATTGCAGCAGTATGTGTACTTTCATAGACTCGAATTTTCTCGTAAGCATCCCTCAATTTGTCTTTAAGAGCAGTGACCTCTTCTTCTAAAGGAACAACCAGAGATCGCAACATTTCTGCATCCTCTTTTGCCTGAAGTTCACAATATTCGTTACTAGAAGTTGCATAGGTCAAATCCTACAAATGACTGGGAACTGCATGTAGTTGGTTATTCCAAACTACAATACAGTTTCCACATCAGCAAAGAAGCAATTACTGAAAAATCATCCAGAAAGGAGGCTAACGTACATATTTTCCATCATTCCTCATGCTACCCTCCAGGCAATTTGGAGCAATCTCTGTACTTACAACAGGCAAAGCACCAACATTAACAGATGGAGCTGTCAAGCCACCAACTCTCTTAGCAAGATTTCGAGTCACAGCAGAAAATGATAAAACAGTATTAGTGATAGAGGTATCACTGGCCTGACATTTACTTCCATCAATTACTTCCTGAAGTTGCTCATTTCGGCATTTCAAAATTTCCAACTCTCCTTGGAGATGCGAAACAGTATTCTGATGTTCCTCTGAAGTAAAAATATGAAAATACATCCCAACTGTATGCTAAAATTCACTTTCTAAATATTCATGCAAGGAATCAAGATCATCTTGTTTCTGCTTCAAAAATTCTAATTCATTTTCTTTTGTACATTCCATAATGATTATCTGATTCTTTGTTTCATTCAATTCACTTTCTGTATCCTGAAGAGTTTGCTTTAACTCTGACATTTCTTTCATGATACCTTCAACTTTAGCACGCTCCTGTTTCAATTCATCTGAAAAAAACATAAGCAGCCATTTTTTTGTCACCATAAAACAATCACAAAGTTTCTCGGTATACTTTAATGTTATGATGCTTAGATGATATGCTTAGGTTTTTTATAAATTCAAAAGCCAGAAATTGCAGGGCAAGAAGCAAGGAACTGTACTGCATAACTTGCAGTTCAATACAACTTCACTGAATTACTTTTTTAAAGATCAAATGCTATAAGTCCAAGATATCAACAAAACATAGATACATATTTTATTTACAAAAATACAGTTTTGGCATCTACTATGCAGTTTTCAATTAAAAAATATCGTTTAACTTTATCATGGAAATTTATACGCGTTCTGATAAATACAGACTTCTGTAAAACTGGATAATATACGTTTCTGAAAGTTCTGAACACAATTTATGCAAAGACACCTTTTGAGGGGCTTTCATTTTGATAGGATTGTAATAACTGATATTTTTAGAGTTCACCAAACTTCACGTAATCATCTAATTTTATTTACCTTCTTTCTTCAGAAACAACTCTTTCAACTGTGCTCTTTTCACACAAAAATCACATTCCATTTGTTTTTTCTCTTCTTGAAGTTGAATTAATTGCTCCGCCATCTTCATTAATTCTGGATGAATGAAAGATTGTTATCCATATTAATCATTTTGGTGGAAATTTCTTTTGTTGAAAATTTTAAAGGATCTCATTGGTACGTGAAACAAAAAACAAAACAAATTCTTTCAAGAAATGGGTGGATTACATTCAACACATGGCTGACTGTTGTTGTTGGGTATACTTTAAAAAAAACAAAATTTGGTGGTTGTATGTATTCTCAGCCCCCGGCTCTCAACTGAAATTCAAAAATCAATACAAACGCAAGTATTAAGCCTTTAATACTCTTTGGCACCGCGTTTAAGTCAACTCTTGCTCAAGCTGTGTGGATGTGTGGCAGCTTTCAGGAACCTCTTCAGCGCCTGATGCATGGCTTTTATATGTCCGACTACATTTCACAATTTTCACTTTATGCAAAGAATCCAGTCCGGATTGCGGGGCAAAGCATTTCACATGCAAACAGGCGTTTACATCGGCGGATAATTACCGTTTTCAAAATCATGATCGTGTTGACGACGATCGGTGTTCCCTGCGGACGGTGTGCATTCACCATGGACAGGTACTTTCCCCGTGGTGGTGCACGTATTTGGATGGCATGTCCCTTCCTTGACGAACTCATTCTCATACGGCACCTCATCTTCGTTACCGTTGCTCTCGTTCCCGGACATTTTATCTTTCGACTGCTTTGAGCAGGGATCACTGGATCGTGATCCCGATCAGGGATACACGTACCGTTTCGACCAGCATACTTCACGCCCGAAAGCAAAGCGATACTTCGCAGAATGTGGAGGGGGGGGGGGACACGGTACTTTCCGACCACAAGTGTTTCCACGTTTCCCCGACAGCTGAACTCTCCAATTCCATCGGCCCCCTTTAGGAATGCACCTCCAATGCGGATCATCAGTCATCCGAGGTTCACTGATTAATGTACCGTCATTAGTTTGGAACGATGCTTGCGGTGTTTCGTTCATTGGCTCGACAGAAAGATCCATCCTGGTGTCCATTTAGGTCATTTGTTTGAGGAAAGCGAAAACATATGGGGGGTGAGGTAGAATTTTCCTTCAACACGGTGAAACTTCAAAACATTCATTATGCGTCTACACCAAAACACAATTCACTGAAATCGATTGATTCGATAACGATTTGGCTGAAGGAATCGGTCAGTTACATGGAGACAACCTGAACATACCTTATGATTCATTTTAATTGGGTTTATCAAATTGATTATTTTCCTGGCTAATTTCCTTTTTTCTTAATAAAAAAATTGCAGAATTCCTTCTTTATTTTTTGACTGTTTGAAAACCAGCAAAGAATGAAATGATGAAAATGAGAAATCTGAAGGCGGATGGACTGATGCATTGAACGTAAGTACATCCATTCTTACGATCATTAGATCGATTTCCAAAATTAATAACGAATGCTTGCGAAACAGCAAATTGCATGCAACACTTTCTCACTATTCTCACAGTGTTCTTACACTTCCTCTACAGCTAATTTTCTATTTTTCATTATTTCAGTGTTCGAGCATTTGGCTAATTGTGGAGAGATCTGGAGAACCCTCAGCAACTCTCATAAGCAAGAGAACAGAATTGCTTCTTTTTCTCTCCCTTTTCTTCTTCTGAACTTCAGAATAGAAATAGGAAGTCTTTGGTTGGTATTGGATGGTTCGAATTTCACGGTCTATTTATCAAGGGGAAGAAAAAAATCACCTTGAAATCAGATCAAGAGAACTTTTCGTTCTACATCATCAGCAATAGAAATTTTGTTTCAGCTTTGGTTTTGCGAATTTTGTTGCAAATTCTTTGTTTTCCAACCATGTGCAATTCTTACATGTTGCCAAAGGGCAAATTATTGCAGAATGAATAAATATTAAGGTTTTTTTGTTTTTGTTTTTCTGAAATGCTTCACTATTCCATGGACATTTCACCTGAGAATATTTTTGGATGCCATACTGGTGTTTAATTTGGGGAAGTCGCCACCTCTTGTGGCTGACAAGGTCATTTCGATTCCTCGTTTGCTTGTAACCCAAACGACATTGTGGTCGTTTGATGAGTATTCCCTTTTCATCATGGAATTTTTGCTTTAATAACTGCAAAGTATGACACTGAAGCTTCATCTTTTTCGAATCAACTAAGCGTTTTCTCCATGGTCTCTTCTTTACAAAATAAGGAACTTACAGAATAAAATGGTCGCTCTTTCATTTGAAAAGAAAAAAAAAGTAGTTTTATTTCTTGAGATAATCGGTAGATGAAAATGATGGAAGTATTGTTTAGCATGAATTTCAGTTAGTATTTCCTTCTGGAACACTGACCTCCAAGAGAGCACATCAGAGATAAGTTATTGGCATTTATAACTTTTCATTGAAAATTTTATGTATAGCTAGGGATTTATTAGAAATATTGCTGGAGAATCACTTTCAGTAGCTTATAATCTTCACATTGCAGAATTTTCGTTGGTCAACTTTCAAAGCCTTCATAAATTTCTATTGCCTTTACTCTTTTAAAGACTTCAGTGGAAGTACAGACACATGTACCAGAGCTTATATTACACAAATGTCTACGCATGCGCAGACATACATACATGCAAGTGAATGTACATGGTTTTTTCTATGTATATGTTCTTCTTGAAAAAACATATCTAACAGGATTTGACGACCTTTTGGAACCTCTGCTTCCTAGTGGGATCGTCTACAGTTTTAGCATCAAAATGTTATAAAGATCATGAGACATATTAAAAATAATTAAGGGAACTTATCATCCTACAAATTAGTGTTAAATAAGGATAATTAAGTCTTATAAATTCAAAATACTGGGGTAATCCAACAAGGTGCTCACAAGAACCAATCAAGCTGTCTGTTTTGTTGAAGAATTAAATCACGAGGATGAATTAGGTGTAGTAGCAGATGAAAGCTTTGACTGTGATTTAGGATCATGACCGATGCTAGTTTTGTTTCGTTGTCGGCTTGCTGACATTTGTGGAAGTAAGGTTTTCACAAAACTATGGTGATTGGTAGCAACATAGGATTGAGCTCTTTTTCCCCATAACGCACTTCTAACGCACTCTGAATACAAAATATGCAACATTCAAAATAGGGACTAGTTATAGTTATGAAAACTTGCTTTCCAAGAAACTCTGACATTTTGATGCTCTAATCAACTTTAGTGTTCTGTTCGTTCTGTAAGCATTGCATTCGTAGACGTCATTTCGAAAACAAAAATTTTTTCCTTGGAAATCATGAGGTTTTTGAGAACGCGTGCGAAAGCTTGCACAGTTTCGATGATCAAAGAGTAAATGATTTTTCATTCAGCGTTACTTTCAACGGAATTGCTGGAATCCGCGTGAAGACATGGAGAAACTAAGAACTCTGGAAGAGCCGCTTCCACTTGATGAAAGGAGCATTCCTCCTGAAAATCGATGCTTACTTGTGGCCAAAGGATCAAAACCGAAACCCGTACATTAGCTAATGCGTCAGGGGTAATCAGTCACGAAGGAAATGAGTTTGAGAAATTCAAGTCCAATGTAGATTATGGGAATGGGCTTGCTTTTCACGCAGTCTGAAAACTCCCAATTCCAAGGATCTGAAAAAATGACAATTATTCCAAAATAATGGAAGCAGGGTTAGTCATATGCTGGCCCTATTCTCGAAAAACCTGCAAGCAAGTCTTTTAAAATGTGTCATTAGACACAAAAACAATAGAAGACACAGGAAGTATCTGTTTATTCAAGCTGATTCTCTGAAAATACATCCACACATGTATTTAGGTTATTCACAAGTATGCATCATTGCATGCAGCTTGCAAAATGTAATCAAAGAACCTAAGATGGCAAAGTGCAAGCATCACTTGAACAACTCGAAGAATAACTCACCAGAAATTCTACAGCTGAGATTGTTCCACGACTTGTGTGCAAATATGGCAGGAAATCATTGTATGAAAGCAAGAAAAGGACTAGTCTGCGCGCGATCTCAAAATGATTGCTGATAGGTGCTGTGATACTGAGCTGCAAGCACAATCGTCTCTTGAAACAAAACATTAGGAAAATTTATTAGAAGCGCCTCATGAGAAAATTTCCAAAGTTCTAGCACAGTTTGAAACATAATCCACCTCAAATCTCTTACTACTTGCTTACTCTCTATTAGTTGAAATAGTTCCTCCGTAACATTGGTGAATTCTTCACAGTGATTAATCCGAGAAAACAGTCCTTGCAACGTGGGCAAAGAGTAAACTGACAGAGGTCCGGAACTCATGGGTTCATTACTTTTAAAGTAAAAAGTCTGATATCGTGATCACGTTGTCGTACCAGCCTCGACGACCTTGGCAGATGGAAGAATCCACTCTGGTTCCCTTAACAAATCATGCAGAATTCTGCCGCATGAAATACATCGATTGCTCCGATCTATCTCCATTTTCCAGCATGATCTGAACAATCCACAAAAACGATTTGGGAGCTGGAGAGTCTGGACGATGGTATGACGAGGTTCGCTCTTGATCACCGTATAATATCAAAAATTATTATAGCTATAATGAGCCACAAGTTCCCAAAACATTAATAAAAACGCATGTACATGAGATTTGTGCAACACTGCTTTCGTGTGTTTTCTAAAACCAGCTTTTCAAATACGCTGTTATTTGCTATTCTCTTTATTTATTTATTTCTTATGTAATCGCTTCCTGGAAATCGGGCACGGAAAAAATCTGAAGATTCTTGTTGAGAATGCATAATAGTCCAAATGGGAGCAAATTTTAATAAGTCAGAGTATGCGAGCTAGCGATATCATGATCATCTGTTGATGACTAAAGGCAGTGTCCAGCGTCTAGAGTTCCTTGAAGAAACATAAGCTATACTATAGCTGATTGAAAATTCTAACACAAGTAGAAAAGATTCTAGATCACATATACATGTGATGTCTTCCATGTACTACTTGATGATGATGATCTTTTTTTCGGATGTGAATTAAATCCTGTGACTAGTATCTCATAGGAAAAATCATGAGGATTCGTTCATTTTATGTGTTCATACAAAATCTCTGAAAAATGAGAATTTTATGTTTCATATTTCTGCCAGCGATAGTTCGAACCTTGATAACCTGTGCCTTATTAAGGATGGATATTCTTTTCCATGAGGATCCATTTCAAGAGATTCTTTCCGTGGCTGGAACATGCTTATTTAACCCTAGAAGAGTAACGTGGCGTCATATACAACACACAGTAACTAAACTGTGCAGACTCTCTGCCATGGTTAGTGTGGCGAGCATTCCGTTCCAGCTGCCTGTGACCAAGCCTTCAGAGTGCCTGAGATCGCCATTGCGTGCAAATCGGTTGGCTTCGTTTCATTTTGTGTCCGATAGTGCCGTAGACGACACCGCGTCACCTTTTACGTTGCATATAAAAATTTGTGCCCGTAGCCTCTTATAATGAAATTTTCACACAAAATGAACTGGAAGAGTTGATTGGTCAACCCTATAACCCTGAAATGGGTCATAAGGCTGCTGAACAACTCGACGATGGAGGTCCTAGCTGGGATCTTTCTGGGAAACGGAAACGTTCTCCTATACAACCCGATGGTTAGGACGACCATTGCCCTATTCATCACCGCCATCTCGATAAGATGGGGGAAGATGAAGAAAGCCGGAACAACCGAGGGGGAGGGGATCCCCCTTGGAGATCCTACGAGGAGTCATCCGGAAGGAGATCGGAATCAGGAACTGAGGAAAAGTGCACGCCTGGACCTACAAGTATATCCTTAGAAGAATTGAATGTACCGTCCGGTACATCCCACACGTGGTCTCCCCTAGTGCAGACCTACCCATAGTGACTCCCCAAAGTGGAAAAGAAGAAAAAGATGAAAGTGAACAAACTCGAGCGAGTTCGGTATGAATGAAATTGTAATATGAATGAGAAAAAATAAATTTACCCACCCCTTAGGGGTCTTTGGGAAGATGAAAGAGTTGATTGGACACTATCAAAGAGAAGAAACTGACTTGGAAGTGTTTTCCTCTGATGAAGACCAAGATTTAGGTGACGGAAATAAGGAAGCAGAGAGCGTACAAGACAAAGAATTTGCAGCTGATGATAGTGATGCGGATGGCCTTTAAGTGGTTTTTATGGAATGTCAGACGAGGCTGGGATAAATTCGTATGCGGTGTTCATTGCCAACAACCTTGAAAATCCAGGCTGTAGAGTTATTTCCAGAAAAGTGTTCCTTCAAAATTTAGGATACCAGCCCGTAACACCTCATGTGGAACGCCGGCTGCAATGCAAAAATTTGTCTCGTTCTTTGCGAAATTCGATTTCATTTGTACTAAATAAAGAAGAACTGAGGTCCCAAGATGTTCTACAAGAACCTTTAACCGTCCATAAGCACTGCGAAATGCGCCCACGCTCCCCCAGCTGGAAAGGAAGGGAAAAGTGTACCTGTTGCAGAAAAGTCGTATGTGCCCAACACCGAAGGTCATTATGTTGTGAATGTGATAAAATAATTCGTTATAGTAATTGTGATGCATTAACAAAATAAAATGTTTGTGGAAAATCATTAAGTGGTTATAATTTTAATTGGTGTCCTATACGACACCACGTAACCATGTCTGCACAAAATCGTCACGTTACCCTTCTAGGGTTAATTTATAGATTTCCATTCTAATCCAGTCTACCATTGCTTTTCCAGTCCTTTCATTAGCAGGGAAGCACTATTCGTAAACTCGACCATCGCCAATGATGAGGAATAAAACACAAAATGAAAATAAATAAATAAATAGTGTTCTACCCCTGTGTCCCATGAATGGACTCTTGGATCGAATGAAGGTCAGAAGATGTCATGTATCTACCTGATAACGGCCTGACTCACTCGTATGTTACTTTCATTCCTGTTGTTAGCTGTGATTAAATATTTCTCACTGATCCCAAAACCGTTTTCAAGGAAAGGCACCTTAATGTGCTGCTACTGCAGCACTTGGGAATACGGAAAAGTCATCTAAAGAATTTAAAATTAAATTTTGCATAAGCCATTCGTGGCAAGAGAGAGTAATCGATAAACCTCATGTTTCACCATACCAGAAAAAAGAAACAGTGCTCTTTATCCTCCAGCTTCAAAAGCTGGAACCGAAATCTTAAATGTAATCCAGCTGGAACTGGATGAAAAGTTGAAACTGAAAAGATGTAACTGGATCTTAAATGTGAGGTTTTTCTTCATGGGAAACCATGAAAGCTCGTGGCACCATTGCGTGGAATTTTAGGTCCTTTGCGCGTTTTCAGAGTTCCAGAAAGACCAATCTTGTCATAGAGTTGTTTTCTTTGTTCCAAGATGATGATCACTTCATCTTTTTTTTTATTCCTTTTACGGAGAGTGAAGTTGATGTTGTGATTTAAGTTTTCAGAACGCAGCCATTGCTTTAGGAAGAACGGAAAAGATTTCTGTGATATCACAAATGGTGGTTTGTTCTGCAAGTGGCTGATTGCAATTCCTGGAAAGCGGTTCTTGAAGTCCAATGCGGATGTCCAGCTCTTTCAATAAGTTCACTGCACTTATCATAAAAGCCGTAGATGAGATGTTCTCATGCATGCTTAATCGAGTGAGAATGTGCTGTGCAAATTAATCATGATACTATGCGTCAACGAGAGTCGGCTTTCGCTTTTGCTTCACGTCGATTCGTTAAGTGAGATGAGACATCTTGTACTCGGTCATGAATGCTCCCCTTCGCTGACCGCCTTGTATGTCATGTATTCACTTGCATGTTTACTTTGCATATTTTCAGTGTGTCAGATCTGTTTGTCAGGGCTTCGATGATTTGAAGGTACAGTCCGATTTTGTTTGGTTTATCGATTTCCTTTTCTCTTTATCTTTAGCCCAGTCGTTTCTTCACGATGACTTCCTTCCATGATGCAGAGTTTAGTTAGGTTCCGCTCATTTTTGGATGCAAGATTTGCCGAGCTGCGCAATTTGTCCATCTGAGACTGTTTATACTTCGACGGATCCTTCGTTTGGATCGTATCAAAGGGCATTTGTAGGAATTTCAGACTTGCAATAATCCAGAACATTTGTTGGTTCTTTCCTCTGGGAGGTTGTATGTGCCTCTAGATGGTCTTTTCTGAAAATGATGATTGTGTTTCATAGCTGATTCAGTTCATTAGAGAATGCCAGTTGGATACAGAAATGAAGCCTCGCAATTTCCGAATATAGAAAAACGCGACCATGTTTTCATGACGTTGAGTCCATCGTCCATCGTTCTTGAACTACATGACGCGTGCCCATCATGTCCAAACATGCACACCTTAAAAGTTCCACTAGCAAAAAATATAAGGATTTCCCCGTGTTGGCAATGTTTTAGGAACTAAAGTTATTGACGTCTAATCTCCCAAGAGACCATAGAATCTTATTCTCTCGATGTCTTTCTTATATCAGATGTGTTAGCGAATTCTAATCTGCAAACTATAATCTCGTCACTGTTTTGTGCTTCCACTTTCACCAAATTCAAAGAACATTTTGGATTATTCGAATCACAGTACCCAACAAGATTAGACAGAAACATATTTTTCTTTAATGCCACCTACTTATGGAATAGAGCAGGATATCTTCCTCTTGTGGGATCAAAGATAAATTGAACTTTTAATCGAACAGGAGTATAGTAATGGCATTTGCCAAGATACATAAGGCCAAGATTAAGCCAAGGCCAGCAGCACTGAGGATGCATCATGGAAGAAGGGGGATTTGGGAAAGAGACATATTTGAAGGTCATATACTGATGATGGTGATAGTAAAGTTAATAGCTCTTAGAATTGGATGAAATTCCGACTTGGTGGAGAGGCAAGGTGAAGAGATCAATTCTTATGGTTCGACTAAGGGAAGTATTGGTAAAAGAGGATTAAGAGTTCAACCTGCTCTTGGTCCTTTGAGTATAAAGAACTCACCGCATCACCTAATCATCAACGTGATTCAGCGGCATTTGAATGGAACAGTCCCTCTTCAGAATTACTCACTTAACCCCCACAACATTAGGCTGAAACGTATATCTCTTCAAAGCTACCTACTACAAATATGAGAAAGGCCAACGATCCGATTTGACTTTGCAAATTACCTCTATCAGTATCCAGTTCTTTCATAAAAAGTTTTTTACAGTTAGGTTGTTTTATAATACTATAATAGCGCTTACTTAACTTACAAAACCAGAAAGCGCAAAATGCTACTTTTTAGATCTAAAAAATCATTCCAGTGACGTTTCCCACAAAATCATTGCTTACTTTTGGGAATCAGCGTCCAGAGTTTTCTCAAGTTTAAATTATAAAATTTGTACACTCAATTTCGCCGAAAGACAAAATTCGAGTTCTCATACATAGTTAATTTTCGATGAACGCTTCGAGAGTACCTTTGAACTTTGTACCTTTGAATAATTTTATTTACTGAAAGCCTACATTTGAAACATGTAATAAATAAGAAGGATAAAGGCAAAGAATTGAAGTGTTTCTTTATAAAAAAATTTCGAGTTCCAAAGTACTGCTATATCAAAGATAGTTAAACATAAAGCCAAACGTTTGTGATAGATCGTTTAAAAAAATTAAAATCTGATAAACATGGATACAGAAGTCAGAATTCTTTGAAATATTCTTCCCGACAGAAAGTTTCCTTTCAACCAAAAATGCTTCTCCTGAATACTTCTCTTCATTCATAATGTCGTGGAACCTGAGGCAATGAAGCGACATAGATTGATGCAAGTATTGGATTTGCGGTGCTTCCACATAAGTCCAGTTGTCCTTCTATATTAATTCTTTCGGAACAGAGTTCTTGGACAATATTTCCCTTGATGTTCTGGATACTTTCGTTTCAGCTGTTTTCGAATCTTCATCTTGGTTTCAAAATCCTACAGCACTTTTGCTACCTGAAAAGTGCTCAGTACGAATCCTTAATCATCTACTAATGTTGTTCCTGTTGTTGCTAAAGATATGCATTGTCTATAAGAATAATTTGCTGAATTAATTATAGATATTACGAGCAATGGACATGTCTTATGAATAAAACATGAAGAGGTATGCAGTCTAATGTTTGTAGGCAGATAGAGTGCCGAATATCTAATGAGCAATGATTTTGTGCACACAATGGGTGATTATTCAGTAAATTAAACTATGGTTACGTAACAGTTATAAATATGTGTTGAGGATCTACATATGTTTAAACAGAATTCAATTTTAGCCGCGATAACACACGCTGAGATTTGATAACATTATTAGTAGGTGTAAATTTTGATCTATTCATTGTTTTAATGAGTCATTATCGTCCCCTTTGAGCGAAATATTGGAGAGTTGACTTCTGGACATGTTCTAGTGTCAAATCAATAGAGTGGAGTGTAGAGGAAAATTTGCCAGCAGGGGGGTCCGCTGTGAAGATTGCCCGGAAAATCGAATAAAAGGTCAGTTTTTATCATGAGCATCAATGCTGAGAAAATTTGGCTATGCTGAGTTCACTGAAAGGTACATCCTTTTCATATTCCTGGTGCAATTTCGAGGCTGAAAGACCCAAAATTCAATCGAACAAAGAACGTACGTATACACTTCAAAAGGCGGCAACTCTGTCAGAGTACGTGAAGGAACCCGAAAATTTGGAGAGCGATGCTGGACATCGACCTGTCAGCAACAGCTGAGGTATCAAGTACTGAATGTAACTGAAAATGTAACTTTTGCACGCTTCATATATTAAAAAAAAAAGAAATGCCTAGGCAATGTCTGGATTTGTATTTATGTTCATTACCAAGAACAGACCTGTGAATAATGGTTTCGATCATATGTCATCAACAATTTATGGAGTGTGCCGCTGATTGATGTTTGGAAATGAAAATGGAAAATGGAAATGGAAATGGATGGGAATAGCCATGGTTTTTTGTCCCAACAGTCATCGGCCCTGTTAACCTTGTAGTACCGCAAGCTGAGGAAGACTTCTGAAAAGGTCAGTTGGAAGCAAACGACCGGTATATTGGTAAAGTGCATGATCGTTTCGGTGTATAACACCGTTTTCATTTGTATTATTTTCAGGTTTTCTCTTTTGTTAAGTATAAATAGACATGCAGATGTAGCACACTGGTAAAGAATTAAGGAGGATTTAGAGGTAGGTGGATTTTGACTGTGAACTGTATTTTTTATAAAATAAAAAGGGAAAGGGAAAGCAGAGAAACGCCAATGATTTTGCTGCTGTCGAATCAGTTCAACTGTGGAGACGTTAGTAATTTGGCAATAAAAATTCAGTATCATAGTACTTATGCATATCTGTATAAGTTTCCAATTCTGGAACATTTAAATTCATACATGGATGTATAGTAATAATTTTCATTCAAACCCGAGACAAATTTTGGGTAATTTTTAAAATTGGAAATCACGACGTTAGATTTTTCAAATTCTTTAATAAGAAATTTTGTAATGTTGAATGTATTCCTAGAGTACTTAGGAATGAGTATATAGTTGCACGTTATTTTAATACCCTAAACCATATTATTGTGAGCATATATTATGAAACTGATAAGTTTGTGGATTTGATGAAGAAATTTACAAATACTTCATGTATTAATAGGATTTCCATTAATAACGTATTTGAAGAGATTTGTAAATATTTTGGAATACTATTTGGGTACAAAGGTGAAACATGCTGCCCACTACTTATCCCAAGCATTGTTTTCAGATAATTGTGCATTTCATTTCATTTAGGACAAACAAGATATAAATTTCAGGATATTCTAAACTCCATCTGCTGACAGCAGCAATGAGGACCATGCTTATTCACTCATGAGTGACTTTGTTACACCATTCCTGAACCAGTTGTCTACCAATTACACTTAAGAATGTTGGTAGAATCCTGTCTTTCAAACCATCACAAATGGAAGACAAATGTCTTCACTTGGTGACTTCAAAATATTGCATTCAAGCCCTTTGTTGTAACAAAGTGCTGAATTACTTGTTGTAAATAAATGTAATTGCATACTGAGCACCTATCCAATATGTTATTAGGTGTTCTCCATGTCTTTTTGCATCTTGTGAAATTACCATTCTACAATTTAAAGTAAGTACTCCTCTTAGAATCAGCGTAGCTATTAGTTTAAAATCTTGAAGTTATTTGCAATAGTTATTGAATCAGTATATCTTACAGTTAATTATTTCATTATTGCATTGAAAGTATAGAGATCGAGATCGTGCTAGTTGTTGGATCTTACTATGTTGGATTGCTCATTTACTTATGCGAAAGTCTTATTGGTTTCCAATGTTCTTTTCATCTTAAGTTGAGGTACTGTGAAAACAAATGCAATAAAACAAGCAAATATTTCTTCAAACATTTTGAAGCTTTCTCATTTTTAGCGCTATCATAAGAAATTATTCACCAATTTTCTTTGGAAACTGGTATATTTATCAGTTTGTAAAAGACGATAATTGCATTGATATCTGCAGCCATCTATCGTGATGTACAATAAATGCTTACTAAGCTGAAAATTTCAGTGGAATCTAATTCTAAAGTTATTCAAGAAACACTCAAATAGGTCATATATTTGTCTGCCAAGTTTGATAAATAAGTTTACAAAGGCATCATGTATTAATAGGATTTTCCTAAGTATTGAAAGAAGATTGGATATTTTTGGAGTGCCATTTTACAACTGCGGTATCATCGATGCAAAATTCATAGAAGTTGATGTTAATTTTTATGTTACATAAAAAGTAATCTTAGAATTGTCAACAACCTTTGAATTCTATCGTACAATTGCTGCATGCATTTTTTTAGTTGATTATTTGTCTGTTCGAATTTCGGCCCTTGCCATAGCAGTGGTTCAGAAGCCTATAATTTGAGAATATTCCGTTTGCTGTACGCCTTAGTACAGGCAAATGATGTAATAGTTTCTTGAAACTCTGTTGGTCTTTGTTTCATTGCAGATTGAATTGCAAGCGCAGTATTAAAATTTCAAATTGAAAACTTAATGTAAGCCTGACAACACTCACTGTGAAAATAGTAAAGTATCTTGTGATCAATATTTAAAAAAAAAACAATGAAATTTGTGGATATTTTGTTTCAAGAAACTCACCAGGTATCTCGACGTCGTATAACAAGAAAGTACCACGAGATCAGTCATCTGCAAAGTTTTTCCAATCGAGTAAAAAATAGTAATTGATATCGTTTGTTGTGTTTTGTGACTACTAACTGATGTAGAAAGGGTTTTTGTTCTTTCGGCAATCACCTCATGGAATGAAGTCGAAGGCCGAAGATTACCCCATGGCCTCACCAATATCCGATTTTCCTATGCAGATCACATGTAGCATGTTTTTAATTGTGTTGTGCTTTTTCACTGCGAGTTTCTTCCTGTAGTTTATCTCTAAAGGATGTAAAAGCTTTTTAAAGCTTCTCCTACTCGGTGCTCCCTGATTTCATATTCGACTGCACTGTGGGGTCCACTTCATAAATATTGCGCCCAAGGAGCCGAAGACCAAGTCTTTTTCTTTCCACAAGGTGCTTGTAGTAGGGATCAGTTTGTTTTCATCAATCTGTCCATGTTTTGACCAGTTGCTTCTCATTCCTCAACAGGAAAATGTGTCTTTCATTTACAAAACGGCTATAAGCTGAATGTTGGAATCGCATACGAATGCATAAAGATTTTATGATGTCTGTATTTTATGGTTGCTGAAGATCCATTTTAATTTTTTTAAATTATGGAAGTAGCTTGGGAGAAGAAACTTTTTTTTTTTTTAAAAAAAAAAACACTATTTAAGCACAAAAGACCTTTTCGTAGGAAAAGTCAATTGGGGTGACCACAAAGGAAACGAGCTATGAGAAAGCTAATGGCTTTTTCCCCTTGAAGATGATGGTTTCGGACTTCTATTTGATTACCTTTATTTTATTAGTTCGTTGAGTCAGATGTCTATTTTTCAAAATTGGAGAAGCAAGGTTCAAAATGGATTCATTTTCGTATGCGTCCACACTTCAGAAAATGTTTACGATAAATTTAAATTTCAGTTGAGAATTTTTACGGTTACTGTACCAGAGTATCTGGACCAGGTCCCAAGAGTATAGCAAGAGGAAGGAGCATAAATGCATGACAGAATATTATTCTTGGTGTCTGTATGTTTATTATGCTTATTTCGAGCATCAGGTGGTTAAGTGCTCATCATGATTTAACATTAGACGGTTTAAGATTCATCACGGTTATTGCAAGAATTGGAGACACCTCAGTGACTGGAATATTTAGCTCTACGCACTTCACGAATTTCTTCCTGGTTAATACTGCAGCTCCAGAAAATAAGGCAACGCCTTGTTGTCTTGGCGCTATTTGCTAAACCAGTAGTATAATGGATTTTGGCACATCAATCATGATAAACTTTAATTTGATCTATGAATGCACTCATGACTTGTCTGTGTGGATTTCACTCCCAAACCATATGTTCGAATGGTCAAAAAGGGTCGAAAAGAAATTAAGAGCGTTTAGAATTGCTTTTGGTATTTGTTTACTTGATGTCAAAATTCCTGCTTTTTTTTTTTTTTGGTTCTCTGAATCATGTTTCAAGAGATCAATCCTACTCGTATTATCAAATTTGAAATTTTTTTCAAGTTTGACCTAAAGCAGGTTATTCAAAGACCTAGACTGCGTCCTGATTATTCATCTGGAAGCTGGGATGTCTCTTTTCTTCCCAGTTTTCTTCCTGCAATCAGTGAAAACTGGAAAAGAGAACCAAGACAAACAGCAAATAAAGGTAGGCATCACTGGTGACTTTATTGACTTGTTCTTCTGTGTAGCTTCAGCTGCATAGAAGTTGGACTTATTCTGTGTTGGACTTATTCTTCTAGTTAGTTGCTTTGCAATACGATTGATTGATTTCCTTAACAGTAAGCCTTACTGTGCCCCACTTCTCGATCGAAACAGAACTCGGATTGCAAAATCCATATCTTTAGGCTTATACTAAAATTTTCTCCGCACTCTATAACCTAGTTGCATTTAATCGATCTCACAGATGTTAGCTACCTTTTAATTAGAAATAGTTTCTAAATTGATAGCAGTTGCCTAGTTTTCCGGTCGTCTCATGCCATGATTTGTTAAAACTTTGTTATTGAGACTAATCTGAATGTCAAACACAAAGTAGCTTCTAGTCTTTTCTACTTTAGTTTGTCTTCAGTTTAGGTCATTTCCCAATTCATTCTTCCTTTGTCACTTTTCATGATCATCCTCCTGCAAAGGAGCCGATTCAAGCAGATTCCAGTTATCAGCTGCATTCATTCATCTCAGCGACAGACTAGTGCTAAACCTTAGGACAGGTTTCCAAATAATTTCCTGCACATTTCTAAATTTTTCCATCTTTATCGAATAGAGTATAAATTGGAAGGGAAATTCGTAGCCTTTTTTAATAATTTAATGGGACAATGTTGTGTGCAAAGCACCGCTGCCGAAAGCATTTCAGATGGTTTTTAAAGAACTTGATTAGATAACTTGGTTTCAGCATTTTCTAGAAAACCTGTATTTGTCATAAGTTTTTTCCCTGTTTTTCATTTTTACCTCGTGTTGGAGTAGTTAGGCGCCGTTTACTCTTTGGAGGTTGCTTCATTTGAACGTTCCTTTCAATGGCTCAACGTACGCCGGCATTTTTTTAATGTCATGCTCTCCACTGCTTGGAAGTGTGGCGCTACCTTTGGGTGTCTTTCAACTGTCGTAACGTTTCTTGCAATCGCATTACAAACCTGAACATTTTTCCTGTATTCTTGTCCTTTATTTTGAAATACGCAAAATTGTACTGCTCACCTGTGCTCGCATATGGATCTGCATAAGTGTTCCTGATTATTGTGATGTAACCAAGTACGGTACGTAGCTAACTAGTGCCTCATTCGATTTTAAATGGCATAGTGATTGGAAGGTGCACAGAGTAATACCAATCACAGTTTAAGAATCTGTGAATCTGTTTACCATGTGATACGCAAACTGGTTCGAAACGCATGTTCAGGTATTCTATGTTCGCTTCCGTTGTTTCGAAAGCACCACCTAAAGGGCTCATGTCATGGATCATATGTATGAAGTTCCCCGTGGATTTGTGCCCCAACAATTGCAGCTTATTCCACAGCTTTGCCTCACACATTCCAAAGAATGCTCAATTTTTTCAAAAATATGCCTATGCCAGATCAGTAAAGTGCTTTTCACAAAGGCACTTGCAGTTCAATGAAAGGCAGTATAAAAAAAAAAAGTTCTGTCCTGATACAAACTCTGCTGACCATCCTATGATGGAAGTAACAGCTTATGCAACTGCAGAAAGCTACAGCTTATTGCACTTGAAGAAAAAGCTCAATCAAGTAGATTTAGAGCCTTCTATTTCCTTGTTAACTCCGGAAAGTGAAAATGTCTTGCATTTCATTGGGCTAGCAAAGAATCAACAAGCACAAGAGCATATCTTTTGTTTTGAGGAAGGTGCAGTTGTATTTTGGAACGTAAAACAAGAACACCAAAGCAGAATTCTTGAATTAATTAAAGATTGTGAAGTTGGTAGTTATGAGTCTTCTGTAATTACCATAGAGAGTGAAACTTTACCATTCAGTATAACCAATGACAGGTATTGTTTGCATTTATTAGAAATTATGACACAAACTAATTGGAATATTTAGCAAAACTTGTTTAGACAATGGTATTATTCGACTAGGAAACATTCATTACACTGACTCTTCTGAAAGATATGCCTTTTCCAATGCTTTAGCTCTCTCTGTTAAGCTTGGGATATGGGAAGCAAGCTTGGATGCTTTAGCTGATAGCATCGAATTTGTTTATAAGGTGGGCTTATGCTATTCTTGAAAGCTTCTCAAATTAGCTCACCTTGCTCTAGGACTTGAAGAAGGGTAAACTCCTGCACTTAAGCAGAGTTCAGATTCTCAGCAAATGTGGTGAACTCTTTTCCTTGAGACATCATATCAATCTGAGTTCAGATTTGCTAGATACACCAGACTTTTATTGGGATAGAGAAGAACTGGAGAAACTGTATACACAGATGAGATACTATCTTTCAATTCCCCAAAGAACAAGAGTCATTAACGAGAAACTTCAGCATTGTTGCCAAATAATGGAGCTGCTTGATTCCCATCTCAGTGACCAGCATCATGTTCGCCTAGAACTTATGATTATAGCACTAATTTTGGTGGAAGTTGTTTTTGAATTACTTCACTTTTTTACATAGCATTGAAAACTTGCAACAATTAAATGGACTCGTGCAATTGACGATATTTTGATAATAGAGTAATTGGTTTGCTAACTTAGCTTTTTTGTTCATCATAAGCAATCTTGAGCAGTGACATGGAAAAATGGAACCAGGTATTGTTTACATGGTAATGTTTGAAGTAACACTTCAGAACTTACTACAACTTTAGAAGTTAAAGTTAGAAGTAAAGTTCAAAACAACCCACTCATGAAATAAACCATAATTTATCAAATACTTCCTAATTTTTTAATGTACTATTTAAGGGATTGAAACTTAATTCCACTCTAACACTTTTTTTTATCATTAATCATTTCTTTTCCTTTTGCTTATATTTGTTAACAAATCTGCATGCAATAAGAAATCAGCTTATTTAAAACTCACAAAATACACAGCAACTGACAGTAGCAAAGTACTGATGGACAAGGTATCCATATGCCAAATTATACATCTACATTGTCAAGCTAATTTGAAACTCATCAATATTATGCCATAAAGTTCTGGCTAATTTTTCTGGATTGCATTTTCTTGCTCTGCATTTAATAGTTTCTGTGAAGTAAGCCAGTTAATGTCACTGTTTGGACCTTTCTGAAATCATATTCTCTAAAACTTTTATCCTAGAATATTGCTTGAAATCATCATCCTCTTTGTTTCCTACTTGACTCTTGTTTATTTGTTTTCTATTTGTAAACAAATCCATTAATTGGTTTTAATAATTTTCTAATTAAAGACAATATCCCAAGAAAAGTTGAGCTGAAAATCCTAATAACTTTTGCTCTTGATGCGCTTGGTTTAATCATAGGTCTAAACTACAAAAATCACGTCTACTGTACACCTAATTGAATTGAAAATTCATTATATTCTCAGCTCAATATAATCCACTTGGTAATGTATAATATTTGTAGTGAATCCTGTTCATTCAACATCACAAATTTCCTTTACTACTATTTCACTGTTCCATCATCAGTACTCAATTTTGTTAAAATTCTTACATGGTGATTAGATAAATATGACATTAATTTACTGTTGCATACAATCTATGCTTAGAAGTTTATTTTCTGCAATTAAAGCCTATGGATTTCTTTCTCATGCACAAAAATTCACCCCTCATGAGATATCGAAATTTTTCCACCAGTATCTTCATAATGACTGTCAAAGACCCAAAACTATAGAAACCATGATGAGGCATAATTGCACTCTGCCCACTCAATTACCATCATCAGCCATATGATTTTGTTTTTGTGCATCTTTTTTCTTTTTCTTTTTTCTAGATTTCTTAATGCATTTTTGAATTTCTGTTATTGAATTCGCTGAGCGATAGCTTAATGGAAGGCCTTCATCAGGTAGATTTTCTTGTGCTTGTGCTGCTGCATCTAGTTTTTCTTCTATTGTATTTTTTTTCATCATTTTTTGAACAACTTTCTGTTGGTAGACCAACTGAGGGAACAAATCTGAAGTGCAAAACAACGCTGCAGGTTAGTGCACGAATGAATAACATCTACCTCTACATGTTTCCAATGCAGCTTTGGCAGCATTCATTTCAGCTGTTTGAATACTAGCACCCATTGCTTTGGCAAGACGTTTGTGGCGAAAATATACTGCAACAGTATAAATCCGCATGTTTGTGGGTCCTTTGCATTCTAAAACTCTAGCCAAATTCCACAGTTACCTAAATCAAAATGCATTCATGCATACTTATACACAGGGATATCTGGTTCACCACCATCTGCTGACCTCAGTGTTAAGCAACACTGCTGCAATTTCGACTTTGGATCATTCCATTCTTGATTCAAAATAAATTGCTGCAATCTTGGAAAGAAGCAAACTTCACAAAATTTCCAACAATACTGTAATCCCTGCAACCACCATAGTGATTAATCAGAGTCCATGCTCACTTTGTCAATGAAGAGTGCACCCAAAAATGCTTCCAGCAAATCAGCTCTGTCTTTAACTTTAAGCTCCAATTTCGGAGCCCGGTACATGGCATACTTTGTCATGCCAAGATCATCACAGACAACAGATTGTGTGCAGTTGTTAACAAGGGAACTTCGGAGCAACTACCGAGGCAAAGGATGCTTCACATGATCCTGAGACTCACCGACAAATGACCTTCATGATGTTCAGGAAAATGTTTATACAAATGTTCGGATGCAATGAGCTGTAAAACTGTATCTCCCAGAAACTCAAGTCGCTGATTGGAGCCCCTGTAAAAGGTCACGAATCACTTTCAAATTGAAAACACACACATACATTGTTAAGTCATTGTAACCAACACTCCGGTCTGTGAAGGCTCTTGCTAACATCCTAATGTGATGGAATTCGATGCCAATTTCTTTTTCGAACTGCGTTAACTTTTTCAAGAAAGGAACTTTATCTATCCAGTGCCGATCACATTCTGGTTCTTGTTCTTGTAAAGGATGAAGAGGCAAACCTAGCCAAATCTCCAACAACTCTGGCTGATCAGCAAATAGGGCCTTAGAGAAGATCTCATTTGTCTTCTAAGATGTGTAAAAATGAGACCTGGAGATTAGTTGAGACTAATACTGACCTTCAGCCCAGCATCTAGAAGCAAAGCACCAATTAATGCTTCAAAACAGTTGGCCATTGCATGTCGCAGCTCTACCTCATGGCATAAATCAGAGCCATGAGCATACAACAAATATTTTTCCAGATTCAGTTTTTGTGCCAATACAGCTAAATGCTGGTTTTGGACAATAGCTGCACGATATGTGGCCAATCCACCTTCCTCAATGGATGGAAATAAGAAGAACAAGTGAATAGTTGTGAGAAATTCCACAACAGCATCTCCCAAAAACTCTAGACGCTCATTATGATTGATGTTGGATGCAGTCTCTTTGTGCTTGCCAAAACGGGACATGATCTGGATAAGTGTATTGATCCCTGAGTAATAGAGGAACATAAAAAGGGGGCCAAAATGTTCGAAGCTAACCTCGTTTTCTTGTATTTTGGTAATGCACACGTCGGTCTCCGTATTCAGGATGCCGAATACCACAATTTGTTAGGGAATTGCGGGCATGATCTGGGTTTGTACCAAAATTTTCTCGATATGATGGATGAGTGAGTGCTAATTGGAGTAAGGCACGATTACGGAAATGATATCCGATACTATCTTCCAGAACGGACAAAGATAAATGAAAGCGCAAGTGACAAATCAATACTGGAAGAAGCATTGCATGCTAAAAAGAAAAAAAAAAAAAAAAAAACAAAAAATAAACACCATCAAGACATCACACTAAACATATATGCACATACTTGGACCAAGTCACACATGATTCCTGTGCGGTAAAATCCCTCACTAGAAAGCACCACTGTCACATCACGTTTCAAGCTTGCTTTGAGTCTCATCTTCTGCAGTTCCACTTCTCGAGATTCCAATTTTCGTTTGTCTTCAAAAGTTGGTTTGGGCTTATTTGCTAACAAATGACGTAAGCGCACATAATCTCTCCATTTCTTCTGGTACCTACAACTTCATTATTTCCCGTACGAGTTTAAAAATACTTTACTCTGGACTTCCTGCATAACTCAGCTGAGGAGGTCGGATGCCAAAATGTATGACTTCAGGAAATGGAAAATTTGCACCATTAAGATTTTTGAGCAGATCCTCTCTATCCAACTGATCAACACGAATGCAAGCAGGTTTTTTTCCTGGATAGGTTACTAGCATCCCTGAAATGGAACCTTTGCTACTCTGGGTAACAAGATGCACTTTACCTCTAACTTTATCTGCAAAGGAGTACCATTCACTCTGACTCATCCAAGCAATCTTCTGGAGGTCTGCTTTGTCCACAAGAGGTTTACTATTCTCCAATAAGTGAAGCAGGACTTTGTGCATTGATAATACTTCTTTTCCATTGTCTAAAACGTAACATAATCTTAGAAACGTTTCATACATACGGGAAATCTGAGCACCCAAATCATATTTTTTTCAAATACAATTTCTTAATTTTTTTTTTAAGTATTTCATAACAAAAACATGAAAGAATGGATGTAGTTTTTAGTTTTTCATTCTCGAAAGTTTTCAAAACTATCTTAATTTAATGAGCTAAAAACCCAAGCTGGATTCTAAACTTTCAAAAAAGGTTGCAGGAATTGGGCATTTAAATGGTAACTTAGACAATGAATCTGATATAAAAATATAAAAAAAATTATGTACATTTGTAAATACGTACATAAATACCAGAAACACAGTTTGTAAAAAATCAACCAATTTTAGAGTGGTCAATGATCCTTTTTCAACTGTGATTACTTTAATCAGATTACTGAATGAGTTGATCTGATAATTTCAGCAGCTATTGATATCTTAAAAGACAGCAACCAACTTCAAATAGCATTTATTGATGATCTATAATCACTTACAAAACTATGGAAACCATCAAACTTTATAAAGATTGAAAAAATTATGAACCACGTGCAACTCAATACAACACAACAAACCTTGATATTGAACACATAAAAGTAAAATCTTAAATACATGAATTGGGCCCAACACAATAGGGGAATAAATAAAAGCTCTGAATAGATAAAATCATAACACTGCAATAATAATAAAACTTGATATTTGCAAAGTAAACAATTTCCTCAAGTGTTAGTTTTTTTCAAAATGAGATTAACCCTACATTGATATGTAATTATAACTAAAAATAATCTTCAATCAACAAAACATTTCATTTGAACAGCTAAAACAGTTTTAATAACTCTGATAAACAGAATTTCACGTATGTCACACAGCAATATGACCTACTTGAATATGTCTTGAAAATAATAACAAAAGACTCGTCCTTTGACTTACAAAATAATTAAGACATTCGAACTCAGGGCCTAGATTCATTCCCTTTCAGCATATTTTTACGTATGAATCAATGAGCTAAGTTTCTTACTTTAAGTCAACAAGAACAAAAATTAAACAGCAAAGGCTGTTTTCAATTTGCACTACCATTGAAACAGCATTTTATGAATCACTTCTCACTCCCACTCCTTTCAAGATTCTGCACATAATTTGAAGCAGAAGACATGGTATTTAAAAATTATAACTTCCTCACTCTTAAATTTGAACACAGTTTCTTCATATGCTTTACTTCATCTTGGGCATGTTTCACTCACGTTTCCTGTGAAATAGATGATGCAAAAAAGCACTTTTTGACTCTGGACAAAATATTTAGTTTGAACAAATCACTTAATCCAAGTTCGAAACGGAATATTCACAAGTAGACATTTTGTTATAAAGTTGATCTTTTTCTTTTGATTCTTCCTCCATATCTTACAATACTATCCTTGGAATTGTGTTTAGAAAATGGCACATAATCAGTCTATCTACTTCCTCATAAAGGAACTGCACAAAAAATTATGGAAATTTATAGTTCCAGTACTTCCAAGGTACATTATACTTGCCAGACAAATACAGTAGTACCGAAAATCAACTTCTTGCATAATTATCAAATGACAGGGCTACAATATTTGCACTGTTTATTCACAGACAGAATGTAAAAATACATCCTGAAGACAATGAAAACCAGACCTTTATCGATTCTTTCCATCTCTTTTAATGTGATTATGGAATGCATTCAGTTATCATGTGTGAAAGTTTATTTGAAGAACTTATTGTGAAATTTGGAAACTATGTTCTGATGCAGTTTAGCTTTAAGTGCTCTTTTGGCATGCTTTCCTTATGCAGCTTTTCAGAAACAACAATTGAACAAAAATACACCTAAAGTGTAACATGCAAAAATTCTACATATTGCCTCCTCCATGGTTGGCAAATATTACTGTGTCCACCTAATACTTAATATAACTCTATCGCAGTACTTTAGCTTAACTTCAAGAAGATAAATCTAAACTCTTAAGTTTTAAGACTACTACAATAGTGTGTTCCATTCATTTTAAGATGACTATTTCATTAAACGATCCACATCCTCCAGGAAACGAAATTTATTTCAATTAAAACCTACATAATAACTTACCTTCAAGCTGACGTACAAATCTGGGAAGAATGTGAAACCTATCACAGCCATCAGTCTCATCCATTGCTTTTAAATTCAGATCTACCATCTCCAATAGTTCAGTGAATAAGTATTTGGCTGTAGAAAATTGTACTATGGCAACACACAAATACATACACTTACTGAACAGATTCAGTTCCATTATAGTGAAGTTCTCTGGCATTTTTTCTTCCAAATAAAGAATTGTATACTGAATATTGAAACGAATTACAGAACATGTTGGAAATCTCTCTAAGGGGAAGTGGGAAAGTAATGAAAAACCTTCAAAAATAAATTCATGTCCATCATAGTTAATCACAGTGGGAGTCCGTACCTAAAAGAGAACAAAAGGAAAAATAAACCAAATATTAAATGCTGAAATTTTTTTATACCAAAAAATTTGTAGGTGGGCTTATAGTAATGCGATAATGGTAAAGACGATCAGCATTGTTGCTGTACATATCACATGGGGGTAGATGTTTTTCTCCAGAATAAAAACCATGTCGAATTCCGGATTTACGAGCTTTAAGACTACATCGACATACTGGACCATCATTCATCTAAAATTGAACATTTCAGTATTCCTTGCATGCAGTCCACGATCATTAAGAACATCGGAAAAAAGGAAATTTTTTTTCTAACACTATACAGTTTAGCAATCAGGTAATTAAGCCCATAAATTACTAAATTCATGTTGCTACTTCCACTAAACCAAATAAGGTTTGGAAAGCAATGGCTTAAAGGTGCTACATTTCACATGTCTAAAGGATGTTAATGGATGCAAAGTACTAATACCATAACAGCTATTAGTGCTTATCACTTAAGACTGGCAGAGATGAAGTGCACCTAACAACTGAAGTAATGTTTTTAGCTTATAAATAACATTATTTGACCATTTTTGACTCAAGGCTTATGAACATTAAGCTATCAGTTTCAGTATTGAAAAAATTACACACAAGAATTCTTGTTTGTGATTTTTTTAATCTCCAAGAATTGAAATAAAACATCAACCAAACAGTGCAGATTAGTTAAACATAAAACACAAAAAAGTCGAAAATCAAGGCAAAATCAACAACACAGAATCATAGAACAAGGTTCACATAACCAACTGATCTTCTGCTGCTGAAATAAATCACATGATTTGCAGAGAATGAGAAGGAAGGAATGGCAAAAAGAGATCAACATTGATTTAATTCTAAATTTTATAACAGGACATTTATGCTCTTTACATTGATTATTAGAATATGAAAACATGAAAACATTAAATGTCCAGCATCTGCTGAAGTTTTGGAAAAAACTTGAATATCGAGCAGCCAACCAAACTGGCAGCAAAGGAATTGTGTAAATGAAACAGTGAAGCATCATAATTAGGAAAGCTGATTTTTTTTAACTTCATGACACCAAGAATCCAAATGCGAATCAAATTATAATGTAATTTTTCTAACTATGTGAAAAGATCAAACGTGAAGCAAACAAACAATCATGAATACAAATTTAAACCAATATGAAAATATTTTCAAAATTATTGTTGAAAGTCTTCACACAAAATGCTTGAATGCAGCTGTCTTTTTCTCTGTTGAATGTTGGTTTTATTCTCAGGATAATTTTTTTGAAAGATTGAATTCTATGCATTTATCTCATAAATCTTTATGAGCATCTTTATCAACACTTCTACTGCAAAATTTTACTTGTACTCATGCAGTCAAATTGTTGTATACTTGTGTAGTCACTACAGACAGATCTTACCTGTCCTGGATCATTGTACCATAACTCTGGATGGAGTCTATCTTTATGGGCTTTTTTCCTTTCCAACTCCTTCATGGTTGAACTGATTCCATCATCTTCATCGCTTGTGCTACTGCTGTTACTTTTAGAATTTCCTCCGATAGTATAGTTACAAATAGTAGACGAACCTGATTTTATTGGATCATCTGAAAGAAAATCCCTTGTGATTCATGCACAACAATGCACATTTACCATTGGTATTTGAATTGTGCTGCACAGAATTATTTAACCTTACTTCATTGGCTGCATTATTTTGATATTGCCTTCTTTGTAACAAAATATTTGTAAAGTTTTCACATAACTTTTTTAACTTCAGTGCTGCTCTCATTATTTTTGGATTTCTATATAATAATACAAAAGTAAAACTTGATCACTGATTCAAGTGACTCACTCTTCATCACGAATATAATACAAATCTGCAGGTGAGCTTCGTATCCAGGATTCTTTTACCTCGGATTCTTCCGTTTGATGCAACCAATTCATGATCTGCTTCTCCCAACTAATAAATGGGTGTTAATACTTCCTCATTAATGATCCACACATTACTTATCACTGCTGCCAGATGCAAAATCACTATCATATTGACTGCATCCTTCCTCATATCTATTCTGAATTCGTTTTAAGTCTTTAACTGTTTTATGCTTTCCTGTCATTCCTGATTTATTAGCTGTAGTTGTAACTAATTTTGTTTTTTTGGAATATTGTGAAGGATGGTCATATTCAACCCTTACACATGATATATCACTTTTATCTACAGGACGTAACGAATATTTCCGATCCCCCGAATTAACATGATCATCAGCAAGGTTATCCATCTTCCTGAGGCATGCCTCCTTGTCATAACCACAGAAATCACTGTCTTCTGGATTCGTGTAATTTACATAAGCACCACAAGATGGTTCTATTGTTTTTACATCAGATACATTTTCCATGCATTTTAATGATCTTGACAATGGTAAATTATTCAAAGACATGTCCTGGGATCTTTTGAATTCATCACATCTTCTGGCTTTATGAGATTCTGGCTTAATGTTCATATAGTAGTTATCAAATTCACTGCTTATATGGGACACCTCAAGTCTCTGATTGCTGCCAATGTACTGACTGGAAACAGGTGGAGCAGATGGGCATTGATCAACGTCATGTTTTTTGTTACATCTACTGATGGATTCAGATGGATGTCCTCCAGCAGACATCCTCATATTTGTATTCAATTGATATACAGAATAAGAGTTAGGATTAGTATTATACAAATTATCAAAGCCTGGTGATCCAACACTATTTGCAACTTGGGAACCTTGAGTAAAATTATAGTTCACATATGTGGGAGAATTAACATATGGCATCATACTCTGTGAACAATATGCAGTTCCATTGCTAGAGGGAACAGGACTTGCATAAGAAGTGTATGCTGGGTTATCCTGGGTAATTACAATAGGTGGTTGATAACACAGAAGGTTTGACTGAGAATAAGGGATCTGAAAAATTGTTGATGGGGGAAGTGCACTGTAATTATACATTGACTGTGGAAAAGAGTGGGGGACATTGGGGGCAGAATAAACATATGCATAGTTTGTTACATTCAAGGTATCTTGTGAGGTCACAGATGGTTCAACACCATTGGGAATAATCGAAGAGTTACCATTTTGTGACATAATCTTTCAATGTGCGTGGATAAAGCTCTGTTGATGAATATTTGAAAGACTGCATATTATTCTAAATAGGCTCAAGCACCTTTTTATTTTGACAGTAATCAGCAACATGCTTACTGTGGAAATGACTGATTTAGGACCATAAAAATCATCTGCTACTTAATGAAACTAATCAAAACGATTACCCTTTCAGGTTTTGTGGCTTACACTCAATTGACTTTTATTTTTTTTTTTTTTTCATTTTAATGCACATTGTTTGACATAACTGGCTCACGTATGGCATTTGATCTGTAACAAAAATGCAAAACCTTATTAATGAAGTGCAATTTATGCAATTTCTCGTGCTACACATATGATACTGAGAATACTTCTTGTAAATATGTTAAAGGCTTCTGAAAGTCAACTCACATACCAAAACGGAATAGAATCTGGGAAAAAATAATTTTACGAGAGGTTATAGCACTACTCAAATAACGCTTTTCTTGATTACTGTCAAAGCACTGAACAAACCCTTCTATTATGCATCACTTGGAATTGATTTCCAATGTTTAGCGAAATTACGTGTTGCAGGATAGCCACTACAATATTCGATTATAATGTGCATTGCATGCTGTAATATCAGCATTGCTCACTGCCATGGCGTGCACCTTAAGGTTCTTAACCCGATTGCTCTTCATAAACTACAACCTTCCCAAAGCACAAAAGCAGAATTGAGAATAGGATGACTGTCTTCATTTCCAAGTGATAAACAAATTCTCACAAACATGTACCAACATCAGTAAATTATCCCTTCTCGCAAATACTTCGTGTAGAAATTGCTGACTGATGCGTGATATTGGTTTTAATATTCGGCATTATTCTTCATTTTTCCAATTTCTTTTCTTCTTCTTTTTTTCTTCAATTGTCAGTTATTTGAAGCAAATGCATCTTCGGGATCTTTTAAAACGCGATATTATCTTAATTAAAGGGAAATAAGAATTTGGACTCGTACACTGTTTTTCTTGTAACAATTTTCCGGATGCTCCTTGTTTAACCAGAGCTGACAGACCTTGAAATTGAGAGTACATAGGACTTTTAATTGATATACCCGACTTTGATTTCCATGTGTGCGGCAGCAACCCTAATGAAATGATAATAAATCAAAAATAATTCAAATTGCTTAGGAAATTCAGAAGATATGCTCAAATGTTTCACGTGAATAGTATCAAAAGGCGAATCTTCATATGCACATGAGAACTACAGATTTAATAAATTTAAGGATCACTAGAAAAATCATTTTGTAGAAGGCTTCTTAGAATGTAAGGAACAAAACAGATTATCCCGATGTAGAAACAAGCTAAATTGACGTAATCGCCATATTGTTTATTTACCACTTATAGCATTTCTAATATAAAATAACAACTTTACTGTTATACTTTTTAATTTGGTTATTGGTTTAGTTCTGTCTCTTTAAACCTTTCTCTTTTAAAAAGTCAAAAACATATTCTAAATTCTCTTAGAGTCCTTCCAGTGCGAAATTGTTTACAACTAATATGTTCGTTCTTTATTCCATTATTTTTGTATCAGCAACAAAAAGTTGACGCTTGTATTCGAATTGTAGATCATACTGCTCATCGGTACCCCACTCCAATTTTATATGAACTCCCCTCAATAAGATGATAGACAAATCATTGAAAACATTCATTCTTAATAAACACTGAATTTTTACTGTTTTCTTTCTCGCAATCATATCTGCGACAACCTCTTTTGTATCCTTGCATTTCTCCAATGTTGATGCCAATACTGAGATCTCAATTCCAGATCCCAAAATTATCAGGTCTATAAATGTTCTTGAAAGTCGCAATTATTCCATTAAAATATAAAACTCCAATTACATGATATGAAATTGTATGTTTTGGAAGTTTAGAAGCACTAAGCTAACAGACAAATTCAGTTCAATTCTATTGTTCAATTTCGAATTCGTCCATCAGGTCGAAAGTTTTAAAATTATTTTTCTATGGCATTTTCGGTCTTTCCCTTTTTAGTCACATGCAGTTTCTGAATAGTTGCTTTAACTGACATTCATTAACCATTCAAGTTGTATAAAGGTTGTGGAAGATCGGATCATCGGAAAATAAAGTTTAGAACTGCTGCTTTTTTTTCCTTAGAATTTTTATACAAACATGCCATGTGTAAACTATTCCTAAAAATATCAAAATATTTTATAATTTGGGTGCATGACTCATTTCAATCATAAATATTTGCCATAGTTCTCAGTAAATCTTGAAGTGTCTTATTCTTTTCAAACATCATTGGGAATAATCAAAGTTATTCCCAATGCTGTTTTAAAAGAATTTTCGTTTATAAAGTTTCATTTCTTCCTCCTTTCATTATTAGATTTGTCAGCAGTTTGCCTTCACGTTGTTAGTGAGTTACTTTGTACGTATGTAGACTTTTTTTTTCAGATTGTCCTACGTAAATTATTTTTACATTATGGTATGCAGCTTACGATTCAGATGTGTTATGTTCTCATTCTCTGAAACTTTAAAACTTCAGAGAATTGAGTTTTCTAAAGATTATTTGCTGTTTCAATGCTTTTTGATGTCGACATTCTTTAAACATCTACTGATATAAAACTTTGAAAGCTATCCTCATCACTCAAGAATATTTTGTACCTGCGTTTTTTTAAAATAGTCATTTATAGTATTTTTTCTCTAGAAAAAAAACAAACAATGGAAATTTTTCAAATTTAAAAATTTTTGTGGTTAATTAACACAAGATTAAGCAATGCCAACAAGAAAACAGGCTTGATGACCGAATTCCTTTTTTTTTTTTAAAGTCTTTAATTGAAATTTTTTAGATGAGTTCAAAGTTTTTTTTTATAACTTGAAGAATTTATATTGAAAGGTATTCTTTTCGCGAATAATATCAGTTATCAAAAGTGTACAATGCAGACAGGTGTTCTTTTTATAAAATCGTTATAAACAATACAAAACTGATGATCAAAGCTAATGATGACTATGATGAGAGGCTAATTAAAACACTATGACAGAATAGCAAACAGAAGCATTTATTTCAAAAATTCCACTGAACTTTCCTGTAAGCAATCATGTTGATGTTTACAAGAAAATTATTATTGATGTTAAAAGTATAAAGGTATCAAGTTTCTTGGCAACAATGAAATTGTAGACCATTGCTCTTTAGGAAGGCTGATTCAAGCAAGTCATCGGTCCCGTTTGTTGGTATGTTTATTGTAGAGATTTGGTGAAAACTAATTGACTGTTATGAATTACATACAAAGATTATTCTAGCAAACCAGTCATCAATGAAAACATGGTTTCAGAAGACTTTGTAAGAAAAGAGTACCCAATTCACTATTATGTTTGGTACAATAACACGAAGGAATTAGAAACAGTCTTAAAAAACTCAGATGAAGTAGAATCCTTTCTTTCTTCGGTAAAATGAAATCATTGATTTTATTGTAGTGGGCCAAAGAAAAACTAGATCCAAGGGGTAGAAGTCCTTTAATGTTGGCTGTGAAGCTCGGTCACTTAGAATCAACAAAAATACTTTTGAGATACAATGTTAATGTAAATATTGAAAGCGTCGGGGGTTGGACAGGTAAAATACTTGATTTTTTCACAATTAAATGTAAGTTCAAAGTGTACATCATTGTGCACGTGGTTTAAGCAATTATTCAAATTTTGATTTGTATGGCAAACGGTTTCGGAATGAAGTGAAATTATTTCGTGCTCCCATTTAAAAGATTTATATTTCAAATAAATAAAGTTCATTTTCCATTAGCATATCTTATCGTAATGTTAAAAATTATGATGCTCCAAAACATTCCAAAATATAAGGCCATGTGGAAAAGATATTCAACCATTTTGTTAATTATCCGTTATCCAAGGGGTTTGCATTATAATACTAGTACGCAATTTGAAAACAATGTGATGGCTTTAAGTTGTGATAATTTAAAGCTGTATACGTAAGAGTGGGTAGTGACAGTAAAATTTTCATTTTCATATTCCCACCCATGGAGTTTAACAAAAAGGCAAAATAAGTATGTAGTAGGGTGGTGACCAAAGTGGATTTCATGATTTCTGTAAAGATTCTTTGCATTTATGATGGGATATACATAATTCTGTTAAAAACATTATAAGTAAATGCTTAGTGGGACTGAAAAGAAATGAGCATCATGCATCATATGCAGGAGAAGACTTATGAAGAACAATAAATATTTTGGCATCAGACAAAATTGTAAACCTCAATTATTTTGATTTAAAAAAAAAAACTGGTTTGTTATTTCCTTCTGATTTATCCCAAAATTTTTAAAAGTTATGCAGTTATTTTGAATCATATTTCCTGTTCGCTACACACAAAACATGCTAATTCTTTTCATCCTGAGTTCATAAGAATTATTTACTCCTGATCCTTTGGGAATTACTTGAAGAGATAGCTCTATTGGAAAAGTCTTGGCATTAAACCTATAAAAATCAAGTTTAAATTTACAAATTTATGATATGTAAATCTAAACATTTTTTAGATGCAAATCTAAATGTATTTCTTACACATGTTTGGCATTTTATACGTTCTTATGCTGAAGGTGTTTTTTTTGATAATCCCAGGTTTTTAAACTACTTCATTGCTTTATTTTGCAATGAAGCGTATTTATTCAAGTTGTATTTCTTAAATGCATGCAGTTACTTTTATGATATAGCTAGTTATGGAATCAAGGAAGTTAAGATTATGAGGGAATTTCTAAGTCTCCTTTTATGTATAAAAAAATTTCAGCGAGACAATTTAAAAAGAAATCCTCACTATTCATATCTAACTAACCTTGTTTTTCTCCTCATTACAATTTTATCCATCTTTTTTATCATTGCTCTTCTTAATTGCAATTAGATATCCTTCAGAGGACTCATAATTAATAATGTGTGCATGTAGTATTTTTTTTCCATCGGATCACAATATTTGCAAACTCAGGAATTCAGTTCATAAACTTCTAATCAGTCTCTTATGTTTTTGTGTGTGCTTTATACTACTCATGTAATATGAGTTATATACATCTCAGTAGTCTTTGGAGTTTTTTAAATGCTCCAAAGTTCTATTTTTCCAGTAACTCAAGAAGCAATAGCAACAGGAGATCCTGAGTTGCTTCAAGCTGTCCTTGAAGAAAGAGATTATCAAAAGTATCGTTGCCGATCTGCTAGTATTCCAAAGCTGCTTGAGAAACTTCAGCAGGCACCAGACTTTTATGTTGAGATGAAGTGGGAGTTTACAAGTTGGGGTAAGAGTTTTTAAAGTCCCAGTGGTATTGGAAAATGATTCAGTGCCTCTTGTTTCTCATGTTTTTCCAAGTGATGTTTATCGTGTTTATAAAAAAGGTAGTCAGGTACGAATTGATACAACACTTTTGGGATTGGAGCAAAATACTTGGCAGAGAGGCAAGAAGAGCTACATCTTCAATAGTAAAGGTAGGTATTTCAAAATTCCAACTTGAATAGTAGACATTGCAAGTTTCTGGCAATCAGAAAACATAATGTAGCAAAAGGAAAATCAAAAATATAGTGGCTAGTGGTTTTCTATCTGAGAAGCAGAATTCGTTTCAAAACTAATAACAACAAAATGGTTTTTTAATCAGCAAAGGAGTATTTCTACCCAGGCATCTATATTTATTTGGATACATGGTTGCATTAGCTTTTTCTTATATTACCGTGAACAGTAACAAAGAGTAGGATCCAACTTTTAATAGGATCCTGTTGTACAACATCTTTTCACACCCACATGTTGTACATGTGGATGTGAAAAGCATCATATGAAAAACTGGTGTTGCCTTTACATTAGCCATTTCTGTATATGATTGTTCATTAGATTTTCTTAGCAGTTGTGATGAAATTTCAAATGTTTTTTTAAAGTATTTTTTAGCATAGGAATAATACATTGAGGAAAAACTAATGTGCAATTTATTTTTTGTGTTTGAAGTTGTGTGCCTTTTTTCTCAGTCATTTCTCTCTTAAGTGGTTGGTACATCTGGAAATAATTTTTTCATCTCTTTAACATTCTATAGCATTAGCAGTATTCTCAGTTTTCGTTCAAAATAATCAATCATCCAGCTTTTATATTGAAAATATGAAAATAATATGAACATTTTGCTTACAGAGATGGGGAAAGCACTGCTGTTGGAAGTTGATCATAACAGCAAGGAAGTGTATTCAGAATGTATGCAAATCTCAGAAGAGATTCCTCCATTGCAATGTCAAGAAGAAGTTATAGCTGCCAAATTGATAGCGCCTATTACTACTACATATCTAGAGACCAAGAATATCGCATTTGAAAGGTACAAATATGACAAAGAACACATTATATTGTGAATGTCATTTAAAGGGTGAAAAGTGGGTTTTGGGGCTGGCTTTCAAACAAAGAAGAGGAAGTGAATGGTTATGTATGTAAGGTATTTAGTGCTAGCAATGTTCAGCTGGTCACTAAAACTCGGACTGAGCATCTCACTGATAGGAAATCAGAGCAGTTACCTAGAGCAGACATGCAGAATCCTACTGATCCAGTTTTGGATCCAGGAAGCAGCATGAGCAATATGGATAGCAATGAGGTAAATGATTTGAAAGGGAACTGGAGGTTTATTTAGTCTTGTTGTAGACAAACCAGCATGGGAGTGTTACATTAGAAGAATACTTTGACTCTAGTTTTGAAGCGAAAGATCATGACATTGGCAAACCCGAAATTGTCAGCTCCAAAATTCAAAAATTCAAGGTCAGCCAAAATGCTGACATTAAGATTCAAGCTCAAGCTGTAGGCCACCCTTTGGCTTTGTGATAGTTTCCCATTGTGCCTAGCAGATCAAGTCCTTCCAATTGTAGAGATTATGTCCACATCCAGTTCTCATTTTGCCCGCTTGAAGGACTTTATTCATTTGCAACTTCCTGCTGGTTTTCCTGTAAAAATTGGTTGGTGTTTAATTGATGAGGTTTATTATGCCACTTTAGAGATTCCTTTATTTCATGTACTCACTGCCCAAATCACCTTTAGCAACATTTTTGGAATGGATGAACCAGTACCTGGAATTACTTGTCACAAAAGCAATGATGCAGTGATCTGCAGTATAGATGAAAGCTGTTTTGATCCTCCAGCAGGCTATCAACATGTTGGTAACGGATTACCACTTGGTTTGGCTGTTGATGAGGAAGATGACTTGCTGCAGTTTGCAATTCAGCAGTCCTTATTGGAAGCAGGAACTGAAAGGGATCAGGTTGGTCACTGTTCATTATAGCATCCTGTACATAGATTTGAAATAAGGTTGATATTTGGGAAGCCTTAAAAGGTTCCCGACCTATACCTTCACCATTCTCTCCTGCTTTCAAGAATGAGGATACGTTGTTCCAAAAGTAAGTGTTGGATTTAGAAAAATTCTTGTTTGATTTCATTATAGAGCGTTAGAAGAAAGCCTCATGCAAAAGGAACATCGTGTTTCTCCTTCTCCATGTGATTCTGACTTTGAATTTCAACTGGTCCTTGCACTATCTAAAAAAGAACAGAGTGAAAATGAAGAACTCGAACGCCATGAACAGCAGGAATTAGAAGAAGCCTTGCGACTCTCACTTGCAGAGCAATAAGTAACATGGTACCAAATGAGGAATCTCTTAAGCTCTGTATTGTTAGGTTGGATATTCACTTTATTTAGATGAAGAACAATTTTTACGATTTTTGTAAAGTTTAATTTCTGTTGCACAGACAGTTTCCATTACACATTTTGTTCACCACACCAATACAGTTTTGGTGCTTCCACTTCATTAATGGAAGTGGACTTTGCTTTAAAATCAGGTATTTTATTCAGGGAGCCTTGGTTATGGGTACAGCATGTTTTTAATGTGCTGCAGCACATTTGTGGTCCATATGCCAAGTGCTTACGATAAAGAAACAAATGTTTTGGATGTTTAAAAGATTTGCTCGAGTAGTGCACATCCGGCAGCTCGTAGGGGATGAATACTGCAGCGTAGTAAGCATTATTTGCAGAATTCGCTTAAAAGTTGACGCTTCCCCCAGCTTTTTATTGTAACCATTTGCGTAGGCAGCAGTGATTCAATCGCAGCGTGAAGTGACGCGTAAATCCATGGAGCAAAGCATCTGTTTTTGTGTTTTTGGAAACGAGAGGCTAACCAAAAGACGTTTAATCATGATGGTTGCAACGATTAAGTTATTCGTGCAGCAATCTAAACATTTGTTTACAATTCGTGCATGGTTGTCTGTTGTCTACCCCTACGTTAGTAAGTCCAAAGTCGGCTTGGACGCTTCGTTTTCTAATGCCGCCCAGCCGGCCGGCATTAGAGAGTTGGACCGTTGGCGTCCGAAGCAAGAGACTGTGCGCACACGTTTCCGGAAGCTCAACTGCCTCGGGTGACGCACTTTGCCGGTTTGAATGCGTGACCTCATCGCGAACTGCTTTGCGACATCTGTCTGGTGATGGGCTGATCCGAAGATGCCTGACCGGCCTTTTGCGGCCTCCCAGATTTTTTTTGGAAATTTCTGCTTGGAGTCTAGTAGGGAGTCTTGGAAAACTTCCAGAAGGCGAGTGCCCAAGCGTTGAGCATAGGGAAGTAAGTTTCGAGTGACAGTTTTTTTCTGTGTGTTTTTTCGATGCAAATGTCAGCACTATTCCCTTTGTGTATTGTACAGGAGCAATTCCGAAGAAACACTGGATTTCCAGAGACAACTAAAGCATTCCTCAGAAGATGACAGCAAGAAGATATCATTTAAAATTCCCTGTTACTTGCAAATCTCTTGGGTACATTTGCTTTCTGAGGATGGACCTGTGGAAGAGGCATCTTCGAGTTCGTATCTGTTCAGATACAAAATTTGCAGCCCTCATTAGACACGAGTTGACTGCCACGTTTGAATCGGCTTCTAATGTAAGAGTTAAGTGATCAAACCCAAAGAGGGGGAGGATGTTTCCTCCCTTTCTCAGAAATGGCCCGCATAAAAATTGTTATAAATTATAGGAGCACGTTATAGGAGAGCATTGCTGGATAACTGGGTATCCCAACATGCCTGTTCTTTGCCTGCGGGAGGTTTATGCCATTCTCTCCACATACCGATTGCTTCACAGCAGAAATCACTTCATGCAATGCTTGCATTTCATACGCGGGTTTCGAAAGGAATTTGGACAGTCTTCAAATGGCCTGATGCACCTAACATTATCGGCGAACCGCGAGAAGCTGAACCCAAAGTCAAAAGCGTGTGATCTTTGGTTGGTAAGCTGCAGAGGATACATAAGGGTGTGACAAGTTCGGCGCAGAACGGAATGATAAGTGCAGTGCACATTCGATATAGTTATCTTTGATAAAAGAAACTTTTGACATAAGCAACCCTTGATATAGTCAACATTTTAAGTTTTCCAGCATTTTTTCGGCTATTCGATAGGAGAAACTCTTTTTTCAACCTCTTTGCAGATGGGAAAAGATAAGAGAAATTCCTTAACTATTCCACAAAATTCTGATATTTTACGTGAAATCACGACAAATTTGTTTGAGGAATGGTTTTCGGAACCATTCATTCCCGAAGGGACATCGTACCTGACATGAAAAAAAACTACCCGTCAAAGCGTTGCTAATCGTTGACAACGCAGCTTGCCACGAGGCAATTGGAAATGAAAGCGTCGAAATCGTGTTTTTGCCCTCGAATGTGACCCATCACCTACAACCACTCGACTAGCACATGATCCAAATCTTTCCAAGTCTGCTACCGCAAGCACTTGTTGACGGCACTGGCATCCCGAGACGAGGACACTCCCGGAGCTTTCAATAGCACTACACTGAAAGATGTGGCTTCTATGGCAGTAGAGTCGTGGAACGGAATGCCAAAGAGCGTCGCTGTGTAAATGCTTTTCAGCATTGGGATGCATCGGCTGAAGAAATTGAGTTGGATTCACCGATCGGCCATTTTACTGGTGAAGACGGTACACCCATTGCAACACTATGCACGATCATTTAATGATCCACAATAAGAGGAAAATGTAGCAAGTGACTGTGAGACTGCGGAGTGGGCGGAAGTAGGAAACGAAGGAAATCGTGTTCATGATCTGGATGCCATCAGGAACGCTGCCATGGAGCACGCAGAAGAAAATGTAGATGGGAGTAACAAAGTTCAAAAATCGGATGTTGACAAAGTCATTGACCACTCATTCAGTTTAGCTATGGAGTGGTCAGAAAGCGCCTGTCTCCCTGTTCTTGATGTTCTTCTCCCGAGAAGAATACGGGAGAAAAGCAATCGTGAGGAAGGTTGAATTAGATTTTATCATCTTTTACCATCATCATCATTTACCATTATTTTTGCTTTTGTAATGTTACTCGATTTGTTCATTTGATTATGGGAATCCATGCTGCTGTTCAACAATTTGGTTTCTTTCATTTCATTATCCAAAATTATTTTTTTTTTTCATCTCGACTACCCATCTCGATACAATCAACAACGTTCTGTAAAGGCAACACCTTTTTTAAAATTTCGATTCCAGCAAAGTTGACCATGTCGAATGTGCACTGTACAACGATTTCGTACGAGATTCGAACTAAGGTGCTTCCCAAGACGCGATTTCTGTAGGATAAATTCGATGGCATGTCGTGAATCGCGCCGATCTTTCATCCAGCTTAAGATTACCGTTTGCACTTTCGGCTCTCTTTTCCTCTTCAGCTGGTCGTTTGGCTGTTTTTAGCCGAACATCATATGATCAACATGCCGAACTATGCATCCAGAAGCGTGCACTAGGCAGAGCATGTTCCAGTCGGAGGGCAATGTTGTTGAGACTCAAGGATGGAGGCAGAAGAACGTGTAGTAAATGCAAACGGGCATGCCTCTCCACCCAAGACTTTGTCGTAGCTTTCGGAAGGAACTGTAGCCATAAAAACAGCAATCTGAGCTCTGCTCCCTACTAGATCAACCCACTTCCATTTTAGCTTACGGCTCCATGGACGTTGCTCGTTATTGGCTTTTTTTTTTTTTCTACAGGGACGACTGCATAAATTCCAAAGCCATGTTGATAGTAGGAGCCTTCATTTTCTAATATGAACATAGGTAAGATGAGATGGCTCACTTCATTTTAAAGTGAACCACCTCATCCTACCCGATGCTGATTTACAGTGTCAGCGCTGGCGGTCTTCCCTAGCGTAAACAGTCATGAAAATGGTTTGCTGCCCCATAGCGCGAGTGCAAGCGTAAGAAATCAAAACTGGAGAGTCTGATTTTGCATTCTGCTTTTTTTTCTTTTTTTTTTTCATAGTACATGAAACGGTGTGTGTTCCTACGTAGGTACCATAAAGGTGTAAGGGACGTTGGGCCGGAGGAAGTCAGCGATAAAAGTTTCCTTACTTCTGAGAACTGTGAGCGTCCAATTAAAGGCGAAATTTCCAGGAAGTAGTTGAAAGGTAAGAACTTTGCACACGAACAGGTTCGCTGAAAATTAGCAGGCCTGTTTCTCATAGAACCAGACCTGATTTCTGCAGCTGAGGGGGATATAGGAATGAAAAAACTTACCACTGTCTTCGGAACAGGGGTCTCAGTTGCATGCTTTCCGGTATAAGAAGGGTAAAAGAGCATCGAACTTGGGAGGACAGACAGAAAAAATGTTTACCATCGTGGATGTTATAACTCTAACTCCATTTTTCAAATCCTTGCATATTTTTTCTGGAAACAGACACGCTTAGCATAGACAAACAGTCAATGTTAACCCTTCGGTTCAAATGCTTGAGATAAAAATATGAAAAATTCGCGTTGACGGGAGGAATGAATGGAGATTTTTAATCAGCTGTTGCCTCACTGACCTGTTATGGGACAACCTTTAATGCTTTCTCTGACCTTCACTACAGATTTGGTCTGAACCATGTGATCTTCACGGCAGCTTGCTCCATTCTTTTCAATCTTACTACTGATTCTTTTCCTGGAAACTAAGCATATCCTTTGTGAGATTCATCCTTTGTGAGCAACTTTTATGCAAATTTCTAATAAAGAAGCACCGAACACTCCTATCAAACCTTATGGACAGCAAACCAATAAAGACCTTGTGTATTCATGAAATCTCCTCGAACTATTTAAGCCCTCGCGGTATAGCCCTAATGCGTCACTACTTACATGATGGAACGCAACCAGAATGGCGTCCTGACAGATTGACAAACTGTTGACGAATGAATTTCCAAGTGAGGGAAGAGTCAATTCTGAGGCACCCTCGAAGACACCAACTACCCAACCCTAAATGTCTTGCCGATCGAAAGGCGTCTTTTCGGAGCTAGAAACTTGCTCCCTCCCCCTCCCCCCTACTTTCCGAAGCTCACTCTGAAAATCTGCAGCTGAATCTCCGTGGCACGAGCCGGGATGAAACCATGTCATCTCCGTTAAGACGGGCGTTCTACTTCCTCCAAAGCTCGCCTCTTTTCCCTTTCACTCTTAGTAGGTTCAGAGGAGGTGACGCACCGGGATTTCCAATGTGTGTTCCCCTGTCGAAGTTTTTCCCAGCACGCATGGGCTCTTAGGGCTCAACTGTTTTGATAAGGGGTCTCCCAGGCTCAGGACCAGGCGATCTGACAAATGCGACTTTGCATGTGGCGCGTTCAGGAGACGCACACGTCCCGTTCGTTTTCTACGGACTACCCATCTAATATGAAAGAACACTTCAGGCACCGCTCCCCTCTTCTAAATGTGCGAGAAACACCCCCGTCCATCCCTATCAGGTATTGCCTTCACGAGGCAATACCTGATAGGAATGGATGGATGGAGTGTGCGCATGCTCCAATAGTGGTCTCACTTGCGTCCGTCTCTGGCGGCTCAAATGCAGGAGATAGTGTTACCAATAGACTCCCTGCTCTAATCCTGCATCTTCCTGCGAGCGGGTTTTCCTTTTGACACTCCTCTCTCCAGAGTGACATTGCTCACCGGAAACGTGGATCCTCAAAATGCTCATTCGACATTACAGCGAGCGGGACCTGGCATGCTCTTCGGCTGGCTTCGCAACCCACCCTTCCAGTGATTCCACAGGAACGGGCAAAGGCCTCCTTGCCGTCAGTCCCTTCCAGAAGGCACAACGCTCGTACCACCACACGGCCCCGCAAGCCCTTGGACGCATCATTGCAAACTTGGCTCCGTTACGTCATCACTTGTTTTTCAAGTGTAACCGCATATAGCCGCGCATTCGCCCGATACGCAGCAATGGGAACCCATCGGAAGGAGAGCCGCGAGCAGCGAGCGATTCCTCGCAGCCGTCCACCGCTTGCGTGCGTCCTGAGGTGCAACCGTGCGACGGAAAGCAGCAGCACCTCCTCTGGTGGTGGCATCGAGCAGAGGCGGCTGCATCGCGCGCGTCCTCTGTGGAGGGCTGGGAGTGTGACGGAGCATCTTGTTCCGCGTCGCTGGTTGCACCGCTCGGCCCGGAGCGGGAGCACCTCGCGACCGAGAGCGGCTCTTTTCCGTCACCCTGCCACACGGAACGGCCGGTCTTTCCTCTCTCCGGAAGGGGCGTGCCCGTCGAGTTCCCCCGCGCGCTCCCGTTCCTTCCGTTTGGCAAGGAGCGCAGTCGACTGGAACGACGGCCGCCACGAACCGCTTCGCTTGCTGGTGACCAGGCGAGCCGCGTCGTCGCCGCCGGCAGGAACTCAAGCAGCCGCGCGGGCAGATTTTTCCGGGAGTAAAGGATGGGCACTCGCTTTCGGTGGGTGGCGGCCAGACATGTCCCCTCCCCCACGGCCGACTGGCCCTGCGCTCTCCTGCGGCCTGCTCCTTTCCGGGATGCGGCCTTCTGTCCCGTGCAGCGACTGGGAGATCCCCAAGCCTGGGGCTTAATGAGAGCGCTTGGAGAGCTACGACGCGGTTCCCGGGCGCTCTGCTTGCACGTGTATGGTCAGCTCTTCGGCGCCTCCGAGGTAGTGGAGACGCCTCTTCTTGCAGCTTCGGCTCCGGTTGGGATGCCCAGCTGTGGAGGCGCCAAGGGACCCCGGGAACCCGCTCCGCGCTTGTCAGGCGAAGCGGAGGCAAGGGAAGGGAGGTTTGAGTGCGTTTGCTGGAGTGTCAAGGGAAGGAGCGCATCGGTAAAACAGGTGGCGGCCTCTCTCCCTCCCGAGTGCCGCGCTCTTTACGAGGAGTCATTGTCATCCGAGTCACCAGAGCACCACCTCTGCGTCCCCTCCTCGCACAGAAGAAGCGTAGTGGACAAGTCGCGGGAGTAGTCGCCACAGCCTGGAGCCAGCCCAGCCCGGAGAGACCCGACCGAGGGATCCGGGGGGGGAGGATGAATCACGTGCTGGTAGCGCGAAGGTTGAAATGACGAAAGGGAGACGGACCACGCTTCTGGGAACGGGAGGGCGAAGGGGATGACGTCATTGCGCAACCTAAAACGCTCTCATTTCGCTCTGGGTCGCGGGAAGAGCGGAGCAGCCTAAGCCGGGAACAGCGAGTGGACCGTCGGAAAGTCTCTTTCGAGCGGGAAACGGGAAGCGAAGGCGGCAGCTGTGCATGCCGGGTTTCCCACCGCTATCCCTCCCCTCCCTCCTACCCAAATACCCCATGTCGGGAAACAAGAGCGCCGTATCCTCTTGGAGGTCCATCCCTGCCTTTGGCAACTCTTCCTTGATGGCAGCCGACGCCCGAGGAAGGAGGGGGGGGAAGACCCTTCGTTTCTTTTGGATGTCTTAGGCGGGAACGAGTTCTCCGGGGGAAGGGGGAAGGGGGTCGTGGGCTAGCGCGCACGCGCAAAGGGCACTCACGGTCTTTCTTACGATCTCCTCTCGTGATGCTAGAAAAAATCATAGTTACCGCTGCTGACGTCAACGAGCCTCAGGGTCCCCAGGTTGGCGCAGCCTGCTGCCTTCGCCGGTGCTGAGGCGAGGTACTGGGAGCTCAGGTACAAAGAGCCCTCGTCGGAGGAGAAATCCGTGGGCGTGTCCGGCTCGTTCGCCTCGTAGATGACGGGGGGCAGCACCCTGGAGCTCTTCTTCCGGCCCCTGTGGCCGCCACGGATCTGGTGGGGCGACGTGCGCGCGCAGCCAGGGGTGACGCTCCTCTCGCGGTTTGATCCTGTCCTCTTGAAGGGCGCGCGCCGGGGTGGCACGAAGAGAGGCTGTTCCTCCTCGCGCAGCAGCCAGATGCTCTGGTCGACGGGCTCTGCGCTCCTGCTGCCCGCTCCTTTCCGGTGCGCCACCTTCTTCCCCGTACGGCCAGGGGGGATCCCGAAGTCCGGGACCTCGTAAGCGTACTCGGAGAGCTGCGACGCAGTTCCGGGGCGCTCTTTCTGCACGCAGATGGCCAGCTCTTCGGGGACTCCGAGGTAGTGAAGGCATCTCTTCTTGCAGCTCCGATTCTGGTAGCGGAAGGGGCGTTGCTTCACTCTCAGATCCCACGGGGAGTAGCCGCACATGGGGCACTCTGGAGCTTTCGCCAGGCAGCAGCAGCAACCTCCGTCCCCTTTACCGACGGCTCCTCCAGCCGACAGGAGCAGCACCTCGCCCTCTATGGTGGGGAGGAGTCCTCGGTAAGGGGGGCAGAGGAGTCGCCGTTTGTAGACCCGCCGAGTCCCTCTGTGCGCCTTGCTGGCTCTGTCCGCCGCAACGGCAAGGGGAGCCACCTCTCCTTCGGAAATGCCTAAGGAGCAACTCTCGCAGAGTGACTTCTCGCGCCTCATTCGCCCTCCTTGAGGCGGGCGATTCGCTCCCCGGCTGATGCGGATCTCCAGAGGGCGTTCGGAAGACACGTCCGAGGTGGTCGGGGTTGTGCACATGTCGGCAATGCTGCCCAAGCTCTTGGGGACCTTGGCGTCCTCTCTTTCCGCCGTCCCCAGCGGCGGGTCACTGCCGCAACAGTAGAAAAGGCTCCCCAGGGTTTGCGGGGACCTTGGCGCGGCGGAGGCGCTGGGTCCGCAAAGGTCGACTCGATTCGAAGACCTTTGGAAGTCCAGACCCGAGCTCTGCCTCCCCTTCTTGCATTTCTTGCCCTCGCTTTTGTGGTTCTCTTCTTTGCTCTGGAGACATTCTTGCAGTGTAGGGCATTTCCTGCCGGCGCAGCTCGGGCGCGCCGACCTCCGGCTCAGCGCCACGCTTTCTGCGCTGCTCGCGGATTTGCTGGGGCTGTCGAGGTCTATGGAGACGCTCTGTCGGTCGGCCATCTTGCAAGAAGCACCTCTCCTCCCTTGGATCTGGATGATGGCCGTGTGCGTCGGCGGCTTGTGGTCGAGCGACGAAGGAAGGGGGCAGCTCATCTGTCGGCGCGGGGAGGATGCAGGCGACCTTTCTCTGCTCATATTCGCTGCGGGCTTCCGCTTGCGGTAGCAGATCTTCAGCTTCCCCGCAGGGTCTGCGCAGTCGGAAGGATCAAGGGCGGAGGAGAGAGCTTCCAGCTCTTCCAAGTACGCAGAAGTGGTCCGCGAACCCAGGAAGAAAGGGGGAGCGCAGCATTTCCTTCCGTGTCTTCTCGTGCGGACGGAGCCCACGCTTCTTGGCGACCTGCCACCGCCGCACGCGACTTCCTCGCAGGTCCCTCTGCCCTGCTTCGGACCGGCCTTGCCATCCGCCGGTCCCCTTTGGAGCATTCGCAGGACAGGCCTGATCACCTGCTCCTGCTTGGGAGCTTTGAAAACCTGGATGTGCCTTCTCATGATGTCAGCAAAAAACGAAGGGAGTCAAGAGGCAGTCGGAAAGTGGGCACCTGGGACTGAGGCGGGGGGAGGAGAAGCGAACCCAAGAAGCTCGAGATTTTGGGATGTTCCGAACAATCCCCGCGATCCTAGCAACCGACGGAAGCGAACGTCCCCCCGCGTGCTCAAGGGGGCATTCCGATTTCGCGCATGCTATGCGCGCCCCTCGAGTGGTCAACAAACCCGTTCCGGCATCCCGACGCGCTGCGCCTCCTCCTGAAGCCCCGAGGCCGATTGATCGCAAGTACCTAGCGAAGCAGAGAATGGGAAAAGCATCCAATCCGATTCTCCCTTGTAAACACGGGAAAGAGAAAGGAAGGGTGAAGGAAACACCTCAGGTGTGCTAACATCTTAAGAATGGAGTGCGTTTGCCAAAGACTTTTCCGGGAAGGTTTCTCCCCCCCCCCTGCTCCGACTTTGCTTGCAGGCGGAATCTTCGCACCTCCTGGCTGGAAAGCGGCCCCCCGCTTAGGAGGGCCGCGAACTCGGAGAGGGCGGCGCGAAATTCGAATGGCTTCCGGTTCCGGTTCGGCGCTCTTCGGAGGAATTGCGTGGCCGTCCAACAAAGGAATTCTTTCTTCGACAGCGCGCAACAATCCCCGTGGGCTTCCGAGGAAAAATTCCGGCATTGTTCTCAAGGAACCGTCGGAAATGGTGCCGCTCGCGGCTGTGGTCTCGTGCGTGGCAGTCACCCTCGGTAAGCCGCGAACCAGGACCTAGGGCTGAGCACCCGGACGCTTCCAACCTGCTCGAGGTTTGGCTTGGGCGCAGGAATGCCACATTCCGTCGACTCGCTGTCGAGCGCCGGGAAACGCGCGTGGGATGGGAGGCGAGAGCGCGCCTGGCTACCTCCGAGGAGTTGCCCTGGGGATGCAGCTCGTGCTTCAAGAAAATTCCGAAGAAGATGAGAAGCACGGATAGGGTCGCTGCGCCGATCGCGCAACTCCCGCCAGGAATAAGATTCGCGCGCGCCGGACGACGCGGTCCTCCTTGATCGCTCGCTGCTTTTCCGCCCCGCTCCAGCGCATGATCACCAGGACACCGCGGAAAGTGCACGCTTCCGCCAAATTCCGGTCGAGGCGCGAACACGCGGGTTTTCGCAGCTCCCAAACCGCCTTTGTTTGAGGAGGGACGGGGGAGGGGAGGGGGGGATGACGGATCTGCCTCGACGCTGGCCGCTGCGTCTCCTTGTGAATGAAACTCCATGTTGGTTCCTTGCAGTTGCTGCTCACGTGCCTCCATCACCGACTGAGAAAAAGGAACTGCTGCTGGTTTGTACATCCAGTATACTGACCCGTGCGTTCGTCAAACGCTCGTCGAAAATGGGGGCGGGTGTTCGTAAGAAGCGATGATCACCGCAGTCCTTTGTCGCTACTTCACCTTTAGGCGCGATCAACGGGAATCTTCAGCGAAATCGCTCATATGATCAGCTGAACACCCAGCAATGAGCCTTTCCTCGAAACGATCTCTACTTGTTTTTTTCTTTTGCTTTTCCTGCTGCAGCTTAGGCATTGGCTCGACCGGCAAACGGGGACTGGGTGGTCTTTCCTTTCTCCCTTCGAACTCTCGACACACGCATTTCCTGCTTTCCGATCTGCCGACGCTTTGGCATCTTCGCTCCCGTTCTTTCCGTTCTTGAACGCAGCACGAGAGCTTCTTCCGTGCAGTAATCCTTGCCACGGAGCGGTTCATCAGCACAGTAAGACTGGGAGAAGTTTGCTGTCGGAAACTGCGCCTTTCCCTCTTCTGCTGGACGTCCCACTGACAAAATGTGACGGATCCATTCGTTCTCACCCAGAATGTGCCCCACCCACAGGCTCATAAGAAGTCCTGTGACATTGTGGCACATTTGAAGTCGTACGAAAAACGACTTCTCCTTCACCTCGATAAAGTGAAAGCGTTCACCTGGGAGGTGATCGACATTATCGGACACCATATTGAGCTTGCAGAGAGGATCGAGGATTACCACGGAACGCATTTTGCACCGGACTTCCTCGGAAGCAGCCTGCTTGAAACAAGTAATCAAGTTTGCTCCTTTTCTGACTTTGTCTGCACTGAGACCGCAGGAACGACGATTCTGGAGAATACGATTCATCCTTTACTCTTGATTGGGGTCTCAGGCGTATGGTGGAAGCCTCTGCTGGAAAACAACTCCGACAGTAATCATGTATTTCAGGAAGACATGAATTCGAAGCATTCCAATAAACGTTCTTGTATTTCAGGATCTCCGCGCGGACCCAGTCAAATCCGGAGATGCTTTCCAGGGTTCACATCCGTCGCCTGCTGGCGGAAATGTGGACTTTGAAGACTTGGGAGCTCTCCAGGAAGCACCTCACAATGCTTCACATTCCATTTCTGGCAACGCAACCAAGTTTTGGGCTGTATGGATACCCACGGAGAAGCCAGATGGCTTGAACCTGGCACCCTTGAAGGAGAAGTCAGAAAGCTCGCCTGCACCAGGAACTCCTACTGAACCAACAAATATTCCTCTCAATGGAAACATGAGCAACGTTTTCATCAAACAGAATATGCAGCCAGCATCGGAGCAAGGTCATGAGTCTACGCCTCGCAATGACAAAATTTCAGTGGATGTCGGTCTGAATGCTAACTCATCGCGGGGAAACTCAAACCAATCCCAAAACCCAGTTGCCGAATTAGATGAAGGGGGCCTTTCAGAAGCTCACCATCAATTTGAATAGGAGAGCGGATATTCTTATCAACAAAAGGGACCGAAAAGGATGCTTTCTTAAATTTTCGTGGAACGATCCGACTAATCCAAGAAAGTCTTCATTTTTCAGATATCAGGCCTTGCAAGAATAAAATCAGACTAAGATTTCTGAGATTAAACAACGGCACTGTTCACGAAGTATGTATTACTAGAGAGGATGGGAACAATAAAAAGAACAGAACGTTTGCTGTAAAACTCCGTACTTTCTAAGGAGTATCGTCATTTTTAAACACTCTTATGAGAAAATCTTCGGCTGCTCGGTTTTCGATTGGTTGGATTGGCAAAGATAAGAGCGGCATAAGCTGGGAAGCAACAAGACAAGATACCATGTTCCGGTGAAGAACCGTTTGTCTATTTAGCTTTCCAGTAATAAACAAGCATCCACATTTTACCTAACGCGGAACTCGAAATTTGCCAGTTTAAAATAGTGCAGTCCCACAGATGCGACACACACACATAGTGAAGATACAATGGCGGTGATTTTCTTCGATCGTTCCCATCCCCGGTCCAGGCTCTGACTCGTCCAAGCAAGTCCCATTTTTCTGAGCCTAACAATTGGGATCAAAGAAAAAACAAAAATAAAGGGTTCATGTACCCCTCAGAGACGAACTTCCAAAGTGAAAGAACAGTTTTCTAAATGGACTGCATGGCTTTAAAAGGGAAAGCAGAATGAAATGGACTTTATAGATCAAAAAATAATCACATAGCAATATCGTATTATTCAAGACATGCTGTTTCGAGTTACATTCCGAGATTAGTCGATATATTATGATATCAAAAGCAGATACACATGTACAATGCTATCCTGGAAGTACTATCTAATTTCCCTTTAGGGACGACTATTAATTCTTTCCTTTTGTTACTCATTTTGTAAGACAGCCCAGTAATGTGTTAGTGCTGAAAATCAAACTGATAAAATCCCATGATCACGGTGAGGTTTTAGGTACAGTGGAGATACCCTTGTAGGACCTCAACTGGACCGAAAGCAGTTTGCTGCCGAGTTCATCGATCTGCGTAGGGATGATCCTGAATAGCGACGATTAAAATCGTTGGAAAAGACGAGTACTGTAAATCGTGGAGGTTATGCATTCCCAAGTGTGATGGTTTATGGAAAAAGTGTGGTTCTCAGCGCTGAAGAGTAGGATGCATTCAGGACATCCGTTCGCTGCATTGGTTTCTTGAGTAAACTTCACAGAAGGGAAGTTTTATTTTGGGTGCATCAGTTTTCCGAATCAAGGGGGAACGCAAAATGGAGCAGCCTTGAAAAATTGTTGGCATTTCTACTATGTTAATGAAGCTGTTTTTTTTTTTTAAAAAAAAAAAATGCCAATGATTCACATCCGTAGTTTGAGATTCATGTTTAGGTAAACTGAAATGCACACTCAAAAGAAGCTGGTACATAGAAATATTGCAGCTTATCTTGTGATTGCATTTATATTTTTCATTGACATTCCATCAGAGCACTAGTATCTTCCCATGTGAAGCACAGTTCCCATGGATTTGGATTTGGAATTTCAGCATCATGATCAGACTTTGGAAGATGTTCATATAGAAGCAGGAGGGAAGATCTTCAAAGCGCACAGTAAAGTGTTATGTTCCAGATCACCTTTCTTTGGTGCTCTTCTACAAGACAGCCCATCTGAGCAAACTATTCAGACTATTTCCCTTACCAGGTTATTAATTTTCATTCCAATTTTCTTGCCACTGTATTGTGTTCTAGCATGATATGGAATTCAATTTGCACCTTTTTTTTTTTTTTTTTTGCAGTTGTTCAGCATCCTTGTGCGAGTTCATCTTGAAACATCTTTATGATAATACTGCTGCTAATTTACCATCGGATGTAAATATCAGAGAGTGCGCCATGGTTTTTGATTACCTAAAAGTGGCTACTCTGAACCAGGTGTTGGCAAAACATCTCAAGAATCAATACTGTCATCAATTCCATGAAGTAGCAACATGTGATTTCTGCTTCCTCTATTCATTCCTTTCAGCCTTGCAAGCATTGTATTAAGGGAGCATTGTCATGTTGGGAATTGGCGAGCTCCTATGAAATAGAAGATCTATCTGCTGCATGTTTACACTGGTCAGTACGCCACATGGACAAAGTATGGCCAACTAGGAATTTTGCTCAGTTAAGGCAGGAATTGCAGAATAGTTGTCTACAGGTAGCAGGAGAAAGACTCGTAAGCTCCTTTCTTTCATTATGGTGGGCATCAATAGTTCTTGTTAGAATTCAGAATCAGTCCTGGTTGTGCTACTGAATTGTGAACGCATATCTACTACTCTCCCATGTGTCAAGTGGGCTGAGAGAGTGCATACACTAATAAATGAACTTGCTTTGCAAGTTGATCATTTCCTGGGAGAAAATTTTGCAGATTCTCTGCAAAGTCAGAGGTACAAAAGAACTGGGTTATAAAGCAGATTTGTGGGATCAGTTTCCGGAGATTGCTGGAGTGTCAAGATTGGCACGTATATTCTATGGAACAGACCTTAACCTCTATTTGCAAGAAGCTTTCCCCACGACAGTCTTGCCAGTCTTATGCTGCACTGGATCATTTGGTGTGCCATGCCTCACATGATGATCCGGTACGTTCACTGAAAATGAATCATTACATTTTATTATGTAAAAAGAGGACGTTGGCTTTCCTAAGGAACCTGAAAGAAGCTGTAAAAGGTCATCTAGTTAAAAACATTCATCATGTCATGAGCTGTGCTCATTGGTGGAATTTGGATTCTCAACTGCAGAAGCAAATTCAAGAGGCTGCTCTTGTGATTCCCTGTATCCCGAAAATTCTGGCTCCTCCGCCTCGCTTTTCTAGCATGAATCGGGTGACGCGACATTGAGAAAACTCAATTTTTCCGGTGCATATGAATCTTTGTCTTTTGTGACACAACTCTGGTCATACACTTCGCCTGCAACGATTTTTACACTTGATAGCCTTGACGATGACAGTTTGCTTTCGTGAAGCGTGTTCTCGCGAGCCTGGAGAACATGAAGAGGGAGTTCAGATGATTCCCATGTTTATGGTGAGACCGCCTGAACTTTTGCTGCGTGCTCGTGAGCGCGCGCATGTAAGACTGCATTCCAATGTCTTTCCGCTGGTTGTGGCTGCTGCAAAAACAAGCTGATTACACGGATTTCCCTGGAAAGCATTTGCGTTATCGAAACGCACCTCTCCACCTGGTGATCCTTTCATTCTCTTGGCGGGAGTTTCGGACTCCGGAAAAGCATTCATTCGATTTCACGCAAGCACACTTCTCGTTTTCTGCTCCTCGTAGGAATTTTATTTCACCAGAAGAAAGCAGTTCTTGACCCCTTGAAAGCTTGTACCCCCTGGGATCCCAGATCTTCTACTAAATACTTTTGTTATGCTACCAGCACACATCTTCGGATTGCACCCTAGTGCTCTCTCCGTAATGCCTTACTTCGAAGCAAACTTTGCGAACTTGAAACGCTTCGTTCTTAGATAGCAGTCACCACTGCTGGATTCAGTGCTCCTGAAAAATTATTACGCTATTACATTTCACAGCGTCCCATTCAAGGGCGATATGGAAAACGTGCTTTCAGACCGAAGGCAGTCACCTGGCACTCTGCTACAGTGAAGCATAGTAAGATTTACGCAAACGATTTCGCATGGGCTCGTTCACATCGGAGTCCAGCAAACACACACTAGACAAGGTTGTGGCCATAAGGGATTGCGGATTGCGTACATGGCAACGACTAGTTTCCACGAGAACGCTCCCTTTCCCTCGGCTGGTGCGTTAGCAATGACTACCTATATTCAACAAAGCCGAGTGCAAGTTCACAATGGGCAGCATCCCTTCCGCTCTGCTCCGTCTCCGAGGAACAGCCATCCCGCCGACTTTCCCTCCCGACAGGACCCGAAGGACGCTCCGGGAGGCGCTGCCGCGTCCGGAGAGGAGGCGGCGCAGGCGCAGACGAACCGGGCCGTGAACGAAGGGAAAGGGCGCAAGGTCGGTGGGGTGCGTTGCCTCCGGCCAGGGAAGGAGAAAGGGGTCGAGGGAGGGCGTTGAGGATCCGGGGGCGCTCCCTCACCCCTTTTCGAGAATGCGGGAAGCTTCCACAGGTCTCCCTCTCGTCCTCTATCGATCCGTATTGGCCAGGAAGGATGTCCAGGATACAACTCCTCTGCATCCCGACCTCCCGGAGGGCATTCCAGTGTCTCCTCGTTGAGTGGGCGTGGCTTCTTCTCCGAGGAAGGAAGGGGGGAGAAGAGGGAGATTTCTGTTGACGAGCGCTCCCGTGCATCGCCGCCTCTCCGGAGCGCCGCTCCGTAACGGCGGAACGCCGTCAGCGCGGCGCACCGCGCAGTCACGGACGAGCGCGTTCATGGTTCCGCGTAGCCTCAGAGATTCCTCTACTGCCGTCTAGCCCGTTTGCACCACCAGGAGGAGGCTGGGATCCCAGAAGCGCGCCGAAATCGTCGTGCTTTGCCCGCGGTCCAACGTCTCAGAAGGAGACAGACATGCAAAAAAAGGTGGGAGAAGCGAAGCGACTGAAACCATGCGCTGTTCTGGAAGTCCCTCCCCTTTATTTCCCTTCCCCTTCCCAGGTCCTCCTCAAACATCACCTATGCTTCTTCCCCTCCTGCCAACCAGGGAACAACACGCCATGCTCGCTCCACCTTAAGCATCAGCACACTCCTTGGGTGTTGGACCGCAGTCCAAGCACGAGGGCACTTCCATGCCGATTCGATCCCTTATTCACAGTCGGGAATGGGTAACTGCGTAATCCCACGGAGGATGGGATGCCGTAGGCACTGCACTGCAGTCGGTGTTGCAGACGTCTCCTTGTTTTCAAGCACAGTCCGTTGCTGAAAATTCGTGGGAGCAGGTAGCATGGTTTTTCACCATGCTACCTGCTCCTCCTCTCCCCATGACCGGAATGAGTAGGACAAGTGGATCCGAGAGGCATGCGACCGCATCCACTCAGATAGAAAAATCTCAGAGATAGAGAAACTACGTTTAAGGAAATCAACAATCTCTCTGTCCGGTCCATGGCATCTGAGCTTTACTATCGAGTTACCAGTCATTCTCATACTCTTCAGTTTCATCTCAGCCCAGTATGATCCAACAAAGCATTGCGATTGCAATCACCAAAGCGTTTTCTCGGTTTTCGTTGCTCTCGTCTTCTGTGTACTCAGTGAACCATGTCACGAATCTGCTTACTGACAACCCCAGTTCAAAGAATTTGGAATACAAATCTTTGACTATTCTGAAGTTTCCAGCATACAGCAGCAAGTGTTTGGTCCTGGTCACTCCCGGTATGCTCCCGACGTCAGCGAAAAAATGTCCCGTACTAACGAAATCCCAAAACTGCTGAGAACTGAAGATGATGTCATTCCTGTGAGTCATCATTGTGGAATTGTATAGATTGTTGATTTCATTCAGTACGTTCCAGAAACGTTTTGTTAGCATAAGTTGCCGCTCCTCGTCAAAAAGTAGCACTGGACGTGGAAAATTTTCAGGTCGAACCACAGACATCACAAGAGGTTGAGGAAGAATGCAGAAACTTTCGATTCGCAGAACTCTTTCAAACGAAGACTCAGCGCTCCGTGAAAGTCTGGACAGAATTCCAAGGAGTGAGCACAGAAGACCTCGAAAGTAGTAAGACGGGAAAGTAAACGGTTGCCTCGGAAACGCGCTTTCTTTCCAACTTGCCCGTTGAAAGACTTTTATGTACGTCGAAATGTATCGAAATCTTCTTCAATTGTTCCAGTTCTTTAGGCAGACAGGTCCGTATTTGTCTTTTCTGGAGAAGCGCGTCTTCAAGGAGACTCAGTGCTTAAGATACGCCTCCAGAGCTGCAGCGAGCCTTCCCGAACAAACTGATCCCTCTCAGCGTGAGCATGCCTCACACAATTTCCCCATCCACCAATGGGTGGTGTAACTAACTAGACCGGAAACTGACTGAAAAGTTGATGACCTTTTTGTTTCAGCATGATCTTTTTTAGTTGCACTGGAACTCTCTCTTAGGTACATTGGCAGGCGCACCGGCAATGATTTGCACCAGTTTGAATTCATGAAATCACCAACAAAATATTATTCCCACAGAAAGTACTTTTCAAATAATCTCTTAATGCTTTCATCAACGTTCCAACCGATACCAATGCCATACATGTGATTCATTGATCTCAACCTCAAGGCATCGCAGTTTCCAAACAGGGATGAGCTCAAAGTGGCTTCTCATTTCTGTGGTGCGCTTACAAGAAAACCCACAAAGAAACACAAAGTACAGAGCTGCAAACGGCATGTCGAATGTGCACAACGTGGCAGCATTCATGAATTCATCGGCGTTCATCGTTCACGTGACACGTACCAAGAAGCACGATTCCTCACCTCATCCAAAAGGAATATCCATTCCGACTCTCGCTAATTTGGCAGATTCTCATCCACCTTCGCGACCTGTCGTTGCTGCCGCTTCTGCGCCGTGGGCACAAATGCAGCAGATTGACAGTATTAAAATGTGAATGCTCTTCCCTCTTCGGAACCGCGACTAAAATCGAATGCAGATCAATCCAAAACCGGTCCAGAGGTCTGATGGAATGGTGCTCTGCATCTGAGCAGATTGCGGAGAAAGCGAGATTGAAACCCTGGTGAGCGCGCGCCACCGAGAAGACTACGCAAACGATGGAACCGAAAGAAGCGCTCCTCTACGGCGATGGCAGTCTGGTTCTGCTCCATGCTTTGGCTTGCAAAAGTTCAGCGGGCTGCACGAGGGTTTCCTGAGACCACATGACCAGAGAATTCCATCGCAGGTTCGTGCTTGACCATAGCCCGACCAGTGTAGGGGTGAAATCCTTCACACAAATGATGGGAACCCTTTGGGGTGTTTCTTCCGTTTTCGCTTCCTTCCTTTCTATCTTTCTTCTTCTTGTTCTTCATTTTGGTTCGCAAAGTGCTGAAGAAACCGCCCGCCTGGAGACTCACGAAGCCCTTGCACACGTTCCACGTTTCCCGAGGGTGCATGTAGCAACACTTCAAGTGAGGGAATGCCCCGGAATAGAGGACCACCCCATGAATTTAGGAAAGATTCCGGAGAACTTCCTCCGATGGGAACACCCTGAAGAGGGGAACTCCTGAAATTTCTTCTCCGGAGTGGGTTTTCAAGGGAACCGCTCCGTTTCCTCTTCCGAAGAGAACTCGAAGGGAGCAGCGCGCTTCTTCGCACTTTGGAGAGGCACCAATCCACCAGCCCCATGGTACGAGATAGATGGTCCATCCCAGGGGGGTAAACTCCGAAGGAAACCGGCTTCTTGGTTCCTGGGAGGACCCCGGGAGGGTAGACTTCCGATTCCGTTCGGTCGACGGAGGCATCCGAGAGTTGCCAGCCTCTATCGGCGCCACACCCAAATAAATCAGCCCGTGTCCGGGAATGCTCAATGCTCCACCGTTACGATGGTTTGCAGGCATCGGATCCGCCAGGAGACCAGGCACCGTGCGCAGTGTTGCCAGGCAGCTAGCATGGGAGTGGAGGCGTTCTCTGTGCAACCTAGTCGAGACAGAGAGGGGAGCAGTCTTCTCCCGACGGTCCGCTAAGAAGACGGAGACCTCAAGCTCTTCAGTCTGCGGTCTTGGAGAAAAAATGGAAGATTATGCACACTTCGGTTGCATCGAAAGCAGTCGCCAAAGAAAAAGAAAAACTCTATGATCCGCGTTGGCGGCCGCAAGGTTGAGGCATCCCCACGTGGCACCGAGGGTCGCGGGTTCAAATTCCACCCAGAGAAGGACCAACGCCTAGAAATGGGGGTGCGTCGTGAATGTTTGGAGTCTCTCCCGCGGGATGAAGCTGGTATTCAGACTTCAGGTGGGGGGTGCTGGTTGGAAACCAGAAGCCCCTGGATGTCCCCGCTGATTGGCTCTGGGATTGGAAGCTGACTCTTCGGAGTCTTTCCAGGAGTTCAAGGTGCCCTTCGGGGTTTTTCTCCTCCGGTTGCAAAGATGGAGCCGTATACGGGGCTGGTTGATTCCAGCTCTGGGAGCGTTGTTTCCCGGAGTCTTAATAAGTGCTCTGCTTTCTACGGGGAGCGCTCTTCAGAGAAACCGGGAAGCGTCTCGTGCCAGTTTTAGGCATTGTGGCCTTCAAGTAAGACAAATGGTTGCCTTGGTGAAGGAGAACACCTGGATCTCCTGTCATCATCAAGAGAAAGACCGAGGACCTCCTAAAAAAAGCTCTGTGGTTAAGGTTTCCACGCGTGGCACCATGCGTCGCGGGTTCGAATACTTCGGCAGATAACTGACGAGACTGCGTCGTTTGGGTTCAGAGTTTCTCCTGCAACGGCGCTGGTTGGCCGAGACATTCGGGCGTGGGCCCGGCAGTGGATAAAGCCGGAGGCCTCCCGATGAAGGTCAGAACCATGGGAGTCGACCTTCGGGTCCTCCCAGGAATAAAGGATTGGGGAACTCCCCCTCCGGTCGTGCAACGGAGAGTGGACCCCCGTCACCGGGGGACCGCCTCCGGTTTCAAGATGGAGCAGGGGCCCTCACGAGCACCTCTCCAGTTGTTCAAAGGAGCGGAACTGCCCTTTTGGGGGGGTCCCTCCGAGTCGTCGCCTCTTCACAGAGTGTGCACAAGGAAGCAAGAGAGAGCGATTCCCTGCGGGAAGCTGCAGCGCCCCTTCTGCGTTTCGGAAGTGTCCCTTCGGGGTTCTCTTCAGAGGAGTGAACAGGAGCGGTTCCCTTGCGGGTTCCCTCCGGAGAAGAAATTCCTACAAGTGGATCCTTTCCGGGTTCCCTTCGGAGAAGTTGAAATGGAGAGGACCACCCCCCATTAGGGGATGTCCCTCCGGAGAGAATGAGGAAGGAAATTCCCTTCGGGGTTCTCCTTCGGAGACAACCAGGGTGGGAGGTGCGATCCCCCCTGTCCGGGGGGATCCCTCCTCAAGCGTGAGAGGAACGGACTCCGAGCCCTTCCTGGATTCATAGGGTGGGCCCCTATTCCGGAGTGCCCCCTATCCTGAAGAATTACACTGAAGAATTACACGCCCCCCCTGAGAGTTGCCGCGGGCGGAGAGACGTGGAAATAAAACAGTGTGTTAATGTTTAAAAAGAGCCACGTGCGCCGCGAGGCACGCGACCGGCTCTGAGGTACTTAGCGAACCAAAAAAAAAAGAAACCTTAAAGAAAAAAAATCTGGAAGGAAAACAGTGAAGACAGTAGAAAAAGAAGAACCCAAGGATTTCCATCGTCCTAGGCCAATAGTAACGATCTCCTCGTAGAGTCGCTACTGGCCTTAAAATAAAAATAAAAACAAAAAGAAAAAAAAGAAAAAAGCTCTATGGGGACAGGGAGATGGCCAGAGTCCGACTCAAAGACTTCTGTGCTCCGCCAGGGGATGATAGACTGGGCCTCCTTACGCTGGAGAGCATGACGCGTCTGCTCCAGCTCAAAAGACTCTCCCTTTGAGTCCAAGCTGCGGGCCACACCTTGGTGCACTCCGGCACCAATCGTTGCCTAGCGAGCGACCGGTTGCGAGGGACTGACTACGGTCGTTGTGGCCACCGAGCGAAGTCGGATACATCTTGGCTCCCAGCTCCGACAAATGGTTGTCCTGGTCCGATGGAAACCCTGGATCTTCTGCCTTCCCGAGAACGAGACTGCCTGCCTGCAGGAGTCCGTTTCGGCGTGGCGCAAAAATCAACGGCACGAGCGAGGGAGCGGAGTTCATCTGCCTGCACACCAGCAGATGCGCTCGTATGCTGTTGAGGGAGATCCTGGACAACAGGAATCTGCTTGGGGCGTCGTTCATCCCCTTGCCTTAGTGCTGCTCTCCCTGAAAGGAACAAGGGACAGCGAGCGACCATCGATAAGATAGGAGGTGACGTGCACTATCGAAAATAGAAGAAAACATCTAAATATGCGGGAGCTAGCGGACGCTGCTACCACGAGTGTCCCTTTAAAAGGGCTGCTATGCTGGGGAGGGCTGCTAAGAACTCCTCCGGAGGTGGTAAAGTGGCCCCCAGTGTGTCGAAACAGTGCAACCCACTCCCTTAAGTGGCAGTTGTCGGCGATCCTTCTATTGCATTGGGACCTCCCGTGCAATGCCCGCCGACATCATTGGACCCGGGGGAAGAGGTGATAGCAACTGCGGCAGGTGCGGCGAAGGAGAGAGTCTCTACTGCACCTGCTCATGGATTGCGTTGCCTTCCGCTCCCTGTGGGAACGCTTTGCTGCGTTCCTGAGGATTCCCGAAAGCAACAACCCCAGGGGCGTTTTTAAAGTGCATCTTCCTGCGCGAATCCCTCACGCCGGTCGCATCCCTAACAGCACTGTGCCGCGGGATCATGGCTGCATGGAACAGCGCAAGAGGAGACCAGAACGACAGGAATGCCATCAATTTTGCTGTCCTCTTCATGAGGATGGCGTCCTATGTTATCCCATCTGGGAAGTGTGAAACAGAAACCTGCAGGCATTCTGGAAAGGATGCAGAGGACGCTCCCCCAGCAGGCAGTGATCCCATCCCGAACCTCCAAATTTTTTGTATACATTTTTTTGTTTTATTTTTATGTCTGTTCGTTCACCAGCCCTCTCCTCTTCTGACCAGGGGAACCTCGCAGGCCTGCGTTCCGTTTCTAGGCAAGTTGCCATCGATACAATTGTAACGTGGCAGAACTAAGCTCTCTGTCGCTGACTTATCAGTTTATTTTTATATAAATAAATGCATCGGGTGTAAAATTTCCCAGCAATAGCAAATGAGCTCGCCTCCTGCCGCAGATTCCGTGTGGTCCGCTGGAACGTAAACGGGCTGAACGAGGACGGCAGAAGATGAGACGTGCCCGCCACCCTACAAAACTTCGGTCTGGCTCTACTGCAGGAGATCCACATGATCTCCGCAGGAGAAGCTCAGGAGATCGAAAGAGTCGCGGAGGGACTGCTGCTGCGAAAGTTGGGACGTTGCGGTTCCCACAAATCCTTTGGGGTCTCCTACCTTCTGGAGCCCACCGTCCACACAGCCATGAAGGAAGAGCAACTCTTTTTGATTTGAGGAAGGAAGCTCGTGGGAGCGTGAGGGTGCCAGAAGTCGGCCCCGCCGCAGCCGACCGCTGGCGGCAACCTCGCCGCTGTGTTCAGCACCCCAAAAGCTCCCCGCCGACGCTCTACTGGCTGTGATCGATGTTGGTGGCAAGGGTCGTGAGGAACTTGTTGAGACCGCGTTCGTATTCCGTCTGCTCATCAAAAAGAGTTGCTGCCGTGAGGGACGTGCGCTTCGACAAGGAAGATCGGGTCGGCCAGATGGTCCTCAGTTGGACCGGCTCCATCGACCTCGTCTTGACCAACGTGTGAGCTCCCAGCAACAAAAACGGGTACGCGGAGAGAATCACCACGTTCTTGAACGACCTGGAACTCGAATGGTTGTCCGAAGCAGGCGTGCGCAGGAAGCACCTGGAAGGCGGAGACTTCAACCTCTTCCACCTGCTTCCCAACGCGCCCTGAGCACGGGAGCACGCGGCCGACGAGCTCTGCGCGGCAATGCGCGCACACAACTTGCTGGAAGGACAACCAGGAATGGAGGATAGCGTCGATCATCAGTTTTTTGACCATGACCTGTGTCGATGGGTCGGGACACAAGGTAGAGTGGGATCTTTTGAAACACTCTGACGAGGAAGAACAGCTGGATTTTCTGCTGCCACGTGAACGGTAGTGCCTGACTGCAGGAAACCGTTCGCACGTGAGCGAAGATCCGGGAGCCGAGTCCTATGTTATCGCAGCGCCTGCGCTGTTTATCCTTCAGCAAGTACTCGATCCAGGAAATCTTCGTTCATCTCGGAAGAAGGGCGTGGGCAGAGCGAACCTCTCTCGCCGTAGAGCTGCCCTCCTTCAGGGAGCAGATCTTCAGAAGTTGGAAACATGGAAGGTCGTCTGCGAGATGGGATGTCGAAGAAAAAACGTTAAGTGCGCGAACCACGGGACAGCTGACTGACGCTGTGATCCCGAGTGTCCCACCTAAAGGACTTTTGCTCTGGAATGAGCTGTTGGGAATTTCCCTGGAAGACCTCGAGTGGCTCTCAGTACTCCGGAACACTCTCACCCTCCCACTCAGTTGGCAGGAGTCAGCGATACTACTGCTACATTGGGGGCCTCCAATGCAACGCCCACCGACATCCTTGGACTTGAGGGGCACAAGCCCGAACTGTAGCAGGTGTAGGGAACGGGAATCCTTCCTATACCTGCTTGTAGATTGTGTTGCCCTCCGGCCCCTATGGGAACGCTTTGCTGCGACCCTAGCAACCCTAGTGACGTAAGTCAACCCGAGGCTGCAAGCGCATCCTCCGTTGAGCCTCCCCCCGGAAGTGAAAACGTAAAACCAAGACTACGAGGAGGCACATCCTGCCCCAAGAGGGAAACGAGCCGGCATCCGAAAGGGAAGCCGGCAGCTTGGAAACACAGGACTCCTGCGGTGGGAATCACCCACATCCCGACGCCGAGCAAGCAACCCCCATGGAGTGGGCCAGCAGGTGCACCATGGAAGGGACATTCTGCTTGCGCCCCCGCCCGAATAAGTGGCGGGAGCTGCAGCATCAACTTCCCAGGAGTTACTCCTGGGCCCGCCTCCCGCCGCCGAATCCGTGTGGCCTGTTGGAACGTCAACGGGCTGCGCGGCGACGGCAGAAGGCGAGATGTGGCCGTCACCCTGCCGACCTAGTGCCCCTGAGGGAGATAACGTTATCTCCGCAGAGAATGCCCAAGGGATTTCTCACCCCGTCACGCCGGGGCGTTTATTTTAGAGAAAATAAACCAGCTGGGAGCAGAGTTCCCAACCGACGACAAAACAAGCAATGGGGAGGGTCTGCTGGCACGCAGGCTGGCATAACGGAAGTTTGGAACCGGACAGGAGGTGGGAGACAGCCAAAAAAAATTAAATGTGGTGGGATGGGACAGGGGTCTTTAAGATAGCGCCGGGAGGTACTGGGGTCAAAACAAAAACGCCGGGGAAGTTGCGAAGCAAAAGGGGATGGGAGATGAGGAAAAAAAAAAAAAGATGTTGGTAAAGGGAAAGGTCCACCGGGTTCCACCGTTCTTAACTGTCCATCAACCGACGGTGGATGTCGACGATCTCCTCCTTTGTTTGTTCTTCCAGGTGAGATCACCTTACAGCCATTCTCATGTACGCGGCTGCCAGACTGTGGACCTCCCTTCACTGCGCTCTCGTCCCCATGGCGTAGCGGGTCTCAGCAATGTCGCGAATTAAAAAGCTGTTGGAACTACGGCGCCACTGAAAATCCGTTGCTCCTGAAAAAACGCCACCGCAGATCCTTCTCAGAGTCCTCCTGGAACGGGGCGCCTAAAGCCAGCCACCGCCACAGTCCGCGGAGGGCACCACAGTCGAGCAAAAGGTGCCCGAGCGTCTCGATCTCCCAACACCTCGAGCAGTTCCGGGAAACAACTTCCCTGGAAACGAGGCTTTAGCGCTGATTACACGGGAACTCCCAGTGTTAAAGCAGCAGCAAGTACTGTTTTCATCCTAAAGTAAACACCGGGGTGCCTAAACAAGCGGGGAAACCACTAGTTTTTCGGAGACCGCGTGCCCGTCCTCCGCGGCATCCGGCAGGGAGGCAGTCTGAGCCCCTTGCTCTTCAGCATCCACTTCGAGTTGGTGCTGAGAGCATACAAGGAGACTTTGGCAACCCTGCCGAGCTCGTGTCCAGGCACGCCTGCCGTGTCGGCCTATGCAGACGATCTTCTGCTGCTGCTTCCCGGGTCCACCCCGGCGAGTGCGCTCGAGGACTTCTTCGAGTTGCTACGCCGCGAGACGGGCCTGGTGGTGAACAGGGCGAAGTCGTCCATCGTTTATGTCGGCTCGGCGTGGTCTGGACGGCCGGACTGGATCCTCCTGGGGATCCCCACGGACGGGTACATCAAGAACCTTGGCGTTCCGTTGTGGGACTTCTGCCCCAGCAGAAGTCTATTCTCACCGTCTTTAGAAGGTAGGGTTGGCGATCGTTTCGTTCTTGGATGGCGAGTTCTACTTGCCGGGACGGACCGCTGTTTGGAACGCGTTCGCGGCTCCCCTCCTCCGCCCCCTACTTTTTGTTTCCTCCGTCCCCAAAGAGGAAAAAAAGTGGACACGGTCCCTATTGAGAATAGTCTTGTGGGGTCCCGAATCTCGCCGATGGACTCGTGTGCTCTGTGGGAGACAGCGGACCTCGGCCTCCTCACGCTGGAGGGGACAGAAATCCAGCCGCGATGGAGAATGTTGGCCATCAAAGTGACGTACTGGAGCTCTCCCTGGTACGTTCTTAAACGCCTGCTCTTCATGGAAGGACTCGCCTCCTACCTTCCGTGCCCCGGTCAAAAGTTGAGAAGCTGCGGTCACCTCTTTGGACTCATGGCCATATTGGCGAATGAGAACGGCTGAATGGCCTGTTGCCCCGCCAACTGTAGCGCCTATCTAGAGGAAACAGTTGGCACGCGGGCGAAGGTAAACGAGCCCATCTCATAAGTGTGGAAACTGCCTGCGACTCGGCAGCCACGCGCGCTGCTCACTGAGGAAGATTCTGGAGAGTTCCAGAATGAGCGCGTGATCGGAGCGGACCTCCTCGCTGCAGTGATGTCTTTTCTGACGAAGGCACTTGGCGGCAGCCAACCGTCGGAGTGGTTAGTTTCCTGTGAGATCGCAGGAAGGAGGAAGTTCATGAGTGGGCGGGCAGCTAGCGGACGCTGCGACCCCGAACGCCCTTTCACGAGGACTGCAACGCTGGAGCGAGCCGCTCGAGATTCCCAGCCAAGACCTCAAGTGACCCTCAGAGTTCGAAGGCAGCAGCACTCTTCTCTTGGAATAGCAGGAGTCAGCGTTGATGCTGCTGCACTGGGACCTCCCGTGCAACACCCGCTGGCATCACTGGACACGGGGGAGGGGTGGACCCGAACTGTGCAAGGTGCGTGGAGCGGGAATCCTTCCCGCACCTCCTCTGCTGCCCTCCTGCACCTTTGGGGACGCTTGACCACGACCCTTGAAACCCCGGATGGCAATTCCAGATATGTTGTAAAGCGCCTCTTCCTGAGCGACACCCTCACTCTGGCTGCATCCCTAGCAGCACTTTGCTGCATCCGCGGGATTGTGACGATCTGGAGCGTCGCTGAAGCAGGAGCGAAACGAAAGAGACGCCGTCCAGCATGCACTTCGCTTTCTGCGGATAACAGCAAGATGACCCCACCTGGGTACAATCAGGACCGATCCAGCCGGCATTCCAGGAAGGATGCAGAGGACTCCAGAGGACTGCGATCCCTTACCGGCCCTCCAAAGGACTTTTATTTATTTTTTTTTTCTTTTGTTTCTCCCTGCCCTCCGCTGCCGAGGCGAACCTCGCCGGTCTGCGTGCCAGTGACCCGGCAGGTCCACGGACAAATTGAGCGTGGTAGGACCACGTGTCCTACCACAAATTGTGAGATTGATTGAAATGTTAAGAAAGGCCCTGGCATCGTGTCCGTGAGGAAATCGGAGGTAACGAGGGAGGAGGGTTTCCTTCGGGACCTCCCACCAAGCGTAAGAGGAACAAACTCTTTTTCTCCAGAGTCCTTCCTGGATCCGTAGTCCTTCCCTACGAACCCAGTCCGGGATTATACCCCATAAATTGAAGAGTTACACGCAATTCGGCTGACGTGCACAGTGTTGAATAGTTTCGTAGGCCTTCCCTGAGGGGCCGAACGGTTCTTCAGCACTTGGCGAACCAAAAAGAAGACAATGCGAAAAAAAGAAAACTGAGAGGGAAGAAACGAAACAGACAAATCCGAAAGGATTTCCATCGTCCTTTGCAAGAGCAGTGGGAGGGCATTGCAAAACTGCAACGCTCGTCGTTCTTAAGGAAGAGAGCACTCCCAATGGATGCTCTCAGCTGATGCTCAGCCTTGTTGTCCACGAGATAAGCAACGACAGCGTTTTTCGAAAACCTAGGCAAGCCATACCAGCAAGATGACCTCCACGTCTGAGTACCAAACGTAAGTGACTGTTCTGATTCTCCACGTGACTTTCAGAGACCGCCGTTTACCAAGGAAAGTCTCTTTCTCAAAGTCGACCGATGAAGCCCTAATCGTCACCGACTAAGTGGCACGTCAGCTGTAGCTCCACAGGGCTCAAGTTCGAAATGATGACTCTTGTGTGCCTCAGAATTATAGGTTTATTTTCAGTCGGAATTAGTAGGAGAAGGAAACTGTTGCCAAGGTCACACTACTCAAAGAAAGCTTTTAGCACACGTTGCAACCTCAAATCTTCAGAAACGGAAAACTTCACGCCAGCAATTCCCATGGATACCCCGGTCCAACCGCCACGTAAAGTTTCCTCTCGATTTCCCATCCTTCTCATGCCTTTGTTTGCTCCTTGATCTCGAAACGTATCTCTCCTTTCAAGACGTCAATTGTTGTGATCACTTTTTCCAACATCCTCGTAGACAGCTCGAGAGTATTCATGGATGAGGAGACGAATATGAGGTAGCAATCGTTGTTTATCTGCAAAAAGATACGAACGTGACCGGCACTCTCTGCAGGCAGAAGAATTCTTGGAAGGGACAGGGGTTTCTGGCAGATTTGACCCAAGAAGACGGAGACTGAAGGCGAGCATGAAGATGCAAAAGCTCCCATAGCTTCGGTTCGCCCCGAGGAAAATGCGACCTTGAGAAGCTCAGCTGAGAGACACGTGAAGTTCGGAGGACGAGGTGAACTCGAAAGCGACATTTACGAAGAAATGAGACCAGCCTAGTCATCCATGCTCTGCTTCTCAACCTCTCAAGATGGCAGTTGAGTACGCTACCATGGCTGCAGCGCAAGGCGATGGAAGAAGCGTGAGACACGAGGGGTTCTTCGGAAAGATCCCGCCACAGCCTAAGCGATTCGGCATTGAAATTTTCCCACGAGGAGGTCGCAAGCGGAGGGTCAGGCTGTTCACCTACCTTGAAGTGGTAGTCGTCATAATGAAGGGTGAAGCTTTTCATCAGGCTGAACGAGATTTCTACGGTGGGCTTGTACCCGGAATTCGCGTTGCACTTGAACTGGAAAGACGTCCTTCGCTTGTCCTCTATTGCTCGTGAGGAAACCGACCTTGTAAAATCCCCCACTGGGAGAAGCGTCAACCAGCTTCGCCAGCCTCTCGGTGAAAGACTTAGGAGCGGTGCTGAGGAATTTGTTCATACGCAAGGGTGCGTACAGATTCCTCTCCTTCAAAATTTCGTTGCCGCTCTGGAGGATCCGCAGCCTACCAAAGGCGACTCAGAAAGCATCTTCAAGCGTTTCGACCGCCGGAGGTTTGGATTCTGCTTACGCTGCCGGAGATAGGCCTCCGCGCTTTTTGGATCGAAAGCGAAGGAAGCAGAAACCTCGCATGCTGGAGGGAGCTCTCGGAAATATTTAGAGAACGAGGCCCAGAGCTCACCCTCGCAGTGTGTTGCAGGGAGGGGGAGGCAAAACCTGGGAAGCGCTCCTACCTGTACAACTCGATGGCGTAATCGGGTCCCGTCTCCAGCCCGATGTCAATGCCGTTCTCGGGGGCGCTTCCGCTGCCCGTCATCTTGTCGAAGTCCACGTCCAGAGTCCCTCCGGATTTCCTGAGCGCCCAAAGGGGTGCGCATGTGCCCAACCGTCCATCGCCTTACCCGTCGAAAGAGAACCTCATCCGAAATGCGCCCAGTCTCACGTGTTTGGCAAAGTCTTCCAGGTTCGTTCTCGATATGGAGTAGCTGCCGAGGTGCACAACGTGTATCAAGAAAGAGCTAGAGCGTCTCAGCGAAAAGATGCTCTGCATCGTTCGGTTGTTGGGTCCGATATAGATGAGCCTTCCCTCTTGTTTGGGCGTCTGGAAATTTGCAGCTCGCAGCCTGTGTTGTCCTCGTCCCCCTCCCTTTGCTTTCATTTTGCAAGCCTCAAGGCGAAAGAAAAGCGTTCTCGAATGGCTCCTTGCATTCGGTCAGACCGAAGTAGGAAAGGAGGAAGACAAAGCTTTTCGAAAGACCTTCGTGACGTTCTTTCTGGAAACAAGGAGGGAAGCGGCGAGAACGCGAGCTAAGGTTGGCTTGTGGGACATCGCGCAAACGGAAGGACCATCTCGACAGAAACGCGGCAAACGTCCTCGGCGGCATAGCAACCGCTGCGATACACTTTCGTGAATGCCACGGAGGGTCCTTTGGGTTAGCTGATGTTAGAAGATTTGTTCTTTGGTTCATCCTGGAGGCGGTGCGCGAATTCCAAGAAGATGGCAGCACTGCGTCGCACCTTTCGTAAAAGATTCACCTACCGCAAGGTCGTACGCCTGATCGACTACTGCCACCGTTGAAAAAAGATTCCTCGAAATTCTCGTCTTTCCACTCCAGCTGGTTGAACGGAAGCTGCTGAATCTCTGAACGGCCCCTGGTAGAGAGAGGAACGTTCGAGAAGGCAAGGAGCCGCGGTCCGGGAAAACCCACGGCAGAGTTCCTGCTTGCATTGCGAGTCCGCCACAATCGTCGCGTTTTCGTGAGTGTCCAGGGTCAGCTGCAGGGTCTGGGGCGGAGTGCCCGCGGTCACATCCATCACGTAGAAGCCCTGAATCCATAGCGTGAGGAAGGCCTGGAGCAGTGACCTACCTTGCCGTTCAAACTCAGACTCAGCTTCTCTTGCCCGGACAATTTTCCAGCATCGTTGGGGTCCGCTTCAGTTCTGCACAGAGCAAACAAATTAGGGAATCTGCGGGATCGCCCCGCACATCCTACCGGTGAAGGCAAAGAAGTCCCGCTGCGAGCAGGGGGAACAGAAACGTCCTCGAAGTCGGCATCTGTCAACCACAGGCTTCCCGATTGGGGGATTTTCTCGATCCTGGAGGGCGGAGGTCTCTTACAAACCGTTTCCTTCAGTCTGAGAGACAAGGAATGGTGCAGAGGACCCCCGGAGGCTGCCCTTTTATCTCCGACGCAACTGCACGGTCTCCGTCGAAGGAAGAAAAAAAAGTTGTTATGTAACATCGATTACGGCAGCCGTCTTTTTGCAGTAAAATTCGGAATATTACTTTTTAATGGCTTTGGGGTAAGCGCCACGCGCAGAGCAATGCAAGGAAAGCGCAAGCAGCTTTTGGCAGCCTGGAGCCAGCGTAAGGGAGAACATTGAAACCAACTACGCGCTTCGAAAGATTGGCCGAGAGGCATCCGGAAGCCTCCGTGTGGTTATCAGAGTTCGGCGTGTGCAGTAGCGGCCAAAGGACAACCACCAAAAGAGGTTGCCTCTAAAGAACAGCGGCAGAGTGCCTAGGCTGCCAAGGGAGGCCCTCCTAGAATCGTTAGGGATGGGGGGTAGGGGGGCAAGCATGCCAATACGACGAATTCCGTAAAAGAAATGGAACTGCAACAATTCGAGGTCTGGTAATCAGCACTGGCTTGCCTGCACGCCGGTGGTCATCCACAAAGCTCTTTTTTCTTCTTCTTTTCTGGCATCTCTTGTATTCGGGGGACGCTATTCCCCTCCGACTTGTGGTTTATTTATTAAATAAACGACTCGTCGTGACCGAGCATTCCACCATCTGCATGTCACACATTACAGAGCTGTTTCTCCCCACGAAAAGAAATCGACTCCTTCAGAACATTTCCGCACGGCTGGGAACAGCGGCTCAAACCTCAAACTGCCACCCGTCGACAAAGCAGCTGTACTGTCCTTCCAGACAACTCCAGGAGCACGGCGAAGCCTCTCAAAGATTTCGTTTATCACGTGGTCACTCCGGGCGTTCCTTCGGGAAACAAGTAAAATCGAAGGCAAACGAGGTCACCGAGAACGCAACTCCCGAGACAAAAGCAGCGAGGAGACGTCCGCGAGGGGACTTCATCAACACTAGGGGCGGTTGCCAAACGAGAAGGGAAGGGGAAGAGGCAAAGAAAGAAATGAAGAGATCATGGGGACAGTGGGTCCTTGGAAGGAACTGTTCCTTCTTGCTCATCATCGGCGCCCGGTCCCTCCCATTTCCGGTACGACTTCCTCCTCCAGATGAAGACGGTCCTCCTGCAGGCGGCATCTGATCTCCCATCCCCTCCCGAGTGTCCAACGCCTGGCGGGATGCAGCCGTCCACCGTCGACATCGCCGCTCCAGCAAAGAGTCCTCCTCGCGAGAAGAATCGCCGCAGCAGGTCCTTGACGGCGTCCTCGGGGTGCAGGACTGTTGAAGACAGCCTCCGTCACAGTTCTTGGTGGCCGCCGCAGCCCATCAAGACGTTCGGCATCGAATCAATCGTTCCGCACCTGGAGCACCCCGAGCACGCAACTGCCCAGCTCATGGAAGCGAAGTGTCGGCGCTGGTTGCACAGGAAACCCCCGGTGCAAGGACAAGGCTTCGCGGCAACACGCCTGCTGGGAAACCTGCAAGCAGCGCAGAGGAAGACGTATCCGCAGTCCGCAACCAACCAGGGAAAGATTCTCCCGTGGAAGACAGGGAAAAGAGGGAGCCGCAAGAGGCGAGGGTGGATTCCGAGGAGTCTGCGCTTGCGATGGAAGCTGGAAACTCAGGAACGGTTGCACCCAAACTGCTGGACGTCCTCCGCTTACGCGTGCGCTGCGTGAGACGCTCGAATCCTCGACGTCCCTTCCGTGGAACTCGGGCAAGCAAGGGCATGGACGTCGTCACTCTGGCCATCCGGTATGCGACCCATCACCCCTCGAATCACCACGAGATTCGCTCGCATGACGCGACACATCCGCACGCTGGTTGCCTGGGAGACACGCACACAAAAAGACGGAATATCAGCAGCGCAGCGCAGTCGGCGCCATCTTTTTCTTTCTCTAAAATCTTCCTTCTCCTCAGCAGTCCTCCTCGCAACAAACCCTGCGGAGAGACCGCATGGAGATTGGGAGCCTTTTAGAAGCCGACCTGGAAACGAGTGTCCCCTGTAGCGATCCCTCCCTGTTTCGGGCATTCTGCTCACGCATCCTAGATGATCCAGGGAATTGGCAAAGCCCACGCTGGTGGTCTCCGTACTCCTTCGGCCGGCGACCAGCGAACAGGTGTCAAGGATGGCATCAATGCCCGGTTGTCCCGTGCAAGCACCGGCAAACCCCTGTTGGCGGTACTGCCTTAGGCTAGACAAAGAGTTTTTCCGGGACGGATCATCGGCTCCGCACCCTTTCGGAAGAGACGGAGGGACGTTTCGCTTTCGAACTCCGTGACCTAGAGGTGCACGGGAGCGCTGAAGACCGATCAACGGTTGGGCAATCGCAGGAGCCGCCGAACTCCTGTGCGGCTGGAAGACGGGCGACACGGAAGTGGACGCCCCACTTCCGTGTCCTCGCTATGTTGCAAACACAAAGTGCTGCTATTTCTGCACTGGGGTTTCCAGAACAACCACCTCGTTTCCGAGGCAGCTTCATGCACGAGCCGTACCAGTTGCGAGACGACCGAATCGATCCCGCACCTGGTTTTGGACTGCGGCAGGGCCCAATTGCCGACCCTCTCGCTCGGCATTCCCTCTCCAGAGATTCCGCCTAGCAACACGCTACGGGACACACAGAAGCCTTCGCAGGAGCGAACCGAGAAAAACAGCATCCCACTGCATAAGCCGCACCAGCTCCTTCCCGGAATCTCCTTCACTGACCACACCCAGTACTCCTTGAACGACACACATCGGCAACTCCTCTCGGACCCCTCCGTCGCGTCTTTTTCCAGTCAGCCTATACGCGCTCAGGGACGCCAACGGGAGACCCTGATCGCGCGACTTTCAAGTGGCGCGAGTGGCGCGCGGGCCGCCCTCGAGAGAAGCCACCTTTCGAAGCCTCCCACGAGCATCCAGACTCCTGCGACATTCCGCGGCACAGGCGCCTGCACCTGTTCTCCGACCAGGAGCTGTCAAGTGTGCTCCAGGAAGAGCAGTCGCTCGTCGCCGTGCTGCGCACACAAAATGCTCGCAGCGCCTCCATCCGAATCTCGAAATCGCGGCGTTCATGGGAGGCAATGCCGTAAGAGTGGCAACACCTGTCACCGTAAATCTTTGGCTGAGCAAATGACTTAATACGCGTGGAGGCTGGAGTGGTAGAAAAGATGATGAATGGACCTGTTTTTCTTTCTTTCTTGAGAGGAACAAAGCAAACAGAACGACGAGCGACAACTAAAAAGCGATTTATCTTCGGGTGACTCCAACGACTCCAGGGTGCAGCTTTCTACTCTCTGGAACGTGGGATCGGTCCGCCTTGCGCCTGATCGTTCCCGTTGCCGCTCCGAGCGCTTTCCTCCGCACGAAAGGTCGATTTTCCTGGCCGGTTCTTATTGCCACTTCTCGGTGCCCGCAGGACTGACAGCTGCCGTCTTCGTGATCGGCCGTTAGGCGCTCCCGTGCACCCCTAGGTCAAGGGGTTCGAAAGCGAAACGTGCCTTCGTCTCTCCCGAAAGGGTGCGGGGTCGATGATGTGTCCCGGAAAAACTCTTTGTCTAGCCGCAGGCTCTACCGTCAACAGGGTCGTCTGATATCTCTCCCTTGCTGAGAGGCGGGCAGACAGCTCTGCGGCAGCAAGGGGGGAGGCAACCACACGGGATCGCTGCGTCCTGTCCTGCGGTTCACTTTCGAATGGATGGCTCAGGAAACGTCGCAAGAGACGAAGGACCCGCGGTTATGAGAGGATGGACGCGCTCAAAAACTCAGATTCGTTCAACAGAAGGAAATCGAAACGTGGCCTTGGAAGAGTTGCACAGGTTAGCGAGGACATCCAGTGAGGTTCGCCGCTGTTCCGTCTCCTCGCGTTCGCCGACTGACTTGACCTCTCATCGTGAAAACCGAAAATCCGTGCGTCCTTCCTGTCGAATGCATTGTTCTCCCCATCTTCCGTCGTCTAACCACCAAGAAGAAAAGGGCTTTTCTCCACCCGGTCGCAGCTTCCGTTTTCCTCTCTTCCGCATTCGTGAGAGCATACCGTTGGCCCTCCTCCTTTCGGATCGGATTCGAGCAGACGAACCGCCCTCCCTCTTCCTTCGTGGAACAGACGATCGATTCGCAAGCACGCCAGGGCGCCCACTTCTTTGTTTCAGAATCTCTGGGGAGAGGATGCCGAGCGAGAGGGCCGGCCATTCGGCAGCTTCCGTGCGGTGGAACAGAAGCAGGGCGTTCTTCGTCTGTGGTGTTCAGAGCTCTGCCGTCCGATCTCAAGCACCCCTCGTGCAGCGCGACATGTGATGCTTGGCGACTTCCGCAAGCTGGAGCTCTTTTCGAGTCTGTCTGTATCTCAGCTGCCAACAGGAGCACCGGTTGGTGATCCTTAAACGTTCGTCATGGCACCATTTTCTCGGTGAGGCAGCCCCCAGTACGCTTCGTCGCTCCCTGAAGCACCCTCCTGTATCTGTTATCCGATGACCAGTGCTGTTTGACCGTAGGACAAGCAGAAATGAGAGCATGAGCACAAGAGCTCTAAAATGTGTCCCCGGGGCCTCTTCGGATATTCTTTCTGTGAGGAGACCTTCAGTTCTCATGGGGCTCTCCTGAGTCCACGTTTCCACGAAAAGATGCTGAAGTCCTCCTCCAGGTGCATTTCTCATGAACGCGGTGAGGTGCAAGGAACGCGCAGACACAAAGAGAAAAAAGAGAATTCTTCGACAGAACAGATACGGGCGTGGTACCTAGGGAGAACCTTCGAAGATTCGGAATCCACGAGGGGGGAGGCACGTGGTGGTCCACTCACGGGGATTTGGCTTCACTGTGGACGAAGGTCTCGTTCTCTTTGCAAATGTGGAGACCTCTGCCTGAAAGGTGTGCCGATCCAGCAGCCTTGCTGAGCACTCACGTGACGTGCGCGTGAGGAGGAGGAATACGAGGCGGGCCGTTTCAGCGGACTGCGGTGCGCGGGAGGAAGAAGGGAAGTCCTTCCTTTCGAGGAAGGGAGGTCTTGTTTGTCGGATAACGGGGAACGCGCGAATGCCAGACGTCGTTTCTCTGGAACGTGCTCTTTGCGTCTGCCCACGACGAGGAATTCCCGGCACGAAGCTCGACCGGAATAGGACGCAACGAGATGGGAGCGGCGGTTTCCCTGAGGGTGTGCAGCGAGATGATCCCAGCTTGTGGATTTGAAGATGGAGCTCGCCCCAGCACTCGTCACGGGATGCAGAAGACCTCGGAGGAACACCGATGTGACCCCGGTGCTCCCTTGATCTCCTCCCGCCACACAAAGACAGGCGTATATTTTTTCTTTTTCCTCATTTGGCAACCCTGCCCCTCCTCTGACAGAGACCTCTCTGGAAAGGCAGAGCTGGCTGCTTGCCAGCTCATCCAGGATTCTACGCGACTCTTCGCCCTGTTGATCCGTTTGATTTTTTGCAATTCGACCGACACAATCAGCAATGCACCTGGACAATAGAAAGGTGGAACTTTCGAATCGTTTCCCCTCTGGAATTTCCCAAGGCTTCCTCGTTAGCAGGTGGTCTCCTGTGGTCGACTCCCGAAGCGTCTCCAAAGGACCCCAGCCAGGATGATTGATCCCCGAGACATAACAATGGAACGAAGCTTTCCATGAAGTTGGTTTGGCCACGAGAGTGGCCAGCCACGTTCCGGGCAGAAAGAGGGCGATCCCGCATCCTTCAGTCACACCACCGCCACGCACCCGCCTGCAGGTCTCCGGGAAAGGGATCGTCTTTTTACGCCACACGTTCCAGGTGACTCCCACCCACTTCGCCACTGACCACCTCGGTAGGGCGCATTCGACACTTGACCGCCCAACCGCAGCAACTGTTTCACGCGAGGGCTTTTCGACGGATGAGGCTCCCCGCCGTCCGTGTGGATGTGCGATCTCGTTCGGAAGATGCAAAATGAGTTGTCCGCCGTTCTTCGAGCTGGCGCTAGCGAAGCCTTTTCGAAAGGGGTAAGTCGCGCACCAGGTTTCCTCCTCGCGCCAGGTAGTGCTTGGTTGCAGGAAACCGTTCTCACGTGGGCGAGGAGCCAGGAGCAACGCACGGAAAAGGTACTCCGGCTCCTGTTCGTGCGCAACAACCGATGCAGCTCCGAGAGATCCTGGAGGATCCGGGAAAAAGGGCGTGGGCAGGAAGCACTTCTCTCGCTGCAGCGCTGCTCTCCTCGAGGGAACCCATGGGCAGAAGACTTGAGGCTAGATGGGAGCTTACTGTGGAAATCCGCGGAAGCAGAAAATGACTGAGCGAGTGGACGACAGGCCAGTTCCCCGACTCTGTGACCCCGAATGCTCGACCTCGTGGACCTTAGCGCCCGGGCGTGCTACTGGGTATTCCGGAGGAAGATCCGCAGCGACCCTTGGTGCTCACGAACACCCGCATTCTTCCCTTAAAGTGGCGGGAGTCGGCGTCGATGCTGTTGCACTGGGGTCTCCCGTGCAACATCCGCTCCCATCATTGGTCACGGGGGCGAGAGGTGGATCCGAAGGTGCGTGGAGCGGGAATCTCTCCCGCACCTCCTAGTGGACTCTGCTGCCCTCCGGCGCCTTTGGGGACGCTTTGTCTAGACCCCTGAAACCCCCTGTGGCATCTTCAGAGACGTTGTACAGCTCCTCTTCCTGCGCAACAACGTCTCACACCGGCCGCCTCCCTAGCGGCACTGTGCTGCCTCCGTGGGATCGTGGCGGCGTGGAACGACGCCAGCCGACGGGCCAACGATAGGAACGCCATCCACTTCGCTCTTCGCTTTCTGCGGATAGCGACCAGATGGCCCCACCTGCATATCTCCATGAAAAAAGACCTTGCCGGTGTCCTCCAAAAGATGCAGGGGACCACCCCAGCAGGTTGTGATTTTGTGATTCCCCCAAAATTGCTCCATTTTTGTTTTGTTTCTCTTTCCTTTTGTTTGGACCCTCCCCTCCGCTGCCTTGCTGAAGCTAACCGGTCCGCGAACCGGTAACACGGCAGGGTATCTACAGAAAGGACGTGGCTGGACCACCAGTCCAACCACAAAAATTGTAAATGTTAATTTTGTTTTGAGTAAACGCCCCGCCGAACCCAGGCGAAAACTCCTCACTCCAGGAGATCCCGAGATTTGGCACCCGCAGGTCCGTTCACACTGCCAGCCTTGATTTACCACTACCGACACGAGGAATGAAGACCCGAAGAACAGAAGACCGCTCTTGCGGGAGATGAGCTGCACAAGGAGAGATCCTGCTCTTCGCTACGTGGAGCATTCTCGCCTGCACACATTGCAGCGAGAAGCAGCTGAGAACCGGACGAAGGATGCAGCTTCGACAGTCGGAGCAAAAAGAATAGCTGTCGGCAAACCAGAATGTCTTGGTTGTAGATTCTTTCCTGAGTCCCAATCTTCCATTGCCAAAAGGCAGCAGGGCAGCAGAGCTGGACGTTTCCTGCCCGCAGGAGGGGGGAGGGAGGAAGAGCCACGTGGAGCTACCTGCACCGGGATGGAACGGACACGTTGCCTACCGACCATGTCAAAAGGGTGGAGAAGGTACATGCCTTCATCGTTGGCTCGTTCCCAGAATGATGCGCTCCGGAAGGATGTCGAAGTCCGCTCTCCCCATCGCGTGCTGAAGAACCGAAGTACCTCTGATGGTCGCATCGATTGCCCACCATAGCCGCGAGGTTTGCTGGATCCACCGCTCGGGACGACTGCCTGGCGGCATCTGCGCCTGGTCACCCAATCCGCGCGAGGTGGGCACGGCTGAGCAGCCTCTGAATGGTAGCGTCTCCGCAGAAGCTGACCGATGGAGGAGACCATGGGCATCTCCCCCGTTGAAGAAGCGTTCTTTCTGATAGTTACTGAACACACTCCAGTTATGGGAAGACATTGAAAAGATTGCAAAATGGCGTATGTGGCACCAAGCGTTGCGGATTCGAACCCCCACGTGGAGGATCGACGCCGAGAAATGGGGGTGCGTCGTGGATTTCCAGTGCTCCCCGCATGATGACGCTGGAAGGTCTATTTGGATGCAACTCTGGAGCAAGCAGGAGACCGGGTGCCCCCGATGAGTGTCCAGGATTGGAAGTGGACCCTCCGAGGTGCTTCCAGAAACCAAGGAGTGCCGGGGTTATCCCTCCAGTGGTGAAGATGGAGCCGTACCCCATGGGGCTGGTTGATACCCCACTTGGGAGTCGCCTTCCCAGAGCGTAAGCGCGCTGCTCCCTTCCGGGAGAGCCCTCCAGAGAAAATTGGAAAGAGTCCCTTCGGGGTTCTCTGTAGAGGAGGAAACAGGGAGAGGCACCCTTGCAGGTGTCCTCCGAGAAAGAAATTCAGGAGCGGATCCCTTCCGGGGGATCCCTCTGATGAGAATAAGGAAGAGGTTCTCACCGAGGTTCCCTTCAGAGACAACCAGGGCGATGGTTCCCCTCCCAATCGCGAGAGGAACGGACTCCGAGCCTTACCTGGATCCACAGGATGAGGCCCCTCCGGGGTTCTTCCTCCCCATAGCTGGAAGAGTGGCACGCGCCCTCGGGCGGCGTGGACGGGGTCAAGGAGCGTCGTGAGTGCCCCCCCCCCAAGGAGGCGAGCGGTTCTTCAGAACTTGGCGAACCAAAAAGAAGACGAGTGTTTTTCCTGTTGGTCAGCGGGATGAGGTCGCTTCGGTCAGCACACCGGGGGTGTTTGTGTTGCACATATGCTGGAGAGCACCGCCAGACAAGTTGGGGCAGTTGCAGAAAAGTTTCCCTTCCCTCCGAACGATGGTTGCGGAGGAACGAGCGCCGACCGGCGTGCAGAATCAACCAGGCAGCTGGCCGTTTGGGATACCTCAGCTGCGGGGAGCGGAAACCAGGGGGGTCCACATGTCTCCAAGGCACACAAATGATGCAAGCCGCGTAAGCTCCCTTCGTCAGGGTCACCCGCCTGCGCCTTTGAGGAAGAGCTGCGCAAACGCACATGGCGAAGAGCCAGGTGGAGGCTACGGTTGCGCTGAGCAGGGGGCCATGCTGCGGGCTGACCTGCGAGATCCCCTCGGCGGGTTCTGAAGGACCAGATCGAGGGCAGGGCGCCGCCGCTCCACGCAAGAACGGACCAATCGGATGCGGTCCGCGTCCGTAGCTAAACCACTGTGAGGAAGGCGGAGGAGGAAGTCATCCGTCTACTTCCGGCAAACTCGGCCTCATGCGCGTCGTGGAGGGAGTGCGCCCTGGTGGCGGCGCTCGCAGCTGCGACCGGAGCCCCAGGGCTCTACTTCTCCGCAGAACCGCGAAATCGGCTCGGAACTCTTCGGTGCTGCGGTCCGTGGGAAAACAGCCGCTAATCTTGCATCCCGTCCTCGCTTCCGGGAAGAGCGGGAAGGGTAGGGGCGAGGAGCCTCCCGGGATGGAGTGAGGTCGGGCCGGCTCACGGCAGTGGGCGCGCCTTCTGGTGCTGACCCTGGTCTTTCTCAGCAGATCGATGATCTGCTCTCCACCCCCATCCGGTTGATGTCCTGGTAGTTCGCTTGCATCATCGACCCCTCAGCCTGCCGTCCCCGAGCGGGTTCGCCCGGGCTGTCCGCGTGGACGACGTTTACGACCCCGAGACCATCCTCGTCCTGCCTCAGGCTCAAGCCATGGACCAGGAGGTCCGTTGGCGGTTGAGAGCTGCCCAGGGGAGGCCCCCCTGGGCGCTCCGGAACGACGACGGAGGAGGAGGAGGGGTTGCCCGAGGGGGTCCTGTTGCTGCGACACTCGGGGGTGGTTGCGTGGTGGTCGGGGTGCCTGCGGTGGGTGCCCACGGAGACGATGGCGCGCAAAGGGAGGGAGCCGCTTGGGTCGCCCTCCTGGGGGAAGAAGGCGTGCGGCTCCTCGTCCTTGCCGCCGAAGATCCTCCTTTAGGTTAGGCTCGCTAGTACTCCTACTGGGCGCTCCGGCGAGGAGAGGGGAGCGCGACCCTCCCGGAGAAGCGCTCCCTTCTGGGGGCTCCCAGGCGCCGCCGCCGGTGGGCGGTAAGCAGCACAGCCCCATGGCTGGCAGATCCCCCGACCTCGTGCACACGCGGCGACCCTCGGGAAAGCCCAGAAGGGGTGTGGCAGAACTCGTTGAGTACAGCGCAAGAGGAAGCGGCGACCGGGATGGAACAGGGCGAGGGGCCCTCTGGTCCAGAGCGTCCCCGGGTGGTCCCAGTCCTCGAGTCTGCCGCTGAGCGGAAAGAAACTGCAAGCGCGCTTCTCGCTGCTTCGGATGCGCCCGGCAGACCCCCCTTGGAAGCCCCCGCGCGTCTCCGCGCAGTCGCGAGGGGAGACGACCTGCCGAAGCGGTGCAGCCGAGCAAGAAAGCGGGGAGGAGACCCAACGCCCCAGAAGGTAAAAACAAAACCTGAGAAGACCGACGAACAAAAGTATGACCGCGGCGGCGGCCCGCGAAACCCTTGGGGTCAACCTCGTACGCCGACTGGCAAAGGGAGAGGGAGGAGGGGGAAGAACGAAAGGAAGGAACAAGAGAGGAAGAGCGCTCTCCGCGGAGACACCGGAAAGTCGCTTCCTAGCGGCGGTGACCTTGAACGAGCGTTCGCGCGACCGATGCCGCGGCAGGAAATGCGATCGTCGGGGTGGTCGATATCGCCTCGAGCGATTGCGGGCCCCCCGCGAACGGTAGCACCTGGTTGCAGGAAGCCGTTCGCACTTGGGCGCAGCACGAGCCACGCTCGGAACAGGAACAGCGCTCTCTGCACTGCTTTTACAACAGCTGCTCGCTACGGGAGATCCTGGAACACCCATTGAAGAGTGCATGGGCAGGAAGAACCTCCCTCTCCACAGCGCTGCTCTCCTCAGGGAACACACGGGCAGCAGCCTTGAGGCGAGATGGGAGGTTAGTGTGGAATTCTCCGCCAGAAGGAAATGACTGGGTGAGTGGACGACGGGCCAGCTCGTGGAGGCTGCGACCCCCAGTGCTTCCCTCCCACGAGGACTTTTGAGCTGTGACGAGCTACTGCGTATTCCTGAGGAAGACTCGCAGTGGCCCCCAATGCTTCTGGACACGCACACCCTCCCCCTAAAGTGGCAGCAGTCGGCATTTCTGGTGTTGCACTGGGACCTCCCCGACAACGCCCGCTGCTCCCAGTGGACCCGGGCGGCTGTGTATCCCAACTATTGCAGGTGCGAGGAACGGGAATTCCTCTCGCACCTGCTTGTAGACTGTGTGCACCCCGGCCCCTGTCGTTGCGTAACGCAACGACCCTTGGGGCATCAAAGACAATCCCAGGGACGTCTTGAAGCGCCTCCTCGTGCGCGATGCCCTTTCACCTGCGGCATCCCTATGCTGCCTACTAGGGATTGTGGTGACCTGGAGCTATGCGAGAGGAGGACGGCGCTCTGGTGACGCCAGCTGCTTCGCCCTGCATTTCCTGAGGATGACAACTAGATGACTCCACTTGGGACATGCTCAGAAGGAACTTGCCGGCATCCTGGAAAGGATGCAGAGAACGCCCTCCAGCGGACAGCGATCTCTTCCCGTGCACCCCAGAATCTTTTTTTATTGCTTTTATTTATTCTCACTTCTGTTTGCCTCTCTCCCTCCGCCGCCGAGGTGAACCTCGCCGGCCTTCGTGCCGGTTACGCGGCAGGTTCCGAGCATGCTCTGACAATGTAGGGCTGATGGCCCTACATCTGTATGTTTATTATTTTTTATAATAAACGTCCCGCAGTGACCGGGTGATAAACCAACTGTGCCAGGTGCGGGGAGTTCGAATCACTCATCCAGCCCAGGACTGTGCTGTCCTCCGGCCCCTGTGGGAACTCTTCGCCGCCACCCCAGGAACCCCCGACGGCAACTCCAGGGACGTTCCGAAACCTCTCCTCGTTCGCGACGCCCTTCGACTCACAGCCTCGCTAGCAGTCCTGTGCTGTCGACGAGGGATCCTCGCTGCCTGGAGTGACGCAAGAGGAAGACACAGCGACAGGGGTGCCACATCCACTTAGCCGTTCGATCCGTGAGAATGCAACAAGATGGTCCCGCCTGAAGGACAGTGTGCTGTAAGGGTTTGCCGTTATCCTCGAAAGTACGCAGACGACCGTCCCCAGCAGGAGTTGACCCCTTCCCACCCCCTCCCCAAATTTATGTATTTATTTTCATTTTTGTTGCTTTTTTTCTTTTTGTTTGGCCCCTCCCCTCTGCTGCCGTGGTGAACGTTCTTTTGCTTTCTAACTCGAGTCTAAGGATCACCTCCGTGCCGGGAAGTGCCATTTTGAGAGTTCTTGCTGTTCACCCTGCTAGTTTGCCTGCGACCTTCGCGAGCTCGGTGAAGGACCCCCTAGTGATTTCGCATCTTCAGTTCAGGAGCGCTCTTGCTGCTTACGTTCCGGTAGAAGACCTGCCACCACTGAACCAGGGATTCTTGCAGGCGGCTTCGAATTTTTTGTGCAGCCACTGCAACCCTTTCTCCGGAATTCTTGGTCCTCGCTCTGCGATGCTCGTCGGTTCTCTCGAACACTCGTCGTGGGAGGCTGCAGTCCAGGCATCCGGAGATGGAGCCCACGCTCACTGTCGAATGTCTCAGCTCTTCGGCTAGCAATGAGCGCTGCTTTCTGAAGAGGACACGAAGGTGGGGCTTCGTTCGAAACCCCGAACGTTTCAATCACGTAAGATCGTAAAAATAGGTACATATATTTCAGTGTATAAATTTATATAGAGACTATCATGAATTAGAAAGCTCATTATGTATACTAATATACGTATTCATGTAGAGATTGAAATCCAAATTTATTTTGACATTCGTATTCATTAATAGTCATTAGCAAGAGTATATGCTGATTACATATATTTGCATATAGATTGATATTTAGATAAGTATATATTAGAAAGATTATAAAACTCTTTAAAATTAAAAATCTATGTATTATATAGATTATAATACTACATATCTTTTTATGTATATTAATATGCATACTGATATATAAGTTGGCATAAATACTAATATGTTTTCTCAGGTTAAAAAAAATATATGTATGTGCTCCCCGTTTATGTACACGGGCACATATATTTATGTATAGATTAATAGACTAATGTGGAAATCTATTTTCACGTACATATTTATTGATATGATTGAGAATACGTATTAATGTATATTATTAATATACACAGTGAAGATTATTAACAAACATAAATGCTTATTATGTGCATTCATGCATATTTATAAATCAACTTAATGAATTTATAAATATCGGTTGTTAAAACATGAGACATAATTATGGCAATTTAAAAACTGGAAAAAAATGAAGGAACAAACAAACAAGCAAATTAAAAGGACAAAACAGAAATTTCGTATTTCGTTTTCCTGTCGTTTCCAACACCCAATAAGCGAAACCTCCTCAGGAAATGACGAATTCTATTTCCGGATGTTGATCGATCGCTAAATGTATATGCATGTTTCTGATTCAGAATTTATATATTCATTTCATATACATCTATTATGTGTATAAGTGTGTATGATAAACATGTATAATTATTTTTATAAACTTTAATTTATTTTTATTTACATAGAATCAATTGTGTGAGTAAATGGATTTGTGGATTAACTGGATTTGTGTATTAATGCATACACCAGTATACACGAAACGCATATATATGTATCTTTTCTGATATTTATAATATACATATTTACATATAATACAATATGAGGATTAGAAATGAGTTGATCTGTATATAAATTTCGATACAAAGATGTATATAATAAGCACGTGTATTTATTCTTAAGGTCTTTCGGGATTTTGATCGCCAGCTATGCAGCTGTGGATCTCTTGAAGCCACACGCGATGCTTTCGAATCTGCTTCTTTTCTGCCGCTGAACCACACCATCAGCTCGACTTTCCTTTCGGCCCAAGAGTGCACCTGAGGAACCCTTCGCACTTCATCCCAGTGCTTTCACAGCAGGACTGGAAGAGCAGACAGCTGCTGCGCCGGACGGAAGAAATCTCGACAGCAGGAGGACACGAGAGCCGGATTAAGTGTACGAACGTCATGGACCACGTGAGCATGTTTGTCCTCCAGAACCCATGAGGCACCTCCGCTTTGTTCCTGGACCTGCGCGGACAGACCTCGTGTGCGAACTGGAGTTTTCCGCCATTTGGGTGGTCACATTGTCGAAGGACTGTCTTTAGTACACACGAAGGAGAGCGCCACAGGGTGCGCGCAAGTTTTGCGGGAAGGACAAGGGAGGAACAAGTGGCCTCGACTGACCGGGCCACTGCAGGTCTTCCTCCGGAATACCCAGTAGCACGCCCGGGCGCAAAAGTCCACGAGGTCGAGCACTCGGGGTCGCCACGTCGGTGAGCTGGCCCGTCGTCCACTTGCCCAGTCCTTTTCTCCTTCCGCAGATTTCCACGGTAACCTCCCATCTCGTCGTGAGGCTGATGCCCATGGGTTCCCTCAGGGAGAGCAGCGCTGCGGCGAGGGAGGTTCTGCCCGCCCACGCACTCTTCACGGGATCTTCCAGGATCTCCCGGAGCGTGCAGTTGTTGTCACCGCGTACAGGAAACGTCGCACCTGTTCCGCACTTGGCCCCTGGGTCCTCGCCCACGTGCCAACGATTTCCTGCAACCAGGCACTACCGTTCACGGGATGGGACGAGATCCATCCCGTGTTTATCCTCGCCAGCGTGGTCACCTGCTAAAGGTGCAGTCCGCAGTGGATGAGGCTGCGTGGACGTGAGTCCTGCGTTGCCAGTGGCTTGCTGAACGGGGAGGCGTGCAGGGACGCATCAGGTGGTGCTCCATAACTTCGCCACAAGGGCAGGAATCCTGAACTGGAGCTGAAGCTCCAGCCGCTCCGGCGTCAGGAGGCCGAGGCTAGTCGCGAAGTGCACAAGTCCTTCAAGCGGACTCGGGAGCTCCCTTTGCCCCAAAGGGCGATCCTCATGAGGTCCTTCGTCCTCTTCTTACTCCTCTGGTTTGGAGGGCAAACAAAAAACAGGGGGAACGCAGGAGAGGGGCCACCACGAAATGTTTCACACCGCGGCCTGTTCCGGCAGGTAAAACCTTCCACCTTGGAAAATAGGACCGATCGCCATCTGTTCTTTCTGGAGGCAGCTGGAACACGCCTCCGCAGGGAGATAATCCCCCAGCGGTGAGGACCGTTCGAGGGAGATGACGGTGTGCTCCGCTACAACCCCACCCTGCGGGTGATCGTCGCTTCTTCCTGAGGAACACCTTCATCAAGAGGACGAAGCTGACGATGGGACACGCGTGCAACGCCCGGCACATCCTACAATGACACTCCTGAAAAAGGAGACAAGCACTCACGCGTGCGGGAGAGTATCATCTTGGGCTCCCCTGCGCTGTCTAAGGACAAAGTGTGCGTCTAGGTCGGTGTAGTGTCCTGCCCGCGCGGGCCTTTGTGACTCTCAAGTGACCCAACTGTCGCGAAAGTGACAGTGTGTATTTGTCGTGTGCATCACCCTTAAATAAATTCACTCCGCTGCGAGTCGGACTGAGGAAAAGGGGAAGTGGACGCCAACCATGATGTGCACACGACCTCGTAGCGGTTCGTAGGACGGCGTGCTCATCGGTCGGGAAAAGAATCTTCACAGCTCAGAGGTCGCGAGGAAGTTCGTCTGCCTGTCGAGCCTGTCGGCGGGAAGAATCGGGAGTAAGAACGGGGAACGATGGCGGCGGTCTTAGCCGGACTTGCGGTGCTCCATGCAACCGTCCAAGGATCCTTGTGGCCGCCGTGGTAAATAGAGTTACGCAAATTGAGCCGCTGGCTACGCGGAGTGTCATGCCGAGGAATTATCCACGCGCAGAGGCGCATCCCGACGGACTGCTCTGGCACCTTGCGCGGGGCAGAGAGAGATGACGAGTGGAAGAGTCCATCGGGGGTCGCAGAGCCGCACTTTCGGCCCATCGGGTCGTTATCCGGGAGACGAAGCGCAAGGAATAGTCTTCCACGCAGGACGCAGGGTGTACATGGCGCGTCTCCGACGGAGGGTCCGCACAGGTCCAGTTCTGCAGTCGCTGGTTGCACGAGATGCTGCGGGGCAGCAACAGCGCGGCGGTGTGCTGCCTGCGGAGCAGAAAGACGGTTTGTCGATGCGAGGAGTCCAACACCGCTGATGAACCCGCCGGACGTGGTGGCTCTGAGAAGGCACACGTCGGCAGCCCTAGGCTGGACCATCAGCTTCCGCATTCGAACCGAAAGCACGCTCTGTCGTCACCACTACGAGCAGCTGCTGCGTCAAGGACACCAAGCCGCGCGCGTGGGCGCTTCGCGCTGCATTGCCACGGGGTCTCTGCTTCGCGCCACTGCTCCAGGTGTTTAGGCAAACCGCTCTGACTCCCTGCAGGAGGACGGAGTCGAGGAAGCGTGGGAGTACATCCGCCGGCCTTCCACGTGTGCGGAGACAAGGGACTCGGAGCAGGACAGAAAGCCCTCTCGCCGTCTTCGTTCTTAGCGGACGTGCGAAGTTCGTGGCCACCAGGTGCACCGCTTTTCAGGCTTACCGCATTTCCGAAAACAAACGAAGTCCTTGCGGAAAATTCCGTCTGACTCGTGAGCGACGCCCAGAATGCAGTTTTTTCCCTGTTGAAATTCAACCTCCATCATCTGCGAGCTCGCGTTCCGGAGGAGGAAGCTTCGACAAGAGCACCGTTTCTTTTGCTTCCACTGCAGTCAGAGGCATGAAGAACGGAAAGGCGTTCACAGGATGGATGAGCGCTATAAGAGCGCCGCAAATAAGATGCCAGGAGGAGGAGGAGAAAGGGAAGCGAAGGAGGAGGAGGTCGGGAAGGGAAAGGGGAGGAGGAAGAGAAAAGGAAGCGCAGTCTTCGACCGAACTACGGACCTCCTACGCATTGCGATGCTCTCTGCAATGGCTGAAAAGAGCAGGTGCTCGTGTCGACCTTACTTTTCAGGTAATGGGTCTGGAAACGTGGCATGTGCTGGGAAACAAAGGTCGAGTTTTCGGTGCGAAAGCTCAGGCTTCCAGCACATTCCTTTGGTGAGCAAGATGAGGATTTTGGGAAAGCTCTACCGACCTCTTCGATTACGAACGCAGCTTAACCGGAACATCGGATAGCAGAGACCATACACGCGCAAGAATAGGGGGCCCCACGACTGGAATCTTGTTTCATTCATAGCAGGACAGCACGAGAGTGTTTGTTGCTTGTAGGTTCATCTGTCAGCATCCATCATTAATCAGGGATACAACAGCACAACATGCTCTCTCCACGTTCAGAGTTAGCGCATTCGAGATCTTTTGCCTCACGTCTTTCCTGAGGGTTTCATTGACCCCGGAAGGAGAGGACAGCTCTCTGAGTGGGACTGCTGCATTTCTCCAGAAGATTGGAAAGGTATGTCGAAGACTTTTCAGCACTTCTCGTGCAGGGGTTGTGGAATCCCTCACCTTGGGTCGACCAGCCGCGAAGAATTTCTTGGCGTCGCAAAGACCAATCCTCATTGTCATTACGAGAAGAGAAGCATGGAGATGCATGCTGAACACCACCTGGGGATTCGCTTCCCTGGAGGCACCTTTGGGCAGGAAGAAAATCTTCGAAGGTCGCGCCGCACTTTTCGATTTCAGTTGCTTGGCCATCGGTTCCTACCAGAAGGAGCTGAGCAGGTATGTTGAACGGAAGGTAAGAGAAAGAGGAGGAGGTTGAAAGAGAAATGGAGGTCGACGAAGTTGCCAGCTCACCTTGGTCGCAACAAGCACGCGAACACTTCTCTCCTACTTCGACTTGGGAAGAGTTAACCACGTGGAGCGACGCCGTCAGTAGGCACCGCAGTCCTCGCTGCATCCGTCTACTTGTGTTTTAGCACATTCCATGGCTGAAACGGTGCCATCATGGTACCTCCTCCTCTGTCCGCGAGCGGCTCCAAGTGGACGTGTATGGCATGCGACTGCAGCCACTCAGGGCGAGAAGCGTTCGTTTATTGGAATCACACTTTTGGAGTTCCCCCTCCGGTCGGAATGCTTAAGACGTTTCGCCTTCATGTGGAGGCGCCTTCCTATGAACAGACAAGGTCAGGCCCAAATCCAAATCAGGCACTCCTCGAAGTCCAGCTTTTTCCTGCACAACTGCTGAAGACCTTTGCTTCCAACCCATGCCCTCCCGATACCGATCGAAATCCTCAAAGGTCATGAAAAATAAGCACATATACTGGATGTTGGACCGCAGTCCAAGCACGAGGGCACTTCCATGCCGATTCGATCCCTATTCACAGTCAGGAATGGGTAACTGCGGAATCCCACGGAGGATGGGATGCCGTAGGCACTGCACTGCAGTCGGTGTTGCAGACGTCTCCTTGTTTTCAAGCACAGTCCGTTGCTGAAAATTCGTGGGAGCAGGTAGCATGGTGAAAAACCATGCTACCTGCTCCTCCTCTCCCCATGACTGGAATGAGTAGGACAAGTGGACCCGAGAGGCATGCGACCGCATCCACTCAGATAGAAAAATCTCAGAGATAGAGAAACTACGTTTAAGGAAATCAACAACAATCTCTCTGTCCGGTCCACGGCATTCGAGCTTGGTTACCAGTCATTCTCATACTCTTCAGTTTCATCTATGCTCAGCATGATCCAACAAAGCACTGCCATTGCAACCACCGCAGCGTTTTCTCGGTTTTCGTCGCTCTCGTCTTCTGTGTACTGAGTGAACCATGTCACGAATCTGCTTACTGAGAAATCCAGGCCACAGAATTTGTCAATCAAATCTTCGACTTTTTTCAAGTTTCCAAAATACAGCATAAAGCGCTTAGCCCTGGTCACTCCCGGTATGCTTCCGACGTCAGCGGAAGAAAGTCCCATACTAACGAAATCCCAAAACTGCTGAGAACTGAAGATGGTGTGATTCCTGTGAGTCATCATTGTGGAATTGTATAGATTGTTGGTTTGCTGCAGTAGGTTCCATAAAAATAGTTCTGCCGCACGTTGCTCCTCGTCAACCGGTTCCACTACAGGTGGAAAATTTTCAGGTCGAACCACAGACATCACAAGAGGTTGAGGAAGAATGCAGAAACTTTCGATTCGCAGAACTCTTTCAAACGAAGACTCAGCGCTCCGTGAAAGTCTGGACAGAAATCCAAGGAGTGAGCACAGAAGACCTCGAAAGTAGTAAGACAGAAAGTAAACGGTTGCCTCGGAAACGCGCTTTCTTTCCAACTTGCCCGTTGAAAGAACCATGAAACAACAAAATTTCCACAGAAAGAACTTTTCCGATAATCTCTTAATGCTTTCATCAAGGTTCCAACCGATACCAATGCCATACATGTGATTCATTGATCTCAACCTCAAGGCATCGCAGTTTCCAAACAGGGATGAGCTCAAAGTGGCTTCTCATTTCTGTGGTGCGCTTACAAGAAAACCCACAAAGAAACACAAAGTACAGAGCTGCAAACGGCATGTCGAATGTGCACAACGTGGCAGCATTCATGAATTCATCGGCGTTCATCGTTCACGTGACACGTACCAAGAAGCACGATTCCTCACCTCATCCAAAAGGAATATCCATTCCGACTCTCGCTAATTTGGCAGATTCTCATCCACCTTCGTGACCTGTCGTTGCTGCCGCTTCTGCGCCGTGGGCACAAAAGCAGCAGATTGACAGTATCAAAATGTGAATGCTGCTGAAAGCAGGAGATGGCAGCCTGTTTGCGGTTTTTCGGCTCCTCCAGCTCCATGGTCTCCGGTCCTCCCTTCCTTTCTCAGCGGAAATTAAAAGGAGAGTTGCAATTTTCTGTGACTGCTGCAGACTTCAGTTGCTTTGTGTCCTGCAGGGCTCACCAGCATTCTGCACAGCATGGGAGGCTGCTGTCATACAGGTGAGGATACAGGAAAGTGGACAAAGGGTGCCTAGATCTTTTTCACCAAGAGAGACCTAAGAAGCACTTCAGCCTCTGCTGATATGCTTGGCTCTTCTATCAAAGTGTCAACCAGAAAGCGGAAACCATGGATGCTTGTGCAATCTGCAGAATACAATGGAGTCCGGCTACTGCTGTTGCTGGCGCACATGGCGAAAATTGTTCACTTTGTTGCCAGTCTGCTGCCTACTTGAGTCGACAGCACATTGTCCACCGACTCATGAAGCATTTGGGACGAAATGGCCAGCTGCACTTTGCTAGCACCACTCTTCACAGTACAGTGGAATGGATGGTGAGAGCATGCATGGCGTGCACAGTCACAAAGAGATGGAAAGCTCATTCTGCTAACAGCACAATCTCAAATTCGGAGTTGTCCACCTCCTCTTTGGGAAGCACCTAATCGCTGCTCTTGATGCACACTGCTCTTCCAGCAACAACCAGTTATCAACGAAGTGCTTCTCCGCAATCTCCAAACCAACTCCAGCCCACTGACAACGTACTGCATGCTGCATGGAGGGCGCACCCGAATACGCAATCTTCGAATTCCACGTTGCCATGAAGCAAAAGATGATGCGCAAGCTGGTCCATTACTCTCAAACAAACGCCTAGTACAATCTAGAGAAACTTCTACACCACAAAACTAGCTTGGTCCAGTGCTTTGTCATATGCGAGTCGGCATCCCAAAATTGCACTTTGACTGGAGCACTTTGACTCCTTGTGGAGCAGTAGCGCATTCCAGTATGTTACCTGCATATGGTTAGTTCCAGATTGAAAAATGCTTGGATCTGCTTGCACTACAGGCAGACAGCACACAAATAAACTGGCCATCAGAACATGTGCACCATTTCTTGGAATGTCCCAAACAGCCAGATGAGGTCTTGCATTGAAGACCTGCGTCTTTAACACAAGACCTCATCTCAACCACAACCGGCAGTAAGATATCTTGTTTGTCAGATTATCTTGCAGTGAGATATCTTTTGCCCATGAATGGTCACCTACAAAATCATCACTGTACACTACAGCTTTCGCCGTCTTGCTTCAAGACATTTTGGTGGCATGCAGATCCAAATGAAGATCAGCCAATTTCGCACTTTACACTCATTGGACACGCTGTACAGCAGCTGGATCTCCAAATACATGCTTTCATGTAAAGGACCCACCATGTGCACATGGTAAATTTGAATCGACTTTGGTAAGAACTCATTATCCTGCATGCACTGAAATTGATCAGAGATTTCCTCAACCTGAGGTGACCAGTGAGGAGATTATTCAATGCAATGCTTTCCAGAGACCATCATTCCAGACTGGATGGGCTGAATCCATTCTTCTTCAGCAGGAAAAAAACAGACAAGTTTGAAAACTACAGGATGTTTCTGGAATGAATTTAAATTTTTTATTGTAAAATGCACACATTTGCTCATGCCAACATAGCACCCTGTTGCAGATTCATCACATCAGAAGATTACTGGAGAATGCTGCAAACTTTGATAACAAAAATCTGTTTATACGCAGAGCAAGAATTGCAATCAACGAGAACTGTTCTTTTTATTTACGTAGTTGATGCACAGTATTAAGATTGCCATCTTTTCACTTGCCAATGAAAGATGCAAACGTGGAACCGATAGAAAACTATTGACATTACTATGACGTTTCCAAAAATACCTGTTGGTGCACTTAAGCTTACATCCCAGTAATATAGGGGTAGGCTTGAGTATCTGAAACAAGTCCATTTCATAGGTTATTCTATATGAGTGTGGTAAAACACAGTGGCACTCAGAAACACAAGAGATTCACAGGCATGGAAAGCTGCACAGACATCCACAAAGAATGACCCCTTTCACGTTCTTGTAACAAGGCCTCTGCAGAACTTTCTTCCATCTCGAAACCCGGCAACTACATCTTGAATGCAATTACAAATGTGATTTATTTTATCTTGAAAAGGCATTCTTCTTCTAAGAAACAAAATGCTCTACGTAAACTAATTCGCTCTAGCCAATTGCACCAAAAACGCTCATACAAAAGAAACCAACACACTTTTACACCAAATTAAACATCCAAATACAACTGTTGTGCATGACGTATGGTGTCATGCTACTATGTCTACAGAAACTTAAAAACTCCCAAACGAGGCCTTCATGATACCTCAAAATTTCCAATGAAAACAAACTTGCAGTCAATTCTTGGAAATCCATGCCAAAGAGAATGTTAAACATCTCATTCTGAATAACGAATAAGCTCTTTTGAATCCACCATCTAATGCTCTATCTTAAAGCTTTATCTCGGATCAGACAAAACTATTGCCTAGTTTAAACAGTTTCTACTGCATCCCACACCATCATTGAGTCAGAAAAGAGGAAGCCTTGAACTTCTAGATGACAACACTAATCCTACACGAGTTGCACAGCAAGGAATTTTGATAAATTGTTCACCATGGATCATCCGTATGTAGATAACTCAACCCTTTGCTGATGAGTTGATTGTTATAATTTTAAAGAACCAGTGAGGTCTAGAAATGCGAGGATACAACTGAAGAGCATAAAATATGTTGTGAGACAGTATATACCAATATACCGACTGCACCCAAATGAAGTGCATCTTTGATAGTTTTCTTATTTTTGTATTGAAAACACGTGATAAATCTGCTTTGTTTCTTCAAATTGTTGTACTGGTTCATCTCTCAGCATAACTTTGTCTATCAAAAAAAAAGATATTCCTTCTAATTATTAAATCCTTTTACCTCAAGCATATTGACTACAAATTCATCAAGTTGATTAATACCCTCTCCTTTGGATCTACAAAGATTGGAAGGAATCCAAAGCCTCTTGGCATCTGTTACGTTTCCTATGCTAAGAGTTGTCCATTTTCTCTCAGTTCCCATTTCAACAAACTTGCTGGAATGCATCTTCTAAAATATTAGCTCGAAGAGGAAATTACATAAGAAGAGAATTGAAGAACTTATACTTATGTATTAAATATTTATTGACGCATATAAGAATTGAAGAGAGAGAAATAAGCATGCACGTATCTTTGTCTAGGACCTTGATAGAGATTGGACTCACTAGGTAAGAGTAGGAGGTTGTTATTCCACTTGCAACACTGCAGGGAAATCCTCCATGGCTTCCATCTATCTAACCATCCAAGCAAAAGGATAGGGCATAAGATTGCTCATAGAATTGGAATCACAGGTCTCATAGTTTCCCTTCAAGAAAAGCTCGAGTTGTTCATCTTTTGAACTCAGTAAGCTTCTGATTGGATGAATCATGCTCTCCATACCATGATCCCAGAATCATGTTCCCAGTACATATCCTGAATGTGCTGCATGTTGATGCAAACCATCCTCTTCTTGTCTTTCACCTTTGTGCAAAAATCTCAAGTTCCCTGAGCACCTGGTCATTCTCGAACAGGGGATGATCCAACTGTTTTGGAACAAGCAGGTTCGTGTTTTTTAATTTTCAGAAATTTGATGCCACACCATTCTTTAAAGTTCGTCTGAAAGGTTCTGAAAATAAAATTCAATAGAATTAAGCACACAAAGAAGAAAAGAAACTACAAAATTCTCAAATGTCCACCCTTCTGTACAGCAGCTAGAAATGTGAAAGTGAATGAATAGCAAGTCCTCTGAAACTCTGGTAAGATTTTTTACGTAAATTCCTTTCAAAAGTAGATCTTTCAGAAGCATTCACTCGTTTTTTTTTTTTTTGATAAATAGCAAACATCCGAAACACATCCACTTACTATTTTAACTTCCACTTCCTTGAGGACCAACACCTAATTCTTCCTCAGTGATAATGGGAACCTACATTGAACTGGGTGATTGCTTTCAGGAGGGCAATGACCCAGCATATGAATTACGATTGCTGCGAATATGAACAGCAGGACAGCAGTTTTCACCCTATTTCCGTAATATTATTAATACAAAGGAAACATTAAAATTAATCCATTCATAAACACCAATACTTATATAAAGCCTACCCTTCAGTATGCTATCTCATATTAACCAAGTCACATTCATCCATTCATGAAACGCATTCTTCATTATTTGTTCAATTTTCCCTAATTTGTAGTTTCTTTCACACAGCATTCTCAGAATGCTTCAGTTCACTATTCATGCATTTGCTTTGTGATCACTGATGAAGAACACTTAACTTTCACATAGATTCATATGGAATAGTTAGTTATTATGTACACAGAAAATACATGCTGGCCTCTAAGAACAATAAACAACCATGAGATGGGCAGCTTGAGTATGGTAGCTTGAATGGTATAGGCGTTCAACTTTTGACACCAATCACTCAAGTCAAGGCTTGAAAGTACGGTAATTACAATTAAAATACAGTAAGGAGGAGAATTGTGCTTTATTCTAAATCAGATTTCAGGCACATTCAACAAAGAATTCTATGCCCGAGAGAGAAACTCTTTCTTTTGGAGAGAAAACCTGCATCTAATCACTGATGTGATTATCATCAGATCACAAGCACCTTGTACCTGGCATCATGCATACTGCCAGAAACACATTCTTTCTATCCCAGAAAAACTTGAAACTCCAAACTCTTAATAAATCTCATTAGCATCAGAGTCTTCAATCAAAGCTGAGAAAATAAACAAGGCAGATACTTTGTCATCCTCTTTATAAGGCAAACAAAATTGCCCTGCTCTCTGAGCATCCAATGCATGTTTCAGTAATTCAGCAACCTACAGGATATAATTTTCACTCAGTCAAATGTTCAGTAATTATCCCTCATACATGGAATTTGACGGGGTCGATTTTGCTGTTCTACTTCAATTAAAGAAAGCTTATTGAGAAGTATATCTCAGTGATTTTTCCTCTTTTGAGGAACTTTTTCATAATCAACATACTTCTTAGAGATTCACAATGATGTACAGTTATGAACATGAAGATGCACTTCAACATTCATCACATTTCATCTGCCATCGTTCATAACAAAGACAACTATAACAACTATTTTTCAGCACACAATCTCATGTTAATCAAGTCACATTTAATGTGGTGACAACTGCTCATGGATATATTCACTTTAAATTCCAAAACCTTCTTTTGGAAATATATAATTAATTATATCAAGGGTACTTAAAAGGCCTGTTAAATACACATCCAAAAGAGAGGGTTGCTGGATGTGTACCTACAAGGAAGCAAGCGAGAGCGATTCCCTGCGGGAAGCTGCAGCGCCCCTTCTGCGTTTCGGAAGCGTCCCTTCGGGGTTCTCTTCAAAGCAGTGAACAGGAGCAGTTCCCACCGGAGAAGAAATTCCGACTAGCGGATCCTTTCCGGGTTCCCTTCGGAGAAGTTGAAATGGAGAGCACAGCCCCTCCCCATTAGGGGAGGGGGGGTGTCCCTTCGGAGAGAAAGAGGAAGGAGATTCCCTTCTGGGTTCCCCTTCGGAGATAACCAGGGTGGGAGGTGCGATCCCCCTCTCCCCAAACGTGAGAGGAACGGACTCCGAACCTTCCTGGATTCATAGGGTGGACCCCCTTCCGGGGTGCCCCCCCTATCTTGAACAATTACACTGAAGAATTAAACGCCCCCTGCGTGTTGCCGTGGGCGGAGAGGCAGAGGAAACAAAACAGTGTGTTAATGTTTAAAAAGAGCCACGTGCGCCGCGAGGCACGCGACCGGCTCTGAGGTACTTAGCAAACCAAAAAAAAGAAAACTCTTAAAAAAAAAAACTGGAAAGAAAACAGAGAACACAGAAGAAAAGAACCCAAGGATTTCCATCGTCCTAGGCCAATAGACCAGGTCATCCACGAAGACGACCTCCATGCCATCCATTGACGCCACAGCTGCCCACAGGCGTCGCCGTACGGCGAGTAAACAGCGGATTCTTTGCGACTGGCAAAACCGTACCCGTTTGAAGTTACGTAAAATATGTTCGGAATTATTTGCCATTTCCGTTCGTTTAATGATGAGCCTCCAGAGATAAACACACTGATTCCAAATATCCATAGAACCACGTTAAACACACAAAACACGTATACATCCAAAAGAACGTACTATTCTGCACAAATGTGGACGCATGGCTGTGCTGGCTGTACGAGCGTTTATGCATAATGAAGCTCAGAAATACGCGTAAGCAGGCCAATTTTTGTACCTGAATACATGTTCTTTGCACATTTCTGTACAAGGACACACTTATTTTCAAAATGAGCATCCATAGCCCCTAACATGCGTTTATGCGTGTCCATGATCCTCATTTATCTTGTGTACGTCTGTTTGTGCTATTGCACTTTTCATCATTCGTGTGTCTGTACCTGAACGTACAGATGTATCCTTAATTCCGTGTCATATTCATGCACAAGAATGCAAGCACATGCATTATAACTGCATACACATGGTCACGATAAAAATGCATGCATGTGTACGTTGCACGTGTTTTTTCAGGGCAATTGCCTCTTTACGGATTACATGTGTACCTACGATAGGACAAAATGTCTTTATATATATGAAAAATGACAGAAACAGTAACAGTGTATGATCATGAATGTTCCTGATTTCTGATTCAACACGTGGAGAATAAATACGATACGCAAGTGGTGTACGGCAGTCATGTTCCTGACTTTGAGACAGAAAAACGGCACAGAGCCTGCTTGCAACTTCGTATTCTCGACCTTTCACGAGTTTTCTCTTGCGGCCTTCACCAGTGTATGATTGTAAATGCATGATTATAAAAGCATCTAGTTGGTCTTACACTCAACTGCGAGACGCGGCCAGGTAAAGTCCGGGCAAACCACTTCTCTCATCAATTCAAAGATAGACTCCGAAGGAAGGCCTAAGAGTCAAGGGCATCTTCTGAGTCACGCTGCCAGCTGCTACATCGTCCACTTCAGATAGCAAAAGCCTGACGACCTGTTTCTGAACCGAATTCTTTCTCGAGGGGCAGTGAATGAGAGACACGATTCGCTTCCCAAAAACCTCCTTAAAAGGAGGACTGCATGGTTATTCCGGAAGATCGTTTCAAAGGATTTCGTGTACTCTTCCAGATCCCTGAATCGTGTGGGAGCCTGGCAGGCACTGAGGATGAAAATTTTTCCTACTGAATTAAAGTTTTTTTTCCTTAGTAGTCCCCTGTCCCATTTCATGGGGAGGATGTTTCCTGGTGCTGTTAGAACAGACTGAATGCATAACGAGCGCTACGTGATCCTTGTTTCTTCTGTTGGTTGTTTTTGCTTCCTTAACGTGTGTAATCACACAGGTTCGCGTGAAAAGGCCATTTGCTGAGGGTACTTGTGTTTGGATGACTACTTCCAGCAAGCAGCTTTCTCCTTGTTTCAAACCATCTTTTTAAGAGGATTTCTCCTTCGCTCTCCGGGTAGCGTGCCGTGGACTACTTATGCTTCAAGCAATAATGGGTAGAGAGAACTCAGTTTACAAAAATGCACTGATATCGTCACAAGAAGATTGGTTTCGCTGTAGAGGATAGAATGAATAGGAAAACTAGGATGCGCCTCTCTTGAAGACTCCATGGCTGTCAATGTCCTATAAAACAGTCTTGACGAAAAATGAGACGGAAAAATCTCTTATTTCATTTTGGTGATGATCATGACATCCAACAAGTTTTTTATACAGCATTTCTAGGGCATTCATTCGAAACACGTTGCTCCTCCTCGACAAAAGTGCCAACAATCCTGCCAAGCTAATCTCTCTAATGAGATCTCGGGCTGTTCTCGGACGAAAATCTGGCCAAATTAAGAGATTACAGATAGATTTGGTGAAAGAGCTGACCAAAAACCAAAGACACCAGCTGGTTATTTCTGGTAAGTTTTGGCCCCTCCAAAGATCAAAGTCCGTATTCGCAAGATGAAGTTCAAGATAATGAATGTAGAAGAACGCTAAGGAATAAAAATGTCTATCCTTGCACTTCTGGCGAAGAGCATTCTCGAACCAATTAGGAATGAGGAAATAAGCAGCTAGTTGGGACTGGTCGGAGGAAGCCTCCGTACCAAGGTATGGATTTATTTTCATCTATTTTTCAGGTTCTCTTTGAAAACACACTAATGATTTCCCTGGAATCTCCTTTTGCTTCCACTCGAAAGCCATCATTCTAGTCATCAGAGAATCACAGGTTGGTAGAGGAAGGAAAACGAAGTTGAAGGAAGGAAGTATTAAAAAGGAAGTATCCTGCATCAGCGATGGAGCGTTATTTCCAAAATTTAGATCTTTATAGTGCTGATTTCTGGTTGCACCATAAGCTCAGAATCGTAGCGAGTGACCCACCTCCATAGTGCTGGCCAGCACCGACAATTCGAAGTTTCATCTGGCTCAGAAAAGTAGTTAGCATGAGGAACGGAGACCCTTCGAATGGGATCTGTGCCTGTCGAATGGAAGTCTGTTCAGGGACCTCCTGGAACACAGACACTTAGCGATGAATTGCAAAGGTCACAGCTAACAGAATCTCGAGGTCACCCAACTCGACTTGCTGAGCCCTTCGCGTTACGAGCTGAGTCTGAGTTTCCAGCAGGGGAAAGCAGCCTGCAGAAAAACCGATGCTGGCCCTGTGGAAGGCGCAGGGTGCGTGCTCAAAACGTACTATGGAAGAAGCTGTTTGCATGTCCTTAAAAAGGCCCCTGCCGAAGTGAAAAATGGGGACGAAAAAAAATAGGACAATGGAAACCTTGTTTGTATGTGGAGACTGCAATCAACGGTTTTTGATACAGTGCACATTCCATATAGTCATCTTTGATAAAAGAAAATTTTGACATAAGCAACCCTTGATATAGTCAACATTTTAAGTTTTCCAGCATTTTTTCGGCTATTCGATAGGAGAAACTCTTTTTTCAACCGCTTTGCAGATGGGAAAAGATAAGAGAAATTCCTTAACTATTCCACAAAATTCTGATATTTTACGTGAAATCACGACAAATTTGTTTGAGGAATGGTTTTCGGAACCATTCATTCCCGAAGGGACATCGTACCTGACATGAAAAAAAACTACCCGTCAAAGCGTTGCTAATCGTTGACAACGCAGCTTGCCACGAGGCAATTGGAAATGAAAGCGTCGAAATCGTGTTTTTGCCCTCGAATGTGACCCATCACCTACAACCACTCGACTAGCACATGATCCAAATCTTTCCAAGTCTGCTACCGCAAGCACTTGTTGACGGCACTGGCATCCCGAGACGAGGACACTCCCGGAGCTTTCAATAGCACTACACTGAAAGATGTGGCTTCTATGGCAGTAGAGTCGTGGAACGGAATGCCAAAGAGCGTCGCTGTGTAAATGCTTTTCAGCATTGGGATGCATCGGCTGAAGAAATTGAGTTGGATTCACCGATCGGCCATTTTACTGATGAAGACGGTACACCCATTGCAACACTATGCACGATCATTTAATGATCCACAATAAGAGGAAAATGTAGCAAGTGACTGTGAGACTGCGGAGTGGGCGGAAGTAGGAAACGAAGGAAATCGTGTTCATGATCTGGATGCCATCAGGAACGCTCCCATGGAGCACGCAGAAGAAAATGTAGATGGGAGTAACAAAGTTCAAAAATCGGATGTTGACAAAGTCATTGACCACTCATTCAGTTTAGCTATAAAGTGGTCAGAAAGCGCCTGTCTCCCTGTTCTTGATGTTCTTCTCCCGAGAAGAATACGGGAGAAAAGCAATCGTGAGGAAGGTTGAATTAGATTTTATCATCTTTTACCATCATCATCATTTACCATTATTTTTGCTTTTGTAATGTTACTCGATTTGTTCATTTGATTATGGGAATCCATGCTGCTGTTCAACAATTTGGTTTCTTTCATTTCATTATCCAAAATTATTTTTTTTTTCATCTCGACTACCCATCTCGATACAATCAACAACGTTCTGTAGAGGCAACACCTTTTTTAAAATTTCGATTCCAGCAAAGTTGACCATGTCGAATGTGCACTGTAGTAATCTAACTGATGGGTTGAAAACAAGTATGGGCGTTGATAGGAAGAGTCACATAGGATATGAAATGAGTAAGATGATGGTGATAGATGTGACGGGATACAATGGTGGGGACAGGGTGAAGGGATCTAACGGGGAGAGGCTAGAGTTTGTCATGATCATTCTGTTGTGGAATGGATGGTGGCACTGAGGGACTATGATGGTTTGCGACGGCAGAAAGATGATTGTAAGATAAATGATGGTGGAGGAGTAGAATGGAAGAGGGAACCAGTACAGGAGTATCAGTTGTAGAACTGAATCGGTTGGTTCTAGAATTCGAAAATTCGAATGCTTGATTATTGTAATGAAGTCGTAGGGATTGATGGAATCGAGTTGGATTGGAATAAATCCATGACTGATGCCATGGGTTTCGAAACATTAACCGCATTAGATTCCTGGTTTACTTGGGGTGATGGATCGCTGGTTGAGGCGTCTGCAAAATTTCTCTATTTCGCAGAATAGCTGAGAGGTGTACCCGGGAAGTGGCTGTAAGGACGGGCGTGTAGGCATCGTTCCACAGCCGAAGACAAAGAGGATTATTCATCAGATCAAGAGGATTTTTCCATAGAGGAATCTCGAATGACATCCTGTCTCCTTCGTTTAAGATTGATGGGACTTCGTACGTTGTAAGGCACAAGTCTGAGGAGACAGCCAGGTAGACTTTGTTTCGTAAACAAATCGCGACATGCACAGTTCCAAACTTTCTTTCTTTTTTTTTTTTTTTTTACTGTTTCTCCAACGCATTTTTTTTTTTAGATATTGATTAGGATGAATCCTGAAGAAACACTTTCTTTGTCGAACGAGCGCGATTATAATATTCAAAACCAACAAGACTCAGAAAACGTTGACGATGGCGTTGCTGCCATCTTCCTCGTTAAATATCGAACGATTTCAGGCATGCCAAACGCCTTAAGAAAAATAAATAAAGCAGGATACGTGGAAAGCTGCAGAAAAGAAACTGGCGCGAACTCTTGCCGAAAATTTTCGTTGGTCTGGCTCCGGGAGACTCGCTGGGCAGGGGAGGAGAGAATTTTCCAGACTTCTGATGGCTTCAGGTGCTCCTTACTTTCATCCCTTCGATCTTGAGGGAGGATCTTAACAGACGAGAGGCGAAACGAACCAAGTTTCCGTATAGATACGATTTTCGCGTCATCGTGCAGTCAGAAGACCGTGAATTAGAATGGTACTTTGCGCTTAGCTGAGGCTCTGGATAACAGGAAGCATTTCTGCTGGAGGCCTCTCGCAGCTTCGCTACTGCACTTGAAAGTTACTTGCTGTGTGTCCATAGCACATCGTGTCTGCGTGTCTTCGTGTGCACCCTTTCTGTTCACGCAGCAGCACGGTCCACGCAGTTCGCCAGTGCGCTCGCACCATCGTGGACGAACCGCTCGTGAACGGTTATTTACTGTGTCTGCGACGGCGTTGTTCGGCCCACATTTGTGCAAGGCACATTCTGCTGCTGCAGCGACGCGCGAGCGAAGCAAACTGCGGTCGTTCGTAGGAGGATTCATAAATAAGATCTGCTCCGGATCCAGGAATGCACCACGTGATTGGATGTTTGCTTGAGAATTGATGTTCAAGGTCCTCTGATGTCTTCGGACTGCTTTGCTCCTAATCGGCTCATCCGCGGCTGAAGCACGGGATAACAGAAAGCTGCGCGGATTCTAACTTTGGCGGTTGCTCCTCCTTGAATCCATCGTGCGATCCCATCTTCGTCCGACTGCCATCATCTTTTCATGGAAACGTGGAAGTCTAATCAGCTGGAAGTCCCCGTTCGGGTTGGCCTCTTGTCTACCTGATGGAAGATTCCCCGAGGCTGAAAAGGATGTTGGGAGAATGTCTCTTCCTTGTGGCATCCGAAACCTCTGCGTCCACTTCACCAAATTCGCCAGGAGCATCTTTGCTATGGGTAGGCTGCTTTGGGGCTCTCAAACGCCGCTAGCCGAGAGCTTCTCGTCCGGTCGTTGACAGGAGTTCCAAGCGACCCTTGGCTACTCATGGTTCCTTTCAGTCCCTTGAGGCATCTTTCCCGGATTGCATCGGGATCAGAAAATCAGTTCCCCTCCTCAATGGCAGGATGGTGCTCATCTCATCCTGCCATTTCCACAACAACCGACCTTCCCCTTTCTGGGAAGGCGTCTCAGAATCTTCTTTGAAGGTTGCCAACTCATTGAAAGTTAAATTGTCAAAATTCAACATTCGAACCTCAGCTTCTCTCGAATTTCCGTTTCGCATATCATTGCTAGTGTTATTCGTATTCCTATTCCTATTCTTATTCGTATTCGTATTGTATTCGTATTCTTATTCTCATTCTTATTCCTTTTCTTATTCCTATTCGTATTCTTTTTCTTATTCGCATTCTTATTCGTGTTCCTATTCCCATTCCTGCTCCTGTTCTTATTCGTATTCTTATCCTATTCTTATTCTTATCATCATCATCATCAAGCGAAGTGAACTTGACAGCGGTTTCTTTGTGTAAGCTCCGGTCAAATTTATCCGCTGGTCGGAAAGCATTGGAAACGCTTTGGGGAACTAGTCTGGGGGAGAGTTGGTCGATTGTGGTCAATCGTGTGAAGGAGGACGAGGTGCCGCGTCGACAGTCAGTCCATGTCCCGCTGCCTATATAGGGCCCGCGCGACCCCACGTAGGGTCGCGCGCGGCGAAAGTAAAGTTCAAGAGACCGCCTCTAGGGTTCCGCGACTACGTCCCGGAACCGCCGACGCCTCTCGACGGGATAATGGGAGGAGAGGGAGTTATTGCTGCTCCTGCACCTAATGAGAGGCCGGCGAAAGGCGGGAAAGGAACAGACAGGTGCAACGATGGGAGGGGGGGGGGGGGGGGAAGGACCCCTCCAGGGAGCGCGCGCGCAGGTGTGATTCAGAGCCACTGCCTTTCCAGGAACGGATACCCGTCTGATTCAGTACCGCGCCCGATTCATCAAGCAGAGATGGTGTTCGGGAGAGGCAAACCGCTAGCGGAGACACAGACGCGAGGTGCGTGCGGTGAAGCTCTGCGACCTCGAATTCCGTCCTGAGGCGTTTCCATGGAGGTGTGTTCCCGGACAGGGCGATCCTTCGAGCCCGGCTTTAAGGATTCCTCACGGCTGCCATCCCGGCTTCCTGTTCCTGTCCGGAAGCGCATCTTTTTGGCCAGCCCGACGGCTGATCGAGCCACGTCTACCATGGTCCTACGGAAGTAGATGAGAAGACGCTGCTGGGCAGCAGAATGAGTTTGGAACTTCCGTCTGCTCCTGACCCAGCCACCTTCCTCTTCCGGTCCCTCCTCCCCATTCGTCAGTGTGGAGGCACCTCCCCCCCTCACACTACAAGTCACATGGCGTACCATCGGAAAAGCGAGGTTACTGTCGCACGCTCTCCCAGCTTCCTCCTTCCTGTTGCTGGGCTTCCTTTGGAGGTGTGCCTGAGTGCACCCCTACAGGAAGTGCGGGAGGATGGTAACGGGTTCCGCGTTTCTACGACAACGCTTGGCGTCCCGCTTCGTTTCGAACCTGGCATCCTCTCCTTCGCAGGGAGCTACAGCGTCTCTTCCCCCAACCCGGAAGCTGCGGAGGCCGAGAACCAGCCTCCTTCAGGCGGCCCTTCCTCTTCGACGTTGGATGCTACTGGCCACAACGGAAGCGTTCGCACCGGGTTCGGAGGCGGGCAGGAGGACAGGGGCAGAGGTCCATTGCACGCAGAAGACCCCAAGGAGACGAAGGCCAGAGAGAACGTGGCGCCGAGAAGGAGGTTACGCGATCCGCAGCACGCATTTCTAGATCAAACCCTTTCTGGATTCACAGGGGACCTCCCCATGGATCCAGAAAGAGCTCGGAGTCCGTTACTTTCACGCCTGGGGAGGGATCCCCGGAGGGAATCCCTCCCCAGGGATCTCTCGCCTTTCTGGACGGCCAGGGGCTCCGACGCTCCTGGTGGAGGCTGGCAGACTCGAGAGGGATGAAATGGAGGTGGACAGGCGCCTCCTTTGCACTTCGTTCCGTTTCGATGACCTCAACCCTGGTTGTCTCCGAAGGGAATCTCCTTCCTTATTCTTTTCGGAGGAACCCCGTAGGGGTCCGCTACATTTTTTCTTCTCCGAAGGGAACCCGCAAGGGAACCTTTTCTGTTTGCTCCTCTGAGGAGGATTCCGAAGGGACGCTTCCGAATTTCCTCAGAGGGGCGGGCTTCCTGAAGGGAGCGGCACGCTGCTCTGCACTCTCTGGAGAGGTGGCGACACACTAGCTTCATATTACGACACGGAGGTTTCCCCTCGAAGGGAGAGGAGAAAGTCCATTCCTTTGCACAACCGGAGGGAAACTCCCACACCTTGATTCCTGGAAGGACCCGGAGGTCGACTCCCGTTGTCCCGTCTACCCATCGGGGGCATCCAGTTTGAACCGCTTCCGGTGCCTCACCCAAATGAATGCAGGCCAACCAGCGTCATCTCGCGGGAGAAACTCTAACCCATGGCGCACCCTCCACCCCCACCTTTCGGCGTCGATTCTTTCCCGGGTGGGATTCGAACGCGCGACGTCTGGTGGCGCCACGCGCAGAGATCTCAGCAACCACGTGGCCCCCGAAGCGGGCTGTAGCTGAGGTCCTCCCCCCTGCACTTTCCGGGACCCGCGGGGCAGCAGGGGATTCCATCTTCCCCTGTTTCCCGCCTTCCCCGATCGGAAGGCGGGAAACTCTCTGAATCCGCCGCGCTACCGGGGCGCGGAGCAGGCCCGGGAATCACGCGAGTCCTGAGAGGTGAGAAATGGAAGGGACGGTACCTACTCCGCGCCCAACAGGCAGTCCCACGGGGGTAACTCGTTAGTCGGCGAGCTTGGAGTGCGCTCCCGGTCGGTCGGGAAGAGCGCGGCGGCTACAGAAAAGGAGCCGCGGGGCGGGCCTCCCTCGAACGGGATCAGGGAGGGGGGACAGCTCTGTGGGCGGAGGTGCCGGGAGCCGAGTCGAGCGTGCGCGCCAGCCTTCCGAGCTTCTTGCCTCCTCCACACGTTGCCGGGACCGAGATAAGATCCCTCGGGGAGCGCAAGGGAAGCCTGGCGCTTCCCCTCTCCGCGTCCATCTTCTCCACGGAAGAAGGAGGGAAAAAGTAGTGGAAGGATCCAGCAGCCTCCCATGCACGGAGGACCCCTTCCGAGGAGGAGGAGGAGGTGGAGACCTCGGAGGAAGAGGATCAAGAAGGAGGAAGCGCAGGCGGAAGGAACTCCCTGCCACGTCCCTGGTGGGAACTCGGCGAGGCTTCCCACCTCCCTCTTCTCCTTCCGACGCCCGCTCGGGCCCCCTCCCAGCAGCAGGGCAACGGATGCTGGGGGCTCCCCGCATCTTTCCCAGAGAAGGCGAGGCAGTGGGGTCTGGGGTGTCGCCCAGCGTGGTGACCAAGGTTCCTCAGTCCGTCCCTAAGGAGGTCCGACTCCTCCGGAAGGACAAGAGAGGTCACGGCGACACCTCAAAGAGTGGTCCCGGAGACGGGAGAACGCATCCCTCTCCTTCCACGTAGGGTGGGAATTCCGGAAGCAAAAAAAGCCCCCTCTCCCCTCCTTCCTAATTCTTCGTTCGTTGCTTATTCGGGGGAGGAGAAGCGACGAGGGGCAGAGGACCATGTCCCTCGGGAACTGCCCCCGTAGAGACCTTCCCAGGCAGGGAGCGCGCGTTGGACTCGAGGGGTCAGGTGGTAGGGGAGGGGAGGGAAAGGGACGCTCCCTGGAGTTGCGGGGCGATAATTAGAGATCACACGTGAGTGGTCACGGGGCTGCTAAGCAACGCTCCTTTGTGTATTTCGGGATCCGGAGCCCCGAGGGCACCTTGACCGCTGAGCCGTAGCAAGTCCGGCCTCCGGTGGCAACCTCCTCCAGGTGGATGCGCAGTTTCTCTGCAGCAGCAGCCCGCGAGGACTCGGCCGCGGAACGACAGGAAGGGAAGAGGTGAAAGTCGCTCTCGTAGCCAGTGGCAGGAATCCCCCAGGGGCAGGAAAGGAGCGATCGGCAAAGAGGAGCGGGAGAGGCGGCGGCACCAGAGAAAGAAGGAGCCCCCGAATGGCAGAGGGTTCGGAGGCGACGTCCCCGTGACCCCAAGGAAAGCGCCGGGCCCTCCCGAACGCAGGCGGCGGCGGCCTAGGCGAGCCCTACTCCAGGAAGAGCGAAAGCGACCACGGAGGGAGAGAGCAACAGCTGCGTCCCGTCTCTTCGGCATGTCATCTAGACCCCAGCCTCTCGTGAGTATTACTGCCTCCTTCCTCTCATGCTCGGGGGGTCCTCGGCTGCTAGGGGGCCGCGTCTCACGCCGGTCTCCTCGTCGCCGCGGCCGCCCAGCAGCATCTCGAAGACTCGGACGCGCTATGGTTGCTGGCGCGCTGCCTCCCGGCGTCCCAGACAGGAAGAAGGGGGAGGGGGCGAAGGAGGAGGAGAGAGGGGTGGGAAGATGTTCCTCTTGCCTCTTGGGAGGTTGTGGGAGCAAGGCGGATTTCCGAGGATGCTGCCGCCTCTCCGCTCGCAGGCGGCATCCCTTCGTCACCGCGCTCCGTGTTCGCAGAGCCAACCTCTCCCGCCGGTTTTCCCTCCCAACAGGGGCCGAGAGACACTCCGGGAGGCGTTGTCGCGTCAGGAGAGCGGGCGCAGGCGCAGACGAACCGGGTCTTGAGCGAAGTGGAAGGGCGCAAGGTCGATAGGGTGCGTTGCCTCCAGCCAGGGAAGGATAAAGGGGTCGGAAGAGGACTTTGAGGATCCAGGGGCGCTCCCTTACCCTTCTCGAGGATGCGGGAAGCTTCCACAGGTCTCCCTCTAGTCCTATATCGATCCGTATTGACATGAAGGATGTCCAGGATGCAACTCCTCTGCATCCTCGACCTCCCCGAGGGCATTCCAGCGTCTCCTCGTTGCGTGGGCACGGCTCCTTCTCCGGGGAAGGAAGGGGGGAGAAGAGGGAGATTTCTGTTGACGAGCGCTCCCGTGCATCGCCGCCGTCGCCGCCGCCCCGGAGCACCCGTCCGTAACGGCGGAACGCCGTCAGTGCAGCGCACCGCGCAGTCGCGGATGAGCTCGAGCGCGCGTGCGCGGTCGCCTTCGAAAGTGAGAGCAGCGGAGCGACTGGAAGCGTCCACGGTCCTGGAAGATACACCTCCTTATCATCTGCTTCCGTTTCTCACGTCCTCGTCTTCTCCTCCTCTTTCACTGCCTTCCTTCTTCCCTTCCTCCTGTGTTTCCTCCTTCCTCCTCTTCCCCCTCCGACTCGCAGTTAGGTGAAAGCCCTTCGGGCATTCACCTTTTTCCTCCAACTGGTCTGCTCACCTTTCATCCCTCAGGCTCGCAGTTCGCTGTTCTGGAGTCACATGTCCCTCCTCCCGTGCGCTCCCTGGGGGAGCAGGTTGTTGTCCTTGGAGGGAGTCTTCCGCCTTTCTGGACGGCCAGGGGCTCCGACGCTCCTAATGGAAGCTGGCAGACTCGAGACGGATGAAATGGAGGTGGACAGGCGCCTCCTTTGCACTTCGTTCCGTTTCGATGACCTCCATTCCAGCGCGCGCGACCACCTACCACAATCCTCGCGAGGGGAGAGGGGATAAATCGCGGTTTCCCTGCTGACCGCTTTCCTGACCAACTTTCTTCTTCCCCCGCTCGGTGTGCCCGCGAGGCCTTCTGAACGCGTCGGCTCCCTATGCCCCTTGATGCGGTGTCCCGAAGCCTTCCTGGAGACCCCGTCCCAGCCCCTTTCTCGGACCTTCTTGCTGCTCGAGTGGAGTCTTTCGGAAGGAGGGAGGAGGAACCTAGCCACTCTCTGCCTCATGAGAGGGAGTGGCTCGGGTGTTCCCGGACCAGTTTGCAGCCCCGTCGGGCATCATCCAAAACGTTTTGGTCATCGAAAGGGGAAAAAAAGGGGGTTAGACCCTCCCTCCTACTTCCGCAATGCACTTCCTACTCCGCACAGGAGGACCCTCTGTCTTCTCCCTTCCCCGCGCGCACAGTTTCCGCATCTGCAATGTCGCCTCTAGTGACGTCACGCGTTGAAGAAGCTCAGCTGTCCGGATCATGGCGAACCTGGATGGCGGAAGCAGGGCGGCTGCGTACGACTGCCCTGAGAGGGCGGTCAGCCGCCAGGGGAAGCTGCAGAGGTCCTCCCTCCGGAGTTTCGGACTGGCCTGCGGCGTCGGTCCCTTCGAGAAGGGCTACGGCCGGAGCTGCCTAGCGCAGGAGGAGCGCCCAGGGTAAGCCTGGTTCTCTTCAGGCCGCGGGACCGCGACCTTCCCCCCTCAGGGTGAGTTCCTTGTGGCTGAGCAGCGCGGCAGTTTACGCCAACCTGCTGATCTTCCTGGTCCTGGTGGCCTTCGTGTCCAGGCTGTTGGCGACTCACGAGGAATGCACCGTCTTCTACGTGAGTGTGGGGTCGCCGTCCCCCCCCCCCCCAAGCATTCCTCGCTGACGACCAGTTCCGCGCATAGACGTTCTACCTGCTGTACCTGTACACGGGCAGCATGTTCGTCATCTTCGTCATCTACGTGCTTCTCATCAAAGACAGCTTCTCTAAGTCCCCGCGACTGCACAGAGACAATCCCGGGAGGAACGGCCACTCGGAGCTGCTGAGCGGCCTGCAGACCCTCAGCAAGGTGCACACCTGGAAGTCCTCTTTCTCGAGGGCGCCCTTCCCGATGAGGATGGCGGCAATAGGTAACCGAGGGTGCAGGATTTCCCTTCCCCCTTCGCCGCGTCTTCACCGATAGCCTGTCCGTCCCGGACGAGTGATGGCGAGGCACCGCCGAGAGGCTCTCGCCCCTGTGCTCTCTGGACCGGAAGGCGCGACTAGGGACTCGGCTCCAGTGACCTTGGAGACCTGGCGGCCGGAGATTCCTCTGCAGCGAGGACTGCCGCAGGCAGGACGGAGAACCTCCCTTATCGCGTAGACGCGCCCAGAGACGACGCGTCCCTCAGTCGCTTCCTCCGGGTCTCTCCGCTTCTACCGAAACAGTTCTTCCTCACCCTTTTTTTCCTCCCGCTCTTTCGTTGAAATCGCGCCTGCTCCTCACCTACCAGGGCTTGTCCTCCCCCCCTCCACCACCCAGGGTAAAGTCGACGTCGGATCTTCCCGCGAGCAACGCCTCTCTCAAGCCACTTCGGCCTTCTTCCGCTGATCCGGTGCGGGAGCAAGCAGAACGCGGAACAGCATGAAAAGGAAGCTGCCGAAAGAGAAACGAGCAGAAGGGGAGCGTCATAAATGATGTCATGGCGCGTCAGCGAATGGGAGGACGGGGAGTTCCGGGAGAGTTTCCGCACCGCTGCCGGTGCAGCCCCAATCACAATGACGGCCCATTCAGAAATCCGGTGCCATCTCCCCACTTTAGGCGTTCCGTTCCAAGTCTCCACCTGACCCTCGGACCCTCCCTGCTTGCGTCGGTCATTGTCGCCACACCCCCAGCGCGTTCGCTTCCTGTTTTCCGCCCTCGGGGGACTCGTCGTGCTCGGACAGAATTCCTTTTCCCCCGGAAGGGCTGACCTTCTCAAGAGGTTCATCCCTCGCAACCCGCCAGGCTGACTGCGAGCAGGTTGCCCTCACCATCCATCCGAGTTCGATCAATCCCGAGAGCACCTGAACGCTTTCCTGCTCCTGCTCCTTCCTTCCTCCCCCCTTCCTCCTCGTCCTCTTCCTCCTTTTTTCTTCCTCTTTCCTCTTTTGTAACTACCGTACCTGATTCCGACGCGCTTGCAGACGCAGCCAGGGTTTCCTTTGAGAAGATCTAGAGCTCTCTCTGGGCCGAAAGAAATGATGGAGGAGCAAAGAAAAAAATGTGCCCCCGCAGAGAACATGATGCCAACAAACTCTTCGAGTGCAGATCTCGCGTCTTCAAACGGCCAGAGAGGAACGGCCAGCGGAATCAGACTTGATGCCTACCCACACAGAAAAAAAAAAGGGAGGGGGGAGGCAACTCACCCCTCCAAAAGAGGCATAATATTAGGAAGAGTATGAAAGGATCATGCGGCGCTCGGAGAGCGAAAGTACCTGAGGCCATCACGATCTCCAGAGCACCGTGCCGTTGTTCCACTTGTTGTCACCTCTTCTTTCCGAGCGCTGCTTCCCCTGGTCAGTCTCTCTAATCTCGGGATGTTTGATCAACCCTGGATGGCATCCACGAAATCACTGTCAACGGGGCAAGAGCTCACCCCTTTCTCTGTCATGTGTCGCCTATCTGGGAGCACACGCGAGAGATGATCGAGGAGGCGAGGGCCCGACGGAAATGGACTCTCCGGATGAGGGAAACGGCTTCCTCGAGCGAAAGAGGATGTGCATCAGGGTCTCATGGCTGGGACTGCGTGGGGATGATGCAGTGGATCGCTGGCCTGGAAGGAAGAGGGATGTGCTGAGTCCCGTTTTCCTGCTGTTGCAGCGTTTTGGTTCGGGTGCCTGCTGTTCCACTGCCTGGAGATAGCGGCCTACGTGGGCAGTGACTCCCCATGCATCAGCGACACCGCATTCTCGTCGTCGGTCCTGCAGATCTTCTTCCTGTCCTTTCAGATGCACTTCCTGTTCATCAATCCTGAGGTGAGTGTGATAAGTGAAAAAAGGCAGCCTTTCCTCGAGGCTCGCCTGAGGCCGATACGAAAGACGGCTTCCGGCGGTTCGACCCGAAGGGTCATCCCATCCTGTCGACTACGCTCGCGCACAGCTTGCCCTTCCGCGCGCAGTCTCGTTGCTGCGGCTCCCAGACGTGCGCCGTTCCGGTCGTACGCGAATGCCACGGTCTGCTCCGGGACCGAGGACAGATAGGGACATAAGGAAGGCTCTTACTCCCCCTTCAGAGTCGAAATCTTCGCTGCCCTCTGTCCCTAGGACCGCCGAAATGCATGTTGTTTATCTTGCGAACCCCTGAGTGCGGGCCAAGTTCCGGGTTTCCATGACTACGTCCTTCCTGGTGCAGTTGGGTGGTAGCTGGCAGCCATTCCAGCTGATGTCGCGCCCCGCTGCCACAGGAAGTGAGCTCCTCCTACGAGCACCGCGACGGCAGACACCTTCGTTACCAAGAACAACAACAAAAAAAAACAGAGGCAGCAGCAAGTAGATCGAATCTGCCATGAATTTTCCGGGAGAGGGGCGATCCATAGAATTAGCTTGAGAGAGGCTGCCGGAGCCTACCGTCGGGAAGAGAGGTGCAAACGAGGGGAAGGGTGGCGGTGTGAGTCTGCGCTCGTGTGCGCGAAACTTCACGTTTGCTTGTTTGCTTCGTTTCGTTCGAGGGGCAGTCGCGAGGTGGCGCACCGCCCACACCTGCTCCTCTTCCCCTCCTCCTCCCTCTCCCCTGAAAATTCGCTGCTTCCAGGGTTTCCAGTTGCTGTTGTTCGCGGCTTTACGACGGGCAGAGATCCCCCTCTATCCTTCCAGGAAGAGGTCCATTACGGGTAGGGGAGGAAGGCACGGCACATCCTGGAGGAGATTCCGCCTCAGAGCTGGCAGGCTGAAGGCGCCGCTTCCACGTGCCAATTCGGCGGCGGCTACCACGCGAAACCCTCCGGACGGTGGCGGAGGAGGAGGTCTCTTCGCGGGTTCCCCCGGGAAGCCTCCCGCGCTCACCAGGGGTTCAGCTCGTCTTCCCGAAGGAAGCAGCGAGAAATCCCTGCAGCTTCGGCTGCCGTGATTGCGCGAAACGCTGCTATCGCGTCCCTGGCTACGGAGGCCATCCTGACACCCCTCAGGAAGCGCGTCGTCCCTGCTTCCCGAGATGGCAGCACCGGCAAACGTTCTGCGCTGCTCCGGCGTCCGGGAGGAGCAAAGATGCATGTGGGGGTCCTCCCTATCAGGAGGGAAGTAGAGCGACGGAGGTCAAAATATGCACATTCCTCCAGTCTTCCTGGAGCCTCCGCACTTTGAGGGAGCGGCTCGTCGAGTTCCTGAACCCCGGGTGCTCTCCTATCAGGGTCTGCCGTTGGACAACCCATTTGCTGCGGTGGTGCCCGTAGAGGGAAACGATCGTTTGGAGGAAAGCGTGCTCGTAGATATTGGGTAGGAGATAGTTTAGCACTCTCTTCATGTGGGGGGAGGGGCACGCTGAGTGGTTTGCTTTGTCATCTCCACGTAAAGGGTGATGCTATTGGGAGGGGGGAGGGGCAGGGCTCTCGTGTTCCCTCCAAGCCTTGTCTTCTCAGCGGAGGCGCGGACCTTCCCCAAGTGAGGAAAAGAAAAACTGCGAGTGCGTTCGGAGCGATAGGCGCAGTCCTGACACGGGGCGGACGGGTGGGAAGGCCGCCTTCCGTCTCTCGTGGTTCATGAGCTTCTGAGACGGAATGGTAGATGGCACCATAGGGAGCCTTGGCAGGGATGATGCTAGTCGAGCGAGACAGCGGGGTGCTTTCTGCCGAAGGCACCTGAGAAGCCCATGCAAAGCGTTGCGGCCCAGGATCGGGACCTGTCCCCCAAATCCGGAAGGATCGTCCCATCTCTTCCATCCCCCCGGCTTCTCCTGACCAGAGATCGCGCCATCGCTGCTCGTCGTCGTTTCCACGGCGCCAGACTGGGATTCCCGCTCAGGGAGGCATCCCAAATCCGTGGCGTCCCTGTGCGGATCTCTCCCCCTTCCCGGACCTCCTCATCGGCGCTCCCGTTTCCTAAGAAGTGAGAGAAAACCTGGGACTTGCTGTGGCCCGTGCAGCAGCCACTGCTCCCCTTGCTCCCTGGGAGGCAAACGGAATCTGCTGGAAGCGAGGGACCCTTCATCCCCTTCCCACTTTTCTTTCTCTTCCTCCTTCCCTACCCCTTCCTTTTCCGCTGTGATCCCCGAGTTGCTGCTTCCAGACGGTGGTCACCAGGCTGGGAGACCTCGTTCAGTTCGGATACGCCCACATGGTTGCCACCAACTGCGCACTCTGCCTGGACCAGATCGCCTGGGAGATTTCGAGGGCTTCGCAGCAGGCGGGGGGGTCGGAAAGCACCTCTGGCGGAGGGATGGCTGCCTTCCGCCTACGAGCTCCTTTCGGTGACGTCCCGTTCTACCTTCCGGAGCCGACGACCGCCGTCCCGACGGTCGCCCCTTCTCCTCCAGGAGGCGGAGGAGGTCACAGGGGCAACGGCAGCAGTGCTGCTGCGCCAGACGCTCCCTGCTACGAGCGGTCCGCTCTCGGGAAGATGTGGACGCGAGCGTCTGGGATCTTCTTCCCCGTGGTCACGAGCTACAAGTGAGTTGACACTGCTCCTCCCGATCTCCGTGTTCTCCACTTCCTGGACCCACCATCCTTTCCTGTTCCGACTTTCACCTTCCTCTCCTACTCCTGTTTCTCTTCCTCCTCCTCTACCTTATTGATGCCGCTACCACTCTCATTACCACTGTAATCATTGTCACTGCTTCATCACCACCACCACCATCAGCAGCAGCAGCAGCAGCTGAGATACCAATAAATAGATAGATCCTCCCTCATCCTCATCCACTTTTTCCTTCTCTCCCTCCCTTTCCTTCTCTTCCCTGTTTCTCCCTCTCCTGTGAGAAACAGCGGCCTGAAATTTGACCCAGCTTGCTGACCATCGCCATCGTCCTGAACCTGTGGCTGCGAGTGGAGAGGAAGAAGAGGAGCAGGATGCTGGTCGAGAGCGTTCGGAGCGAGCGTCCACGGCGCCACTCCGCCAAGGCTGCGCTCCTCGGCCTGCTGGTGCTCGCCTGCGGCGTCGTTCTGACAATCCTGCACCACCTGAAGCGGCAGTACCCAGGGGAATTCCCGAACCTGGATGTCATCGTGCGAGTCGGCAAGATGGTCTTCCTGTGCGCCACCATCGCGGCAGAGGTCGCCGGGACCTTCCGGGCTAGCGGCCTGCCGGCGCTGCCGGGCAGGCAGCTCCCCGTCCTCGACCGGATGCTCGTGGGTGTCGGCCAGTGTGGCTTCCATGCCTTTGCCGCGTTCTCCGCGGTGCCTGCGCTGCCGGAGCTGGACCGCCTCTCCAGCATTCTGCTCCTCCTCCACTGCGCTCTGCTGGACGTGCAGGTCGCGATGCAGGTCATCTTCACCAGCGAGGCCTCGCGCAGGGACAGCGCCTCCTCCCCGGTCGGCCAGGTGGCACTGGTGATCCTCTTCTTCAACGCCACCTTCCTCCTCATGGAACTCTTCGCCTCGGACGCGGACGGCGAGAGCCTGCAGAGCCACTGCTACGGCCCCTTAGTCTGGACGGTGGTGCAGAAGCTGAGCTTCCCTCTCATGGTCATCTTCCGCTTTCACTCCTGTTTCCTGCTCTTCGACCTATGGAGCGGGAGAAGGAGGAGGAGGAGGAGGAGGAGGAGGGCGGCTTGACCGGTTCCACCCCACCCACTCCCACTCCTGGGGCGCTGGCAGGTCGCTCCCGATGCGGGAAATAAAGAGGGGGCGGGTCGTCCGAGGCCGCGGCTGCCTCTCGATTTCGGGAGCGGGTTGGGGTGTGGAGAGGGGATGAGGAGAGCGCGGGAGTGAGCTCCCTCGCCACCTCACCTCCCTTCTGGCCACACCCCAAGGAAAGGGACGAAGCTCGCCTTCCTCCGGGAGCAGGGACGCGGAGGGCCCCGCCTCCAGGATACAGTAGCTAGCCGAGCTGTCTGTTTTTCCCTCGGACCGGAAGCGCCCTTTCAGTTTCCCGTCCTTCTTCTGTCTGGAGGCCTAGAAAATGCGGATCCAGGGAGAATCCGCCTTTTCCAGAACACGTCCCTGTTCCTTTCCTTCCTCTTGGGTTTTACCTGGACAACGGGACTTTGGTCTCTGCTTTCCGGAGGGCGAAAGACTCCCGGGTGGGGAGGAGGGAACGATGCTGCCGCTGTCCCCTCTAGGAAGGGGAGGAGGAGAAGTGGGGAGGAACGTTCCGGGGGAGTACAGGCTCAGCAGGCGAAGCTGAAAGCAGCGTCCTCCAGAAGGATATCTTTCATCCCCACCCCGTAGTTCTCGGAAGGGGCAGCGCAGAGGGGCGAAGGAGATCAGACCAGAATCCGCCCGCTGAGGGATTGCCCCCCCCGCGCGACGGCCCGTCTCCTCTTCCCCATCGCGGCCCGAAGCCCCCTGCAACCAGCAGGAGGGCACGGAGCGATTCCTGTCCCCCCTCTAGGTCGGAAGCGGCGGGGACCGTCTACACAGCTCCATGCCTTCCCATCTGACTCTGAGGCTCGCACCACTTTCCTTAGTCCGCCCGTGGTGAGGGAGGGCATTCACCCCGTTCCCCCTCTTCGCCTTCCTTCTCTTCCTCGCTTTCCCTCTTCCTCTCCCTCCTCCTTTCCTCGTTCTTCTTCCCGCAACTTTGCAAAGCGGACCGGCCTCATTGCGGGAAAGAGCGGGTCGTTAGGATCGCCGGCCGGCTGGGAGGCGGCTCGCATCACTCCAAGAGCGCCAGGGAAAGATCGACCGCCGCGGCTCCCCGAGACCGGAGCGGCTTGGCCCACCCCCAAGTTCTATTTTCGAGAGTCCGCGATCCGGGGGCACGGAAGTGAAAGCGAAATCTGTGGTGGCGCCAGCGTCTGCGGATGGTCTAATCAGTCACGCACGGGAGGAGCTGGCAGGAATCCGCCTCGGATCGTCACCCGCAGGCGTCCCGGAGAGGGAGCAGCGGGATGGGTGGGAGAGAAGAGGAAGAGGAGGAGGGGAGGGGAAGGGGGGGATGCACGCAAGGCGGCTCTTCTCGCAGCACCACCGGCTCGCATCATTCGGCACAGGACGGGTCCGTAGCGCCGCAGCCGCCGCCACGCGCGGCTCCCCCTTCGGATCTATCCTTTACGGCTCGCACCCGTCCTTCCTCCACACCCGGTTCCTCCTCCCTAGCCGGAGCTGGGAAGGTTCCAGGAAGGAGGCAAGCAGGGTTGCCGGAGGGACGGCGGGCGCTCGCGGACCACGGAAGCTCACGCCTCTTCCGGAGTGGCCTCGAAGGGCGGAGGCACCCGGCCCGGAAGCCATCCGGAAGCGCGAAGAGCGCGTCTCTTCCTCCTTATCGCTCCTATCGCGCTGGCGAAGATACGGAGGACCCGCGGCTCACCCCAGGAGGCGTGCTCGCGCTGCCGGCGAAGGTCGTCGCCGAGCGGCGGGGCCCCGAGCACTTCGCGCAGGCGCGGCAGAGCCACCGGGAAGCCCAAAGTGCTGGGAGAGTCGCAGGCGTCCTTTATTCGCAGCCGCTACGCCATGAATGAGCCCCGGGGCGCTTGCGCGCGTTATCAGCAGGCGAGCGCAGACCTCCCGCGCGAACGCACCAGGAAGAGGAGGAGGACCGCAGCGAATCGCGAAACGCGCGCGGCTTCCTTCCGTGGCGGCGGCAGGCGCCGCGCGCGCGCGCGCGACGGAGCGCGAATTCCGAGTTTGCTCTTTCTCTGCCAACCCCTTCCCCCCTCCTCCCTTTCCTCCCCATCATCCCCTTCCCGGTCGACCTCGTTCCGGGACGGTTCTCACGCGCGCCGGCGCACGCGCGAAATCTGCGCGGGTTCTGAGGTGCGCGCGTGCATTCGAAGCTTTGTCGAAGTTTCCTCCTGGAAATTCGTTAAGCTGGCCGGGAAGGTCACCTTCCTCCGTTTTTTTGGGTTCCTGTTTTTTGCTATTGTTGTTTTGTTTTAAAAAATGAATCTTTCCCTTCCTGTTAATTCTGCGGCTTGGCGATCGCAGACGCTGAAGCGAAATCAAGGTCTTCCGCGCAGCCGCGGTGAGCGGTGAGAGGGTCTGCCAGCACTTGAAGAACGTCGCATTTTATTTTTACCTTTTTTTTTTTTTTTTCCGTTTTGCCGGAAGGACGCCATCTGTTAAGATGGGTCCCACGTACAACTTCCCGAGGTGCGGACCGCGTTGGCTTCTGCACCTCAAGGCACGGCGGAAGAGCTGAGTCCTACACTTCGGCCGTCGCCTGCAGACCGGATGCTAACGGGAATCTCGGCTCCTTCATCTCTCAGCTTTCGTCGGATCCGTTCGGTCCTGGGCACACATGTCGTGCCTACTTTCGGGAAGGGCGGGAACCTTCGGCAGTTTCCGCCGCCATTCTGCTATCCCGATTCGGATTTCGGGACTCCGGCGGTGATGTCCGGAGCGATCGATCGCCTGCATCACCACCGGTAGTCGCCGTAAGAGAAGCTCTGTGACGTCCTACCAGCGGGCGGCTGGCCTACCGGGCCGACCAGGAAAGCACGTGGAGCGTGACATTTGGCGGGAAACGCGGCCGTCGCGCGCTCGAAGCGCTTCGGGGGAGTTTCGATCCTTGGAGACGGGCGGTGTCCCGTTCTTCCTCATCCCGAAGGCAGAGTCGGCGGGGAGCGCAGACCTCCGCGAAGACGCGGCATTCCGTTTCGGCGCATGCCACGGATGTCCGAGGGACTCCCCACCATTCTTCCGCCATCTTGACCACCCTGCCGGCGGGCCCGCTGCCCGATGGTGCACTCGTTCTCCCCGGCTTGTGACCCGAGGAATGCGACCTCAGCAAGCGTCCCTGCTGCGTGCCACCACCCTCTTCCTCACCTTGGCGAGGGAACCGCGAAGAGCATCCCCTCGTCCTTCGCGTCGTCCGGGGCTACCAACGACCCGTCCGCCGAGAGGCCCCGGAAGGCTCCTCCGCACCCGGCGAAGACGGAAGGAATCCGGTCCGCTCCTTCGGGAGCGATCTCCACCCGGGCAATCGCCTCTCGGGATGCCCAGTAGTCAGGAGACCGTTGCCGGCTTCCCTGTCTCCCTGCGTCGCCTCCGGTGTGAGCGTCCGAATGGCCATGCCTCTCGGCGGCAACCGAGGAGTTCGTGTGCTCAGGGGGCGCTTCGCCCCCTCGGGGGAGGGGGGGGGGGGGAGACTGAGGCGGGCAGGATGTGGGAAGAGGCGAACTCTGCTCCAGCCGCCTGGAGCACGATGAACCAGGGTGGACCAAAGCAGCTGTACGGCGCGTCGGGGTCACGTGGGGTTTGGCCGGGTTCCCGCGCTCGAGCCTCTTCACTACTCAGTGAGAAACTGGAGGCGATGCGAGTCTGGACGGATGACCCCCACAAGGCCTTGGCCTTCCGGTTCCATCTTTGGTTGCCACAGATGCGAAGAGCGTTCTGATCGCGAAGAACATTCTGGATCAGCAGGATCCACGCGGTCCGGAAAGGCAAGTCCCACGGACGACCCCACGAAGACCCAATCCGTGAGAATACGCAGGGCGATCGGCGAGCAGCCAACATCCGTCCTGTTCTTCCTCGCTCCAGGTGACCGCGATCGAGGAAAGTCGCCGTCCCGGCGCCATGGCAATCTTCCCGAGCTACAGCGAGGAGGAGCGCTTGCTCGGTCGGTTCGGATGACGGATTTCCGCGGACGGCTCTCTTCGTCGGGACGCCCTCCCCCCTCTCATGACCGGGATAAAGGAACCGCCGCCGCTTTCTTTGAGTCCGCCGGCGATCAGGGTGAGTTATTCGCGGTTCCCCGGGAACGAACCTCCCCGGTCGCCTGGACCGGCGGCGGCTGCTGGTGGGGGGACGAAAAGAGAGGCGGACGACACGCGCGCCTCACGTGACTGCTCTTGGCAGCGGAAGGTCGGAGCTGACGGCTTGCTGCCGCCCTGGCAACCGGCATCTACTCGCCCCGCAGAGCGCGACGGGTGCTGGGATGTTGCTGCGTCTGCTCCCGTCCCAAGAGACTGCAGGAAAGCACCTCTCCTCCGTTTGTTTTGCTTGCCCGCCGTCCGTTCGCGCTGACGTTTATCGATTCTAAACAGGCGTTCGGCCGCCTGGCAACCCTGCCTCCGGGTGCCTGAATGACTGCCTGCCGCGGCGTAAGATCTGAGAGCGAAGTGTGATGGATCCGCGGGGATGTTTGCCCGGGGATGCGGATGCAGATGCAGATGCATGCGCTCTGCTCGTTTCACCAGTGCTGCTCCAGCGTATACCGCAGCATCGGGGAACAGCGATCCATCACGAGAAGGAGGATGCCTCCCTCCTCCTCCTCCCCCACCTCCCTGAAATCCGAACGGACGAGTTTTTGCTCCCGATCCCGGAAAATCCCTGAACAGATGGAAAATTTATACCGGTTTCTCGGATACCGAGCTCGTCTGTCATTTCCTTCCTCGGCTGAGCCCGGAGCAGCAAGGTCTCCCCCCCCGTAACGCCTCTCTCTCTCCGGGAAGAAACCTGACGGATTGCCACCCCGAAGAACACCGCACGGCGACGCCTGGCAACGCTGCTCGCGCGCGTCTCCTGCCGGGGATCTCGACTCTCTGAGAGCTACCGAGGGACGGAAGAAAGGATTCCTCACACCCGTGTTCCCGGGGGCCCCTCCCCTCCCGCCCCACCATCTTCAGTACGGATGTTCCTGGGAGGTCAGGCAGCCCCTGGGGCGGACCTGAAACTCCTTGAGCAACACGGCTGATGCACGGGAAGCGGGATGGAGACAAGGGTGGTGGTGGCCCTCTGCAAAAGGACAGACTTCGTCGAATGGCGTGGAGAAAAGAGGACAGCGTGCATGACATGCCAAAGGTTATCATGCACGCTGTCCTTCGGACGGCTTTGGGTCGCCGCTCCCGATATAACGAGGATCGGCTGGCGGAGGAGAGGAAGGTGTAACCAGCTCTCTTCGGAAAGATCTCTGGATGAGCGGCGCTGCAGGACACGGCACGGCAGCATTCCCCTGCGCGCCATCTGAAGCTCAGCGACAAGGTTCGTCCAGCAGTCGCCTCGGAAAAAGTTCGCAAACAGCGTGACAGTCTCGGCAAAAGTTCGCCGCCTCGTCGCAGCGCCACCCCGGAGGTTCCCGGAGCGTCTTTGGCACGTTTCCCCCGCTTTCTCCACCGCCACTTCCTCCTCGAAACATTCCACCTCGAAGTCCACAGCCAGCGGCGAAGCCACACTGGCCGAACGCTCGCTTCCAAGTCGCCTTCAGCGTGTCCTTTCAAGCTACCTTGTTGGCCGCCATGATGATCGCGCGCTCTGACGTCACGCCGCCGATCATCATGGAAATGGGGGGAGGGGGGATCCGGGTCGGTTTCAAATTTCTGCCTGTAGGCGCCTGGGCCCGGTGGAGAGCGTCACCGCCGCCTCAGGCATCTGTGTTCGGGAGAAGTCCTCCTTTTCCCTCCTGTTTCCCCCTGTTTCGCGGATGAAGACGGAAAGACTGACGAGTCCCCTTATTGAACAAGTCAAGTCGACGTAAGGAGCGACATGTTATCTGCTGCTGCCCGAGAGCCGGAAACTCTTCAAAGGTGGGACTGGTTGTTCCGCACCCCCTCGCCTCACTCCGCATCCCATTTTTTTTTAGTGTGTGGGTTCAGCCGTTTATTAGGAAAAGCGCAGACTGGCTGAGTGAGAGGCAACAACAACCGCTGGGAGCCACCGTCGCACACCGACACAAGAGGGAACAATATATGCATATGTGTGTGTGTGTATAAATATAAATATATCACCCACGTGTTGAAACTACGTCAAATGGGATGTACCGGTGACCCGATCCGAGAACGCGGGCTGCGAGTATTTCAGGAGTCACGGTGGCGGCTTGCGGAAAGCACGCGATTTCTAACCAAGATTTAAGCAGGGGGCCCTCAATGTCCTGGAAGGAGTCCAAGACCACGAATTCTGTGCTCCATCTCCCTGCTAGCTGCAGCAGAAACGAGAAAATTCCATGGCGATGAGGAAACCGGTGTTAGCGACACTGTGCTTCGGTGTTTTCATCGTCGGCGTTGCCAACCTGCTGCAAGGTAAAGGGGAGGGGACGTCAGCGCGCGTCGTCGGCCATCGTAAACGCCCGTCGGTGGAGCCTCAACTGAGTCGTTGACGGCACGCTCTTTTGGCGCGCGCGGTCCGACCGTGGTCACCCACAAACCGAAAGCGGTGCGCTCGAGCGGGAGGAAAAGGGGAAGGGAGGAAGGAAGAGGCGCAGGAAAAACCGACCCTGTGAGCAATGCCGTCTGTCCGAAGGGTAGATGTGCCCTCGGGGAGGGCTTCTGGTGCCGGAAGCGCAGAGGCGGGATACGGTGAGAGGCCAGCCTGAACTCGGTCCAAGTGACCTCCGCAGTCGAGATGGGATCGTCCCTCTCTTGAGGAACACGCAGCAGTCGCGGAGAGCTCAGTGTTCCCTTGATTGGAAGGGACCCCAGAGTCAGGCACGCCTCTGCTGCTGCTACCGCCATTTTCGATGCATCTCGTGGAGGCATTTGCCAGTAGCCATGCGGAAGGGGCAGGGTGTGCCTCTGCCTTCCCACCCGCTCCCTGTTCGTGTGGGAATAGACCGTCTCTGGACCTCCCGTCCACACACGGGTCTCATCCCCACGCAAAGCAAAGGAGCTTCCCCAAACCGAATGGCTGAATGAAAGTGTTCCCTCCCTAGCAGTGGAGCCTCTCTCTCGCGGGTCGCGGCGACGGGAAAGGCGCGAAACGGACTCGGACTCGCTTTTATTTTTATTTCGTTTCTTTTTCCTTTCCCCTCCTCTTCACCTCCTCACTTCGAGGGGCAGGTCCGGAGGAGCGGCGCTCCCTCTGCCGTGTTGATTCCATCTTTCGGGAGAGCGCAGGTGTGCGGCTGCGCGTTTCACTCCCTCTGTACCGAAATAGACGCGCGCGCAGCTCGCGGCACAGTTGTTGGCTTCGCTTTCGTGCCTACGCTTTCTTCTTCCCCCATGCGCCCTTCAGAGAAGGGAGAGGGGCAAAAAAAAAAAAAAAAAAACTAAGCAAAAAGAGGAGGAAAAGGAACGGGTTCTCGCGTTCTTCTGCGGTCACGGGAATCTCTTATTTCCTTCTTCTTCCTTGCTCCGCTGGCGCCCCCTGTTCTTTTGACGCTCCTCCATAACAAACAGGAACTGGAGAGGGGCGAGCGAGATCTCGGATTACCTGGAGCTAATTCGCTCGCGTTCTTCGCGGTTCGCCGGCGAAGTGGAACGCGGTTGTCCGGCTGCTCCGTTGTCGCGCAACAGCTTTGGCGACGCGGACTCCCCGTTGCGTGCCTCCCCTTCTGCGAGGAGCCAGGGATTCGAAGCAGGAAGGAAGGAAGGAAAACCTCTTTCCTCCCCCTCCTCATCATGCCCTCCTTGTCACTTCGGGTTTATCGAAGGAACCGCAGGTGTATTTTATTTTATTTTTTGCGTCACCCTCTCGAAGCCTGCGGGAGACGAGCGACCATTCCCCAAACGCTTCGACGTCGGTTCCTTGCATTCCGCGAGATGGATGCTGCTCTCTGACGGTGAGATCTGAGAGAAGAGGGTGGACATGAGCGCTCCCGCCTGCCTTCAAGAGATCCGGGCTGGAGCTCTGGTTGCTAGGAGAAAAGGGAGGGGTGGGAGGGGGGAGAGAACCCTCCGCATTTCGTATTCGGGACTCATGCGGGGGCAGACGGTTTCCAGCCTGGCCGAGACGGCAGACTGAGATCGTAAGGCAGGAGAAAGGCACAGGTCTCCTGGAAAGATTGGCCCACGCAGCCCCAACTCGGGGAAGGGGAAGGGGGCGCGACCGTGCCGCCCGCGCTCGGTTGCAGCCGCGCCTGCCTCCCTTGACTCAGGAATTCGCCTCGAAGCACCCTCAGAAATGCTCTCCCATTGATCTTCGCACGCGAGTGCCAGCGGCCTGCTCTCTTTCGGCCTGGTGCCGCAGACCGATGGGTCCGTCGATGCGCATGCGTACAGGAAGGAGGGCGTAAGCAAATGAAGGGGCGAATGACCACCTTTCCATGTGGCCTCTTCAGGGGTGAGACGATTCTTGAGGGTGCTTTCAGTTCGGGTGGTGGCGACCCACGCGACTCTTCCGGCGGGAATCCCAGGAACGCCGAGCACGTCCAAAAACTTGTCCCGCCTCTTCCGGTCGCCGCTGCGGGGGGGGGGGGGAGACGCGTGATGTATCCAGGACGACCACCTCGCTGTCGTCCTCGCGGAGCGAGCCGGTCTTTGTCTTCCCGGGACGGGCTGCCGCTGGAGGTCACTTCCGCTTCCGCTGCTGCACGGTACCTCTCTTCAGCCCCAGTTCATTCAGTGAGGATTCTTTGAAGGTGAAAAGACAAGAACCCTGGAGACGTGAGCGACAGCCACAAATCGCACAAAGCAGGCGGCACGCGAGGGAGCGCGCACAGACTGCTCCTGGTTGTCAACACGCAGAGGAAACCGTCGGCGGCGAGAGTAGTGAGGGCTTCCAGCCCCGGGAGGTTCGAAAATGCCCCCGTCGTCACGTGACTGGGGACAGCGGCCCCGCGGGACAGTCGTCGTTGTCACCAGAGAAGCGAATGGGAGGGGGGAGCTGTCCACAGCTCCAGCAACTTCAGGACGGACTTGAAGCACTCCCTGAGTTCAGAGGTGCTGGAAGCCCTGCAAGAAGCCAGCGAAGCCTTCCTGGACGAACCTCTTCGAAGGCATGAATCTGTGAGCTCCCCTGCGCCAAGCGCGTGACCATCATGCCGGAGAACTTGAATCTGGTCAGTCGGACAGGCTGTGGTGCTCCTTCCCAACTGAAAACCAAGGAATCCCTCAGTCTCCTCTTGCATGGATGTCTTGCTACTGTTGTCGTCGAGATTTACCTGCTGACAAAAGAGATGCCTTTCACGGAGTGCAGAGGTCATCTCCAGGTACTGCTGCCTTGCGAATTGAAGACTCCGGAAATGCAGATCCATTTGGGGGAGGGGAGAAAGATCTTCTCCAATCCCAGCCCTTCTCGTCTATCTTCAGCAGCAAGCAAAGCTCGAGGTCCAGCGAAATGGCGTTCGCGAACCTCCTTGCGTCCCGTCACTCTGTTCCTCCTCCTCCCTTCCTCTTTCTCCTTCTGTGTTTAGGCTGTCGACTTCCCAACTCTTTGGCCGTGCTAGGGCACGAGTGGGGCACCGCGTTTCCTCAAACAAGGGAGTTCCTCGCAGCTTCCCTGTGGGCGGATGAAACCGCTTCCCTGATCAGGCAATGGTGAGTCGCCCCGGTCCCGGAATGCTTCGGGCAATTCATTCCCGCTTTCCCTTCACATCGAACGGCACATCGGCGTTTTCGCTGGATAGCAGGAACTGACGTTGCCGGGGAAACCGACTCGAGGAAGACATGCGGCTCCTCCGCGGGCATCAGCCGTTATTCCTGGTCCAAGAAAGCCCATGGGCTGCTCACGGGTCCAGGATTTGACCGTTCCTGTTTTCGATTCGCAAAGCGCTAAAGAGCCGCTCGCCTTCTTAGGGGGGACTCACAAAGATCTACGAGCACCGTCGACGCCACTTGGGGGTCTTCAATTCAGGGAGTGCCCCGGAAGGGGATCACCCCGTGAATTCAGGAAGGGCTCCGGAGGAAGGAGTTCGCCCCTCTTACCTTGGAAGGGAACCTTCTCCCCGGCTGTCTCCAAAGGGAACCTCTTCCCCATTCTCTCCGGAGGGATCCCAGGGAGGAGGCCACTCCCCATTTCCTCTCCGTAGGGAACCCGGAAAGGATCCACTCCTTGTTTCCTTCTCTGAAGAGGACCTAGAAAGGAGCAGCGCGCTGCTTATACTCTAGATGGAGAATTGCCCCCTCTCGGGGGGCGAGGCTCCCTTTCACAACTGGAGAGGAACTCTGAAGGGCCCCTCGATTCTTAGAAGAACCCCGGAGGGTCCACTTTTAATCCGGGTCGGTCAACGGCTGCTTCCGCTAGTGCCGCCACACCCGAATGGGCCAACCAGCGCTATCCTGAGGAGGGGACTCGAAAACCCACGACGCACCCTCCTTGTTCTCGGTTTCGATCCTTCCCCGGCTGAGATTCGAACCCGCGACGCTCGTTCCCACCGGCGAAGAGTGCAGCCACGTGCCTGCCAACGACTTCCGGGTTTCCAAGGACGGCGATTCCAGAACTTTCCCATCCTTCCCCTCCAAAGGAGAGAAACTCCCTTTCGAGAAAGGGAGGGAGGTAGGAGAAGGTGGGGAGGGATGATCTCCTGGAAAAAGGAACCCCTTTCGGAAGGAACGACGTCTCCCTCAGGCCGCCGAAGCATGGAGGCAATCTCCACCACCACCACGTTCTCGGCTTCATCTCAGCACCAAGCAGAGATGAGAAGCGGGGAGAGGGAGGGGGCTCACCCGCCTCCCAAATGACCGATCGCTCTGATGGCGGGAGGAGAAAGAAACGCCTCCCGACAGAGGCTCACGAATCGACGACGCGGTCCAGCCGCGCCGAGCCGTTGACAACGCGGTGCCCCTCGGTTCTTTCGGCAAGCAGCAGCATCCTCGCAGAGGACCCCCGCACAGGCCGAACTCTCAGACTGTAAGAGGAAGACGACGTTTCTGGGAGGCCGTAGAAGCGACAGGGCGTTGCCATCGCCGACGCGATTCTCCCGCGGTAAGCGTGGGACTCACTTGGGAAAGCGCGCACGCTCCCTCGCTCCGTTCTCGGAAAACTCCTGGTCCTGATGGGAAGAGCTCGCGCGGCCTCCCACCATCCAGTCCCGAAGGGGGTGCGGACGGCGCCGGCGCCGGCGAATGACTGCGCACACGCCCGGCGCGCTCTTCGCCTTCGACGCGAGCGCGGGTGCCGCCGGCCTCTTCCGCCGTCGCTCTTGTGGGTCAGACCCCAGAGTGCCGGGGGGCCTCCTTCCGAGAGCGGACGGAACTCTCCCTGCATGGGCGGCACGGCAACGGCGCATTAGGAGACCTCGGAGAAAAGCAAAAGGGTAAAAAAGAAAAAGAAAAAAAAATCCGTGAGCAGCAGCAGCAGATCTCGGTGCTGGCGAGGACTGAAACGAATACCGAGGCAGCTCGCTTGTTTGTTTCCTTCCGAGCATAAGCGAGCAAAGTGCCCCAAGGGGCTGGCGGCAGTCAGAGTGCCAAAACAAGGAAAGGAAGGAAGGTGGCTGCGCGAGCAGTGACGAAGGACAAATTTGGCTGCACTCTCTCGGGGAGAACCAGTGTGGCAACTCCGGATTGGGAGTGGCGTCATCTAGCCGATGGTCTCAAGACAGGGACCTTGGCCGCTAGGCAGGGATTTCGGTCTGGGAGCTCCTCCTCAGAGGAAAAGACCCTACCGCCGTCGTTCCGTTCGTTCAGTCCCGGACGAGAAGAGAAAGGGGGAAAGCGGAGGGACGGAAGACGAGCATGCGATGGTGTCCTATCCGGATAGGAGGAACGATACGACCGGAAGAGCGGGTGTGGAAGATGATGCGCGCGCACTCTGGCAGAAGACGCGCTGCCAGAAGTTCGGCAAAACCGAAGTGCATCTCCCGTCAAATAATAGAAGCAAAGACAAGGACGGGCAAACGGGACCCGTAAAACCAGAAGGAGGGAGGGCTCTGGGCACGACTTGGTCCGGTTCGGCTGACCACCGCCACGCGTTCTTGTAGCGGACTACAACGGATCCTTCCAACTTCGAAAGGAAGAAGTAATTCTTCTTCCTTCTGAATGCGACTGCGAGGCCCAGGGTCTGCTGCATGGTGACGGACTGCCGGTGGTCAGCCAACCGACTGCTGGGGCTTGACTCACAGGCGTCAGCTTTCAGATTCTACGAAACCGGCGCGCCGGGGGCTGGTCAGAACGCCAACAACGAGCAGGAGCAGCCCTGAGATCCGGGTTCCCGAGCCGTGTCAGCGAGGAGGAGGAGGAGGTGATTCCCTTAACTGGCTTGTGGGCGTCCCCACATTTCTCTGCCTTGGAGATCAGCTGAAGACTATTTTTCAGGTGAAGGCGATGCTGCGTCGGAAGGAGCAGGCGGCCTGAAGAGAACAAGCGAGGAGCTAACAGGCAAATGCGTTTTTCTGCTTTTTCTGCTGCTGGTTCTTATGACTATTCTCCGACATTTTCTTGTCTTCCTGCTGCTTGTTCTTGCGAGTATTTCTCGGCGTCTGCGTATTTTCCAGATGCTTGCTCTTCATGATCCCCGATCTCATCTCGTCTCTATCCCTCCCTACCACGCACACACACTCAGCCCGTGCTTCCTTTGTTATAGAGAGGGAGGCTGAGGAAGAAGAGAAGGCAGAAGAAGCTCAGGACGGGAGCGCCGATGAGGCGGAAGGCGGAAAGGAGGAGGAGACGACTGCCACGGAAGATGGCGCCTCTTCTCGGAAGAGCATCATCGACCTGGACGAGTTGGACGACAGGGACCACCATAGAAGAGGGGACGTCATCCTGCGGAACCTCAAAATCCTGCACGAGCGTTCCGTGCGTCCCCTGGAAACGGCCTACAAGTTCAAGGATCTCACTACGAGACCTCTGGAAGGTTCTTCCCTCGCCTTGCTCCCTAACCTTCCGGTGATTCCCTCCTTTCAGAAAACGAGTTCTTCTCCAATCCGCTGATCGTCATCGTGGGTCCCCCAAAGTCTGGCAAGTCCTCAATCATCAACCATCTCCTGGAAACGACTGGTTCGGAGCACGCGCTCGCCACTGGTAAAGCGCCGAGACACGTATCCCTCTCTTCCCTGACATGCCGTCCACGGAGCAGGAGAGGCGGAGGAGGAGGAAGGTGGGCTGTTTCACATCCTCCAGAACGGCACGGACAAAGAGCTCCGCGGCACGGAGGTGCTGGCGGACTGGAGGTTCTCCGGCCTGAGGCAGTTCGGCGGCGCTCTCCTCACCCGGGTGCGCGTGCACCAGTTCAGAAACCGGGTCCTGAGCCATGTGAGCTCTGGAGGGGAGAGGAAGGGAGCAGGGCGGCGGCCCTGCCCTCTTTCGCCTTCCCGGTTCCTGCACGTCCTCCTTCCCCCTCTTCCCCTCCGCAGGCTTCCCTCGTTGAGGTGCCCGGCGCGAGGGATATTAAGCCCGAAGGAGACGCGGGCAGCTTCCACCACCCCTTAGCAGACGCCTACCAGTGGTTCCTGGACCGCGCGGATCTCGTCCTCGTCGTCTTCGACGCTCGCCGGATAGAAGTCGGCGCGGAGCTGTACTCGCTGATGGACCAGCACAGGGGCATCCAAGAAAGGGTGAGCGGTGGGAAGGGGCGGAGGGGAGGGGGGAGGAGGAAGAGGGGCAGGGAAAGGGCAGGGGGTCTGGCAAGCTTCGCTCTCTCCCTCCTCCGGGGACGGAGAGGGCGACCGCCGAAAGGTCCGGTTCGTGATGAACAAAGCCGGAGGCATGACCACGAGGGAGCTGATGCACGCCCAACGGAACCTGCTGTGGGCCCTGGGCCCCCTCATCCCGACGCACAAACCACCCACCATCTACGCTGTGTCCTTCCTGGAAGATGACGAAGCTCCCCCTTCTGGAGCCGAGCGCACGCCCCTCCTCGACCAGGATGAAAACGCCCTCTTGGAGGACTTGCGCCGGGCAATCTCTGGACGCGTGGAGCGACGGCTGGAGATGGCAGTGAACTACGCGGTAGGGAAGCCCCTCCCCCATTCCCACTCACTCCATCGCCCCGTTTCCTCCGATACTACTCCACCCATCCCAACCAACCTATCGCCCCATTCCCACCAATACCCTATTGCCCCGTTTCCACCGATACTACTCCACCCATCCCAACCAACCTATCGCCCCATTCCCACCAATACCCTATTGCCCCGTTTCCACCGATACTCCTCCACCCACCCTATTCACCCCATTGCTAGCAATAATTCGTCAATCTCCATTCCCCCATCACCACCCTGATCCGCTTACTTTCCACCTATCCTTCTTGCCACCCCAATCAAAAGAAGAATTTCTAAACCGTTCGTCATCACCCTGTCACTCCCTTTTCCCTTAAAATAATTGAACCGCGCGCCACCACCTCCCCTTCCTCAGTCATCCTTCAACAGCGCAGCCACTCCCCGACCAGACTGCACCCCGCGCGGCCCGATCCACGCCCGCGACTCCCACGCATGTGGTGGCTTCCCCCATCCAATCTACCGGACCGGAAGGGGCCGGAGCGAGAGTGGCGCTGGAATCCGAACCCTCGAGCTTCTTCCCCGACCCCGACCCACCCTTCCCGGCTCTCGCGCGCGGGTGACGCACGCGTACGCCGCCGCAGATCCGTCTCCGGAACCACGCCTACGTCGTCGACGCGTTCGTGCAGGCGTACCAGCAGCGGAAGACCTTCTTCTCGAACCGCAGGCGGGTGGCAGCGGAGGTGGTGGCCGACGCGCACAGCCTCCCCATCTTCGTGCACCTGGGCGCGCCTCCCAACGTGTCCCGATACGACCTGCCCAGCCCTCACGTCTACGAGGCTTTCTTCAAGATGCACCCGCTCCAGGGCTTCCGCTCCCTGGCGGCGGCCTGCACCTTCTTCCGCGGCTGCCTCCTGGAGAAGCTGGATGCCGCCATTGCCTTCGACATCCCTCAGCTCCTGCAAAAGTATCGCCAGCAGCCCACCTTCCAGCCTGCGCCCGCCGCTCCCAAACGGAAATAAAGGCAGGGTTCTTCTCTCCCCTCGTGACGTCACCTCGAGTGTTGTCCCTTCGGAGGAGACGCCGCTGCTGCGTTCCCCATCCCCCCTTTCTTTGTCGCCGCCGCTTTCCCTTCCCGCCTCCGCCTGCGTCGTGCGTTCCCTCTTCCCCAAGGGCAGAGGGAGTGGGCGGCGTACGCGCGGCGGATTCGGCGTCTCCGCGGTCACGTGGTTTTCCTATTTTCCCGCTCCCGCGAGAACCGCCGCGTCCTCTCCGGCTTCCCTCAGGGCACGGCCTTTTCTTCCCAAGGAAGGAGGGTTTCCTCCTGTCGTTCCTGGACGATCCCAGCCCTCCTCCCAAGTGATGCTGGAGGTCGGGAAAAAAAAAAAAAACTCCGGACTCGGGTACTCCGGGACCGGTGGACCCTCGGGCGTCAGCCGACTTCTCGGCACTTTGGCTTTGTCGGGCCCGGGGGACGCACGCAGGGAAGGACGAGGAGAGCTTGATCCGGTAAACTCGGATGACGTCAGGTGATGCGGATGCGACCGGGTTCCTCTCCCGCTTCTGCCCGGAGACTCGAGACCTTCCCTGACGGCACGGCAGGTGGAACTCCTGCTGCTGTGGACAAGGCGAGTTTTTCCCCGATTTTCCCGCCCCCTCCAGATGGAGAAGGCTTCACGCTTTGACTGTGACTGGGAGCTCGGCAGTCCTCTTCAGCGCCCCTCGGACCCTCAAGCAGCAGCAGCAGCGGCGGTGGCGGTGGCAGCGGCGTTCGACACAGCCTCTCGCGGCTTCCGAGCCTGGGGAAATGGGGCGGGGAAGGGTTTTCCTTCTTCGCTGTTCTGTAGATTCCAGCTCTGGTCAGCTGTCGTCGACTCTGAAGGACGGTAGCTTGCTTCTTCATGAGACAGGCTGTCGGCCTGCGAACGTCACGAGCGGCTCTTCATGGAGGACAGATATGTCCTTCCGAAAAATCGAAACAGTGGGCGCCCGCGCCTGCTCGCAGTTCAGTGACCACCGCGAGAAACGTCTGCGCTGCTGCCACATGGTTTATGGTCCATATATGGAGGAGGGTTCTCGTGCACGGCAGCCCCAGGAACGTCGGTTTGATCCGCGTTCTTCTCGCCTCTTCCGAAACTCAACTTCTCGAAAACTGTTGACAACCTGGCGTCCTAAGGGACGGTTTCGGGTTCCCCGGCTGCCGCCTGCCTCTCAGTGTAACCACTCCAGGGTTTCGTGGGAGCTGCAATCCCGCCTCTGGCAACGTCCCACTAGAACAGGAACGCTTCGTCCCATCTCGAATTCTTCCTTGCGTAGGGACTGCTTCAGAAGGGATGGGATCGACGAAAGGCGACGCATCCCACAGTCAGCTTGCTACACCCTTCTACGAAAGGGACCCTGTGGGGCAGCAGAGGGTCGAAATCTCTTCACAAGAGCCGAGAGTCTTCGCGATATGACGGAATCCTTTTACGCTTCTCCACGGTAGCTGCCGCGGTACAACAACATCGATAGCCATTCCTAGGGAGAAGGGCTCTTCCGAAAAGCAGAGAAACACCTTCAATCGTGTGCACCTCGCCGACGCTGCGCCGCGCCACGGTGTTGCAGTAGACGAACATGACCAGAACGACGGTGACGATGAAAAACCACTCCCGAACTTCCTCCCCCGTTCACGCACTAGCACCGGTACACACCTGAACCACCTGAACACACTGAACTCCACAGCAACTCTCGGGAGCGAAGACGACGGCCTGCCAGTGAGATCCCGGAAGCAGGCTGCTTCGGATCACCCATCAAGCTGGAAGACAGATTCTCACCGTCCTCCTGAACGATCGCTCGCACCTCTGCATCAAAGCAGATGACACTCGGATACCAGGCGAACCGCTAGCATCCATCGAAGGATTTCAGTTCCAGAGACTGCGCCCCCTTTCTGCAGGTCTGCTCGAACACAATCGTGTAGCTTACACAGAGGTGTGTGGATCCACCTGGAGCCTCCCGTGTTCAAACACTTCCCAGCAGTCGTTCTGTCGTGACCGCAAGAAAACAGCTCCCCTTTCCTGGCCTGATTTCATAGGCGCTCGAGTCCTTGCTTCCTCCGCCGCCAACTGGCACCAGCGCCTTGTTATCTTCTGGAAGAGTGATCTCCACAATTCTGCCACTTTCAGACGAAAGTGACAGGTAGTGAGCACGTGGTGGCAGATAAAGTGAACGCACGTGAACACGTGAACATTGCCAAATAAGCAATGAAAGATACTTTCGACTTGGAACAGTGGCCGCAAAAGGAAAAGGAAATACAATCTTGCAAGTGGCAAAGGGTCACCATTAAAACAGGAAGCTTTAAAATATTTGAAACGTGCTTCCCTGGTTCAGAAAAGACCGTCCTCCTGGAACAAGGCCGACTTTTTCCTTTTTTCCATTTCAGCTGGTGCCTGCAGGCAGTGTTTACATAAAGCCTTTCCACATGGCTTCTGACTTCGGACTCTTTGCTTCCACGGCAGTAAAGCTTGGTGTCATCTCACCTTCAGGAATCTCATTCCCTGCCTCCGAAATCTATTCGTGTACAACTGGACTCAGTTTTCGTTGTCCTTACTTTTTTCTTGAGCCTGAAGCCTTTTCAACACTTCTCGAGTGCTGAAAGTGCTCTCTGTTCGTTTGGTGTCATTTCGTTATCTACTTTGATCCCGACGAAAGGATTGTCATATTGAAGTAATCTCAAAGGCAAACAAGAACTTACAGTGATTTTGTGGATAAAGTCGGAGAACTTTTGGCAGTCCTTCCTTTGCGGAAGAGATTCCAAAGAGCACAAATACAGGGAGAATTTCCTTTTCTAAGGCTGATTTCCAGTTTGGTGGATACGGGCGTAGACAAAATTCAAAAGGAATGAACTGCGAATCGATGAGCTTGGCATGTCGGGCAGAGATGTAAAAGTTTCTTGATTGTGGTTTGTTCCCTAAGAATACCGTATGTTCGAGAATATTGGTGACTATTGGTGCTCAATGCCAAGAAGTACTTGTACTCTGAGTTCCATTTCATCAGAACACTCCAGATTAGGAAGAAATTCATCCGGTACAACTCGACTCTTCGCTTTCCTTCGTGGTCCGTTGAAGGGATCAAAGCTAAATTTCCAATGGTAGACAAAGTCCGTCACCTTGACATCCTAGATTTGTCTTAACGGACGTCAGGATGTGCTCGACCTTAAAGAACAAACACGTGAAACAACAACGAATGCACTCGTTCCGAACTCCTGAGTGAATCTCATATTTCCATGCTCATTCGACACAAAACCTTCTGATACTGTGTACACTCAGTTTACTGTTGCATTTGTTTGTTTTGCAGCTTACTTGCATTCACGATTTTCGCTTGCTGCATTGTTCGGATCCAATCCTAGAAGCGTTAAACTGGAACCCATATGTCTTCTTTGAATGTTTATTTAGGAATTCCATAATAATATGATACGAGATAAGAAATTCGTGAATGGCAAAAGAAAACTGTGCGAGGTTTGTGTGCCTCGCTCGTTCAGGAACAGACGCGAGATGTTTTCGGGAAACAATCTTCGAACTCTGTACATTGGTTCTAAACGGGTTGAGGCACGAAGCTGAAAAGAGCTGGTCATCTAGTTGACGAAGATGAGTCTTGCTTAGATGCTGGAAAGTTTCACACATGCACTACAGTAGCCATAAGGAGCATTCGGCTGACCCGAAATGCCAATGTTTAGATCAGTACTTCATGAAATCCTGAATACACACCAAAGCAACTCCACCGTGGCCTGAAGGTGCATACTCGAACACATATTCAAGTTCCCAATTAGAACAGACAGGGAATAATGGAACATTCTCATAGAAGGTATAAACCACGTTAGGCATTTCTCTTTCTCTCCCTCTCCCCTTTTTAACAGAAGAGGAAAGGAAACCAGATTGTCTCGAAACATGTAAATAGATTAAAAATAACTGATGAAAGCGCAGAAAAAATAAAACGGACCTGCAAAGTGTTGTGAAAAGACCAGAAACATCAGCCCAGTAAGTATACAGAGTGTTCTGAGAAATCTCATTCACCTTTTCCAAGACCCATCCAAATGTAGTACAAAGACGGACAGAGTCCACCGGAATAAAGTGCAGTGCATTAGTTTCGTTTCACACCCGGTTTATTCTCCGAATCAACATACATGTGTAGGGCCATAAGCCCTACTACAACGTCCCAAAACAAAATTGGAACTTGCCGAGTGACCTGCACGTACGCCGGCGAGGATCGACTCGGCAGCGGAGGGGGAAGGGACAAACAGAAATAAAAAAAATTACTATCTACAAAAGCAGGGGGGGAGGGTCGGGGTGCATCAGTTTCGTTGGGCCTTTCCCGGTAACGAACTCCCATGTGAATGAAGGCATTGCTTAAATAAAACCTAGGAATGCATCCTTCCGTTGTCCACCGTGCGTTGAGGTTCTCATGTGTTTATGTGCTGGAAGAGTTTTCCATCAAAGCAAAGACAAGTGAAAGAAAATGACATTCTGAGGTCTCTCCTTGAAGACTGCAGCTAGTTTCTAAAAAGCATGTAACGTCTCCACCTCTGCCGATGCTTCCTTTGGTGTCAGAAGCCAAGGAAATGGAATGCCATCCGTCGAATAAAGAAATCTGCTTTCGCCGTGTCACTTCCTGAAGACAGAAGTAGCTTGTGGATTCACTTTGTGTTTCCTTTCGATAAAACTTGTGTAGGCAGGAGCGACAAGCCCACACTGTTTCGTACGATTAACGTTACGTGTTTGCACCTTCGAGCACATTTAGCAAATGCAATTGTGTTTGTACTCATTGAGCAAATACAACGTTTCGCTTAGACATACGTGTGCACCTTTTTTCCCAGTACAGGTAGCAGTGTAGATTTCTTCGTGCTCGTTCCGTGGTACGATGGTTCAAAGAATGTGCAAATTAGTGTGTTGCCCCCAGCTTTCGATAAAATGGAAGTGTGTGCAAAGAGGATCCATGTGCCCTGTGAATTGTGGAATTTTTGTGTTTTTGTGCAAAGTGACGACCCGTGCCGAAACTTGCTTTGGCCGCAGCAATGAGCCACCTTCTTGCCAAATAACGTGTAAATGGCAAACGGTCTGCAACGTGTGAAAGCAGCAGACTGGATAAGGGAGGCCTCTCAACTTGACTCAGGAGAGCCTGCAGGATTGTTTTGTGTGACTCCGCAGGAAAAGATGGGAAGCAGCAGCCCAGGGAGCTGCAAGCAGCCATTGCAAGTAAGTGGAAAAAAATTTTCCCACTTGCATTCTGAATCTTGCAGGTTACACTTGAAATTCTCGACATTCACAAACCAACGGAAATCATTCATAATTGTTCTGACTTGCAGTGAGCTGCGTTTCCATGCGTGCTTTCCAATGAAACCCAACACCATGTACCTTTCATCCTTAAGCATATCATGAAGTCAATTTTTATTATAACATCTATTAAAGCTAAGGTTAACAGTGCAGTGTAAAACAGTTAAAAATCCGGATTTTTCGAACTTTGCATCTCATTACTGTATGTGCACAAAAGCAGAGCTCAATTACCACAACAGCATTTGGGGGGGAGGGGGGAAAAAAGTTCAAGTTTTCACGTTTGATAAGAATTCTGAATGAAATCCGTGTCACTTTACTTGACTGTTCTGATTATGATGCCATGAGATTCATTCATGAATCAAATAAAAAAAAAAAAAACATTTAAACAGAATTATTGAGTTTTATAAGCTGCATGTAACATACATTTCTATCTCTTGTTTTCAAAACAAAAATTTTATATATTCAGTTACCACATGCTATACCGAAACAGTTCATGCCTTCAATATTGACCTGGATGTGTTTTACCCCTTGAATCTAATAATCAGTGGTATCTCATAAATGTGGACATTTAGATAACAGATATAAAGTGGATACTAGGTCAATAGTCATTAAGAATCATTCAAAGGTGAACAGTTCTTCTTCATACAACTTCATATATGCCACAGAGTGCCCATCTTAACCACAGAGTTTCTAAACGTTTTCGCTTCCTGTCTTTCAAAAGGGAAATTGTTGAAATAAAGAAAATAATAATTTTCACTTTTAACACTGATCAGTCTCATAGGAAAATTTCGTTTTGTTTGTTCAGAACTGTTTAAAACTTGGAATCTATGATGATGATGCAAGAAGCTTGATTGTGTTGCATAAATACTAAAATGAATGATAATTCACATACTTTGTACCTCATTGTGCTTGTTTGTTTGTTTGTTTCTTATATGAATATATATATATATATATGTGTGTGTGTGTGTGTGTGTGTACAGAAGTTATAGAAAATTTCACAGCTTACTGTGGATTTACTGTTTGCTTTCATATATAATCAATGCTTACTGTTACTTAAAAATATGGATTTTACTCCTGTGGAAAAAAAAAAAGATTCGCATGACCACGATACTTTTGGTCAGTGTTCACAAGAATGCCACAGGACATAATTCAGAAAACAGACTTTTGGAACAAAGCTGCAGTCGTTTTCGTGACGGTTTTTTTGGGGGCGAGGGAGGGGGAGAACATCTGCCCGAAAGTTCCCTGAATCGACCGTGTCTCATCTGAATTTGCCCTCTCACTTTCATGTGCCCCTCCGGGGTCATGAATTCACCTCGTTTCAGAAGAAATGGCATTTGCGGTCAAGACTGCCGGATTCATGACTCCTTCCTACCCGTGTCTTTCCGAACGGCGCGCGAGCATCTTTGATTCTTCCGCAACGATGAAGCCCCCCCCCCGACCCCCCGTCAGACGCGTTGCTTATTCTTGTGGCAGCACTTTGAAAGACAGCAATGGGAACACACAAAAAAAATCGCAGGTTTTAGAGCCGGTGACGAAAAAAGTCGATGAATTTTAGCCGATTGACAATACGCCTAAAAAAAAAAAAAAAAAAAAAAAAAACTTTTCCGTGTTTTTTTAAGGTGTTTTCCACGATTTCTGGTGAATGGGTGCCGGTTCCCGAAACCAAATAATAAAAAAAAAAACGCCCTTGACGATGGTCAGGTCGATCCCGAAACGCCAATTGCACTACATTTCAACCCCCTCCCCCGGCTCTCCAAACATCCCAAATCCGGCAAAGGTCCTGTTACACACTTCAGGAACCAAAACTGGACAAAACAGAAAAAATCAAAGTGCAGCAGCAGCATATACCCCCTCCCCTCCCCCATCACCGTGCCCGGCAGGAGAAAATTCGGTTCACCCCCACGGAGGGAGAAAGAAAGGAAAAAAAAAAAAAAAAGTCGGGCAAAGAAAATTTTTCGTTGGAAACGAACCACACCGACACTTTTTGCAAAGTCGGACGGCAAAGAATTTCGAAATAAATACTATAATGATTACTTGGTCGGCCAACTCCTGCTCTGTGCTGGCTTTTTCGAGCAGACTTTGTGATGCATCAATGGATGAGTACCATCTACTGACATTGCTCAACGGAGGTATCAGCTGACTTACAACTACGTATAAATCGTAACCGGTGCACAGAATTTGAAATTCTTGAGTCGTTCAAGCGAAGTTTCGTGCATCGTAGCGTAATGTTGTTCCGGAGCCTAGTAAAGTAGTGCCAGATTAATGATTTATCTTTCCGTAGGCGGAATGTCAGGAAATGATATCTTTACGGAATCCATAACGATATTCCTTGCACTCGGTGGGGGATACGAAGAATTTTCTGCGAACCCAATTGCTGCAAATATGGGGAAAGTCCGGTCGCGAGGAGGAACATGAATTCGCATGATCCCAGACAGCTGTTTCCCGCCAACCGACGCCATAGTGAATATTCCCATGTGATCAGCTCGTAGGCTGAGTAGTGTTGCTGTTATGAAAGTTTTGAAAAATTGTGGTGAATTACGAGTCGCAAACCCACCGGAATACTTGGGCTTCTGAGTATGAGCCACATAGCTTGAAAATAATTGCTAGGATCCCAATTTTCCTTTTTTTTTTTTTTTTTTTTTTTTTTGTTTTTGTTTTTTTTTTGTTTTGGTGTGTGTTTTTCGCAATGTGAATGAACTATCACTTTGAGTTTGTGGGGAAAACACAGTAAGATGAGAGGATATGTAGCAAGTTCTGATGCGGCTGTCGAAACACTCATCTTCCACAATAAAGCGAATAAACTAAATCAAGAAGTTATATGTGTTGATAATGAAAAGGACACAAATACAGTTAGCACTTTGTTAAGGTCAGTTGCTCAAAATAAACTTAGTTTGACTTTCGCATCTTTTTTTTTTTCATTATATGTCTCCATACTAGCTTTTTTTTTTCTTCCTTTCCTTCCATCTTTTCACCAAAAAAAATAAAGATTAAGTTCCCATTCGGCATCTCCGAGAACCCAAATGGAGCAAGAAAAGAAGTTACGTAGGCAGATCGCGAATTCGAACGAGAGAAGAAGAATGCAGAGTATCAATGCAGGATTTCAGTCCTTACGTTCTTTGCTTCCGAAGCACGAGGGTGAAAAATTGAGCAAGGTTTGTCGATGAAAGGGTGGTGGTGGTGGTGGTGGTGGTGGTGGTGGTGGTTGTAATGGAAACCGGTAGTGTTACCGCGCCCATTTATGCGCTTGAGTCCGCGTCAGCTGTAATGTCAAGGTTGCACGCCGATCGATCGTTCGCGCCCGAAAACATCAACATGGAGGGATCTAACGTGCCGGTTCTCTCCATCCCTTGCAGGCTTCGATTCTGCAGCACACCGCGGAATACGTGTATCAGCTCGAGCAGGAGAAGACGAAACTCTTGACGCAGAACTGCCACCTGAAACGCCTGCTGCAGAAGCAGCACTTCGCCGCTCAGGACGAGTCGGTTGAATCCCCGATGTCGAAGCACAGGAAGAACGGTATGTGTCAGAGCAGCAGCAGCATGCGGGGGGGGGGGGGGAGGGAGGGAGGGAGGGAGGTTGCCGTCGTCCGGCAAGACACTGAAGGTCGCCCAGACGATTCTTCAGAGTTTCTGTTCGTGCAACCCAACAGTTTCGAGTCGCGAAACTCCAGCCTCTGGGAGGACCTGAAAGAAGAGCTGCTGGACTTGCGCTCGCAGCTGGAAAACGAACGTCGTCAGCGTTTGCTGTCGGAGGAAAAACTGCAAACCTACGTTAATAGGTCAACGCAATTACATATCCAATATAAGAAACAAGCGAAAGACTTTAGCGTAAGTAAATTTCTCGCACGGTTTGTGTATTGCCTTTACTTGGAAGTTTCGTTCGAACTTGCAGGCAGAAGCCAACAGTCCGGATGGGCAAACGGTTGTTATCGCGCCAGAAAACGTTTTGCCGGACCGACTCCCTGGTATATTGGAAGCTGCCATTAACACGGGAACGGCCCTCAATCAAGTTCCCGCAAACACCAGCGTGACTATTACCCAAGAGAGTGTCGGCCCGAATTCGCATACTATATACGTTGCGAATACTTCCCGCCAAAACCTGGAGACAATTGTGGAAGCGATTAAACATTTGGAAGGAGATCATCTGTTTAGTGATGAAGGTGTGGTTCACGAAGAAGTAGTAGACCCTGAAACACAGGACAGCCCTCTCGAACTGACCACACGAACAGATACCTTATCTTTACTGAAAAGTAGCGCTGATAATGGAGACACGCGATTTGCAACCTCGATCTTAAGTAACCGTCCCGGTGTGATTGTTGTAAAGCAGGAAATTTAATTTGGGACCATTCATTCACATTTGTTTATTGTTCCATTCAGATCCTCAATAAAGAACACCACTTTCATATCATTTGTTCTGTTATTGAAAAAAAAAAAAAAAAAAACGAAAAAAAAGGTTATCTCCCAAGAATCCAAAGTGATGGATGTTTGTACACATGGTTGAGGGTTCAAGAATCTGTAATTCTTCTAACATAAATAAGGATTCTTGGGCAGTTTCCTTCTCTGAAAGGTAAATTCATGCGTGACTTGTAGTTGTTTTGCTATGCCAAGATGTTCTAGAAATATTCTAATTTTAGACTTGTGATTATGCAAACAAGATGTATCATGGTTTAAACCAAATACTGTACATCTTATGAAGCAAGAGAAAAATCATTTAAAAGAAAGAAGTACTGAGGACTTGGTGAAGAACACGGATGGCAAAGCAGCATCAGTGGCAAAGGAGGAAACGAAATGGAAATGGTAGGACACTTGGACCTCCTGCCTTTCACCAGAAAAGCATACTGAGAGTGGATTCTTAAATGTACAAAAAAGCAAGTGATCTGGTGGAATGTGAATGCCTTGTTCAATCATCAGAATGTTGAAGTAATGGATTCAACCATGTGTGCTGCACTGTTCACATTTTTTTATGCTCATCCCTTAACAGAGTTTTAGCTTTTCAGTTAGGAAATAGCGATTGAACCTTTCAATTCAGCTGTGTACAGCCAAGAATTATGCTGACTGATGAAATGTAAGTAAGCTCCAGGATTATGAATGCTTGCACTGGTAAGTGCAACAACAGAAGCAAGCATTTTAAAGCAATATCAGTAAATTGGAACTTACTTACTTATACTTGTAACATGTTCAATGAATCTTTAGATGTGGAAGTGCACATCTAGATTTTATGATGGCCTTTGCAGATTACCAGCTAAATGGAAACTTCAAGTTAAGAAGAAAAGTCACATGCCCACCATATATTTCAAGTGATCTCTAATGTAATTGAAGTAATTTGTGGAAAAAACTAGGGGACAATAAAGAATTGTTGCTGGAAGTTCAAATAAGGGTGTTTTTCATTTTTAGTTTTCCATTTTAGAGGATTTCCCCTTGTGGATTTTCGGTGTGCCTCGCAGTCACTACATCTTAATGAGATTTGGACTATCTTATTGCATTAATGAGATGATTTTCTTGAAAACACACAATGGCGCGAAAGAAGCCAGGGACACTCTTTGTTCCAACAGAAACAATTATGACAGTCAGAGTACCATGTAATACTTCTTGTGGCACGATGTAATACATTGTATCATCACCTTCGAGTCTATTGCCCTCCGCTTCTTTAAAATTGATTTTTGAATGCACGCGGCTTTAGGAAAACCTAAATCACAGAAAGAAAACATGCAGCACGTAAAAAAAGAAAAATTACCATTTTTCCCGCGGCAGCTGCGATTGCGTATTTATGCCTTTCGTACTTCTGTGTGTTGCCGCCAAAACTTTGTAGTTGGAATCGTAAAATTCCATCGAAGACCATGAGATCGTTATGCCAAAAAAAATTAAGAAAGCATCGTGATGCTGGTCGATAAGTTTTTGAATTCATGCAAAAAAAAAAGGAAAATTTAGGCGATCTGAGGAACGCTGCCACATAGGTCAAGGGATTTTAATGTAATGTGATTCCAATACAGTATGCGATGGCGAAATAAAATATACATGAGGGTAGACATACAATGTCGTGCTGAAGATACAGTGCATGACTTAAAGAGACCTTCACAGTTGCTGAGACGAAATGCTTTTACATTAAATATTTATAATGGAGGCGAATCAGTTTGGGTTTTAATGAGTCAGACTCCTCGTTAACTGTCCACCTTCTTAGATGATTGGTTGGTTGGGCTGATTACTTAGGAAAAAATTCATTGTTCTGGTTCTTCTTTGTAGCTAAATCTACCAGATCTCCAAAAGGTGTTACCGCACCCCCAGCAATTAGACTTTCACCACTGGGAATTCTTGCGGCTGGAAGCCCAATATGGGAAGACACAGCATTCACCTTCGTAAGATTGATTCCTCTACTCTGATGGATTATCCTGAACAGAAATAGAAGATTCTGGTTTCGCCGATAATGAAGGAAGCTGCAGATCGTGAGCGGATTATTTTCAGCTTTCCGTGCATGCCTCTTCAGAGGCTGTAAACGTGTACATGAGTGTAGGTGCATATTATGCTCCAGTGAATGTGTATTTTGTGTGATAAGGAATTAGCGTAATCTCGTGACATGGCGGCGCAGCTTTTCGTTCCGCGAGTGCTATAATATTTGCTTGTTTTTTGGCTCCAGTAAAACTGTGCATTATCGTCTGCTTCGTGCGTGCAGTTGTCGTGACAGAAATGAAATTACGCTACCGTAACAACGTGTTCCATACGAGTGGAAATTGTGTGAACCCGTCGCCACTCCGTGAACCAGAAGGACAACCACCGCGGTTCTGCTGATGGCACCCCTGCCAACAACGAGGCGTACGAGAGCCCGAAAAAGGGGGGGGGGGAAACGCCGCGCGCCCGCGCGAGATGCATTTATTTATTTATTTTTTTCCAGCAACCAAATGTCGTGTTTAAATTTCATTTCAAGACCTCAAGAACGAGCGCGGGGAGGGGGGGACGGTTAGCGTTTTTGCAGTCGAAATCGCGCTAGCTCTGGGATTCAGGAAATGTCCGAGAGGAGTGTCGTGGCAGAGTTGGTTCCTAGTGTTCGAGATGTGAGGAAAGAAAACATTACGTTGAAGCAGCGTTGCTCATTTGATCATGTTAAGCTTTTGCCACCCATAACACCGTGGAAGTGATTTGCGATCTGCAGATGCGGATTACTTCTACAGTTCCTGGATAGCTGATTTTGATCGAACGTCCTCCCCCCCCCCCCCTCGCTATCCCTAATTTGCTGCTACCTGCCCGCCAGCCCCCGATTCGCTGTTGATTCGTCTCTGAGGAGTTGTGAATGGTGGTGTTTATTTAAATGCCTATGCGTGACAGTTTTTGTTTTTGTATCACCGATGATCGCACTGTTTTCAAAGGGCATCCGCAGCCGCAAAGTCCTTCCGAATTTTTAACAGAACCTGTAGGCAGGTGCGCATGCATGAGAATTCTGACTTTAGAGCGATATTGAGAGGAAAGAACAAGGTTTCATAAAATGCAGATTTGAGCAAGATGCAAGACATGAAGTTGAAGGCTCATCATATTCTCCTGGCGCGTTCTCGGGGCATACCACCACCATTCCCCTGCTTGGGAACTCTTTCGGGCAACGACATAACGAGATGCGTTCCTTTCCGGAATAATTAAATCAGATCTTTCGAAAGAGTCGCCCGGAATTCTCCCGCGCCTTCGAGCGTTCTTGAATGAAGCAGCTGCTGTATTCGCTTCCCACTATTGATCTCCTGTTCTCAGTGAAGCTTTGTTGATGGCATCCCTTCATCGGAAATATGAGCTTCCATCCCTCGAAACGAGTTTCGCTCCTGTTTCCCTGATTTCCGCAAATCGAAAAACGGGAAGATGTCACCGTTCCTCGGAAACGGCAGCGGCATGCCCGCGGAACGTGTCATCGCGCGGTCCGGCGGCGAAGGCACATCGCTCTCACCGGTTTCCTTTGGCAGCTGCCAGTCACATTTCCGAGTGTTTTTCCCTTTCCCTGTCAACCTGAATAATTATTACGGGACAAAAGTTGTGCTGCACACTCCTTAGCTCTTGACCACATGACGTAAGGCTGTCCGGTGTTGTGTACTTTCGTGGTGTTCCTGAATTGGAAAACACGTTGAAGCTTTCTCTCTTCAGAGACAACTACATTCCTTCTGTATTCGTGCCAGCGATCACATGAATGCTCTTGATAGCGCATTTGATTAATAGTGCATAATTGCTGAATTTAATTACAGTGTAATTTATATGATTCGGTACGTAATAACCGAATGCTAGGGTATAAAATGAGATTCTCGTCGTCCATGGTAAAGAGGGGGAAAAATCGTGAATGGCGCCCTGGATTGCAACTGGGTTGCATCCACTCAGCCTTTGTTGTCTACTGGCCTGAGGGAGGAACCTCCTGGTTAACACCAGGTTCACGACCAAATTATACGAATGGAAAGCATCGACTACTCACCATCAGACCTGCCCTTAAATTCACGTGCAAACGCAGCTCCTGCATCTTCCGATTCCGTTCTTGCTAACCAAGGCATCTGGATCGCCTCTCGGGAGGCCGTGTCTTTCTCGATCCTTGTGTGTGACATCCCACCGTCACTAGGGGGAAACTTCGCAGCAGGTCTGTGCCCAAGCTTTCTTGTCAAAATATCGGAAAACGACCATCCGGTCTTCCTCCGGGCTACTTTCAACAAGTTGCTGCCCATCCCAACGGGTTGGCAGTCGGTTGTTGTTGCTTGATGGTGGCCACCGCGCGGCTCTAGCTCATCGGAGTCACCACCACCTCGGACCATCATTAGTTTATCATCCGGTCACGCCGGAACGTTTATTTATCAAAAATAAACATACATATGCAGGGCTATCGGACCTACATTGTCCGAAAATGCTCGGAACCTGTCGAGTAACCGGCACGTAGGCCGGCGAGGTTTGCCTCGGCAGCGGAAGGGAAGAGGGCAAACAAAAATAAAAAAAAACAAAAAAAGACATACAAAAAAATTGGCAGGGTTAGGGAAGGGATCACTCTTTATCCTTTCCAGGATGCCGGCAAGTTCCTTATGAGTACGCCCCAGGTGGGGTCATCTAGCTGCCGTCCGCAGGAAGCGAATCGCGAAACAGATGGTGTCCCCATCGCAGCGTAGCTCTTCACGCGTAGCTCCAGGCCGCCACAATCCCTCGTAGGCAGCAAAGAGCTGCTAGGGATGCGGCAGGCGAGAGGGCATTGCGCACGAAGAGGGGCTTGAAAATGTCTCTGGGGTGGTCCGTTTGTGCACCTAGGGCCGTTGCGAATCGCAACCACAGGGGTCGGAGGGCAACACAGTCTACAAGCAGGTAGGGGAGCTGGGATTCCCGTTCCCCGCACCTGACATAGTTCGGGTCCACAGACCCACAGGTCCAGTGAGATCAGCAGGCGTTGCTGGGAGGCCCCAGTGCAATACTAGAAATGCGAACTCCTGCCACTTCAGGGGGATGGTCCGGTTGTTCTTCAGCGCCGGGGGCTACTCGAGGTCTTCCTGTGGGCTTCCCAGCAGCTCTCCCCAGATCAATAGTCCCTTCGATGGGGCACTTGGGGTGGCAGCATTCGCTAGCTGACCCGTGGTCCAACTCCTTCGCTCTTCCGCCGATCTCACATCGGCCCTCAAAGTAGGTGTGCCTGGACACGCGCTTTGCAGGCGAGCCAGAGTCTTCCCGTACGCCCTCAGCACCAGCTCAAAGTAGGTGCTGAAGAGCAAGGGGCTTAGGCTGTCGCCCTGCCGTATCCTGCGGTGCACCGTACGCGTTTTGCCCTCTGAAAGAAATATTGGTTAGTGCTTCTCCCCAGCAGGAGCGCAGAAAGGTCATCAAAGAGGCCATCATTGGTGTGCACTGATCTTCGCCCTCGTCGTCTTCCAACGCAGGACCCACACATCAAGTGCGTGTTGGGCTGTCAATTCTTCTTCCCCCTATAAGAATGTCTCGGTTGGAGTCTCGTGGGAGGTTCCGCTCCTTGCTCATGCACGGTTCGCGCGCAGTCGTGAGGTCATGACCCCAGTCATGATGTCATTTCAACAGGTACGTCGACTCCCCGATTCCCCCTTGCCCTGTAGAAGGATACCCAGCGGCTCCGTTGCATTTCTTGCTTCCGGCAGAGCTGGGAGCATAAGTTCGTGCCTGATAGCAGCAGGGTCATCGGAACCACCGGTACCTCTTAAGGACATCTGGAGAAACTCCGCATGGCGAACGGAACTCCTGTCCCATGTCACATGCCTTCCCTCTTCGCTCGGACCAGTGCTGCGCTCACGAGTCCGGAAGTAAGCAATGGCGTGTGGCAGTCGCACGTGCTCCGGCCCTCTCTTCCTCTGGAAGATGTCAAGAACGGAGCCCATTGGTCGACTCTGTATTCGGACGCACTCATCCGAACCGGGGTGTCAACAGTCCTCAGTTCCCTTTGACAGGAAAAAAGGAACTCTCCTTCTTTAGGACGTGTTCCTCTGAGGTTTCCAGGGCCAGTTTCCTGAGTTGACTTGCAGAGTCACCCTCACTCTGCTTCCTGCTATATATATTGAGGGGAGAAGGAGACGGGGGTAGGGATTGCGGAAAGATGGCAACGTTTCACCCCTAGAGGACGGGTCTCCCACTACTTCGTTTTCCAAGGGTTGAGAAAAAAGCAGTGAGAAGATTCCTGTCAGCCGTTCGCTCCCGAGAATTTTTGTCACACCTGCTGCTTCTGCTGCTGCTGTACCCACCCTCTGTCGCGATTGCAATAGCACTCCTCGTATACTGGAGTAGTCAGACAGGGTAAAGGATCCCTCAAGGTGCTCACGGGCAAAAAATTTTGGGGGTTCCTTGTCTCTCAGGAGACGGCCAGACCGACCACACATGCACACGGAGCAAGCGAGCGGAAGTGATTGGCATCGGTCACGTGCCCGTCCCCCTCTTCCTCCCCTTCGAACGGCTCAGCGCTGGCATACTTCCGCAGGCACGTCACAGTGGGCCTGACTCGGTAGGAACGTCTTTTTCTCTTCTCCCCCACCTGCCCACCCATGAGGTTCTTCGTCTAGCTGCAGTGTCTTGACTGGAAGCAGAATCGCTGGCACCACCGGTTGCCAGGGGCGCAACCGGGAGCAGCCCACGAAGTTGCACGATGAGGCTGGACCGAACGTCAGAATTCCAGAACGCGGAGGCTCTCGTTCCTCGCCGCAGCTTGGAAGTAGGGGTGAGGTCGGCCTTCGGCGCCCAATCAGCGCAGGGCACGCACTCGCCGCAGCTTGGCACTGTTGAGAGCCCGGCTCGCCAAAGCGCGCCAAGTGCGTGCGTGCCTGACGGAAAGGTTCTCCCGGTGGCCTCACCAGCCAACGAGGAAGTGACCAACTGAAGGCAACGTCCCAACACGACTCTCGCATGTGCCGTTTGCTTTTGACGTAGGACGGTGGTGTTTGGAGACGCGACGCAGCGGAGGGGCAGCAGGGCCGGATGACTCTGCAACAAAGTGGTTGCGACATGCGCTTCTTCTGCTCCCTTGCTCCTTGCCACATCGCTATCCCGTCTTCCCCTTTTCGAAATCGGGATTTTTGTATCGGAGGTGTCAGGAGAGGAACAGAGAGCTGTCAGAACGGCGGCACGTTAGAACTTTCAGCTGCCACAAATGCTTGCAGTAGGTGATCTTGGCACATCCTTCCTCCATATGGGTCGGCGTCGGCGGAGCTTGAGTCGTTGTCTGGGAAACGAGAGCTCGATCTCCTCACCAATCACATCATAAATAACGAACGCGAGGGGAACGCGCGTGTCAGTCTTACAGTCGAATATCTGGTATTCCCACCATGACGTCTCAGCCAGATTCGATCTCGGGTGCTAACTGATTGCCGTGGCGACAGGCCTTTCGGCTCCTTCCCCTCCCCTACCTTCTTAAAAGCGGGTCTCTCCGCTTATCAGGGAATCCGCTTTGAACTTTCATCCCTAGGATGTTACTAGTTGAAAACTTTGCCACAGGCCGCTTGAGAGGAGGCAACTCTCTGCTTCTTCTGCCAAAGTGAAAGAATGGTACGGTGACCCCCGCTCGGCGTTTCACGCTCGCATGATGGCGCTGCCATGCGATTGTGGGGAAAACCTGGGGCGTCACCTTCTTCCAGGAAGACTTGGGAGGGGAGATTCCGTTTCTGGACGCGGAAGAAAACCATTCCACGTAGCCCCTGTGGACGGAGCCGCAAACCTCTCAGACCATGTGCTGATGATGCTTTCTGACGCCCCCCGGCATTTCGCAAGATAACGGGCTAGCAGCTCCGTTTGCCTGCCGTCGTTTTCCCTGTGAGCTTCGTAGGAAATCGCTCCCCGGCTGGAAGGTAGGCCGTTTTTGGACAGAGCTGCGAGAGGGCCGCAGGGTGAGGTCCGAATCCCTGAGTGCTTGATGGAATGAGTGCCGGTTGAGCGGGGTGTCCGCGCCGACGGTTCCGGGAGAAGGAAGAGATCTGACGACACAGCGAAGACATCGCGGCACTCCTCGTCTCCTGTTCTCCCATTCCATCCCTTTGCGCCCCGAGAACCACCTCTCTTAGGACGGTGCACGCGAAGAAAGCCACCCGCCGAGGGCGTTCGCATCTTGAGCGTGTGAGCGGCAGCAGAGTTCGACTTCCAGGAAAAATGCGACACTTCAAAGCGCGCAAGCGTACGCAATTTACGTTCCTTCTGCACTTTCGTTTTCATTTTTTTTTTTTTGCCAGTGCTACGAACATTGCCGGCTTGCAGAGGCCATTGCTTCGGGAACTGGCAGCTCTTCACTTTCCCAGGCGCTCCCGCGGCTTTGGATGGCTGGCGGCAGTAGGTCTTTCCGGTTCGGGGACGGAAATCTCGGAGTTTCTCAGCACGAGCGCTGTTTGCGCGCCTCGCCGCCACTCGGGGGAAAACGCGCGCGTCCGACGTTGGCTGGGAAGGGAATGCGCGCTTCCCGCTCGCCCCGTCGCTGGACCAAACGGTGAGCTCCATTGGGAGAAAGGGAAATTCGCTTCGCAGGTTTCTTCTCCGCACCGCAGCGCTGTGGAGCCATTGATTGGCTCCCCCCAGCATTCATCCCAGCCCACCTGTTCGTGCCCTACAGTGAAATTTTGTTCGCGTGCGAGTAGCTGGGTACCCACGCCTCGCGTGTACCCTCCAGGGAAAAAGAGGGATACGGCCATTCATCAGCAGGAAGCTCGAAACGGAAGCAGCCGCAACGACAACAGGCCAGCACTACCGAAGGAAAGTTCCCGATGAGCAGCTAACCGCACGGCACGTGGTCGCACGCGCACCGTGCTACTAGCTGCGTTCTGGTGACCCGCCAGGTCGACGGAGCGCTCCAGCGCGCGCCTAACCATCTCTTTGATCCGTCCGTCAGCGCCCTCAACTTGGTGGAAGAAGGAGTGGGAGGCGATGAAATCTCCCTGCTTTTGACGCTGCTCGTGTCCAGACGACCCGTCGACTGGCCGGAAATCGGTGGTGGCAACTTCGGGATTCCTTCCCAGGACCGGTTGTCGCTTCCTGATCTTCCCGCCGCATGCGCGCTCCTGGGGTGCGCGGCAGTAAGAGAACCTTGTGAACCTCCCTGGGGAGTGTTGTCGCTCCGTTCCGATGCCCGAGGTGGGGTGAAGGTCGCTTCGTGGTCACCTGGCGAACCCCCCCCTCCAAAAAAAAAGGGAAGATTTCTGGATTCCAAGTGGAACAAGCGCACATCCGGCGAAAGCAGCACGGATGTCTTGAAGCCTTGAATAGTCCTCGGGAAGCAAAAGTCAGAGCTCCTGTCCTCGCCAGCATCTGAGCGGCGGTACTTTCCGGTGGTTCATGGTGGCAGAAGCTTTCATCCTGCATCACCACGTGATCATTGCAGGCGACTAGGAGCTCACTGCACGTTGCCAGCGTGGGTGGGGGCCAGCCCGGTCGGCAGCCAACGTTCGTAACGAGCCGTCCTGCGCTCCCATTGGCTGTCGAAAAGAGGTGGACCGAACATCCCGTAATCTCCCCCGCGTTCGACCGCGCAGGGACTTTTTTACGCAGTCCTGCGCTTCCTCCAAGACCGAAGCACTGAACCAACGTGGTCCGCGCTGGCGGCAGCCCTGTGGCTGCGGTGCCCGCGCGCGGCGTCGGGTGCTGCGGGTTCGAATCCTGGAGAAGGATCGGCGCCTGACAAATGGGGATTTGCGTCGCGGGTTTAGAATCCTCCTGGTAGGATGACGCCTGGGCCGCAGACGGAGGCACACGGAGCACGCAGGATTGGATTCGCCCCAGCGCGACGTTCGCCGCAGGCGTTTCCGAGCTCGGATCTCGCCGGGATGGACAGCGAATCTCTGGGGTTGCCACCTCACTCTGCGACGCGAGTGAACCTTGTTGCCAATGTACCAAGGGCGACGGGATCTCAAGGAGCCCCGAAGCTGGCAGCAATCCAGGGCACGTGGTTCGGATCGCGATTTGTCGTCGCGCCAGAGCTCTGGCCGCCGGAACGTTTGGGCAGTGCAAACAGGGAAAGGAGGAGGATCCACTCGAATCAGGATGCCATGATTCTGAACGGGTGACGAACCCAACCTATTCGTGCCTGCACGGCGCGCGGTTCGAACCAACGGAGGACTCGCAAGCGGGAAGGCGCGGGCCGGTTCTGGAGCGAATCGGATCATAGTCCCGGAAAGAGCGCGGAGAACGCGCTTGTATCCTTGAACGCACGACCTCCTGCGGGAGCGTGGTAAACCATGCCGATCCTTTCGCTGCAGGCGCATACTCGGAAGCCAAAGATCGGCCGGATCGGAATCGGCGGCTTTATGTTTTGAGAGCGGACCGAAGTCGATTCGGTCAAACCGGCCATCTCTCTCCTGAAAGAGGGGAACGCGCCTCCCTTCTTCCAAGATGCAAAATTTATTGCTTCTATTTGCAGGGGGTTACATAACAGGTCGCAGGAAGGCTCTGAACATTCTTTCGCAGTTCCTCCTCTGTTCATCTGGGACGCTCGTCGCCCCTCATCATGGTGCTGCTTCCTCCGCTTCCACTCCTCCGTATGGTAGGAGCTGACCTCTAGAGTTCTCTGGCTGGTTGTCGCCTTTCCGTGTGACGTGGGCTGCATAGATGTCGCTGGAGTACCGGATGCACGAAGCCACCACCGGGTGCCTCATTGTCACCAATTGCTTCTTCGGACTTCCTAGATTTTGCAGTGCTTCCTCATTTCCTGGATCCCAAGCTCCCAGAGAGCCAGCGATGAATGCATGTACTTTGCGTTGCTTTCCCTGTAGAGAGCTGTAGAGAGAGATCTGTAGAGAGAGATCTGTAGAGAGCCATCTTCTTGTATTTTCCCTCTTTGCTTCTTCTGGCTGTGCCTCTCTTCCATTTTCATATGGGCAGCAGAAGTCCAGCATGAATACCTGGTTTCCTTTTTTCTATTACTATATACTGGTTTTAGGAGGGAATTTGTTCTTGGAACTCCCTGGCTTGCTGGACACGAGGGTCCATTTCGCTTCGACCACTGCGGCTTTTCTGACCATCACTTGAATCGTGTTGTGGCGTGCCATGTGCAGAAGAACGTGTCTCTTGCGTCTGTTAAGTATGTGAGACTACGTTCTCTCCGGCAGCGCCGACATGCGCGTTCTTCCGGTTTCATTCATGGTCCAGCCCTGACTGATAGTACGTTTAGTCTGGCTGCGTGGATGAATTTGTAGTCTCGGAATCTCAGGTGGCTTCCATTGCTGTGAAATGAAGATGGCGGAATCTCGGCAGCACGGAAGCACCTGCTCCGTTTCATTCAAGAACTGTTTTCGCCCGAGCCTTCACGGAGACTGCAGTAATACCTCCGTGGCAATACAGAGAGCCACTAGGTCCGGCATGCAGGTCGCTTTCTTCCCGTGCAACATGACGTATCTGTGGTGTTCCCCAGCTGCTATTGCATATCCACTTGTGCCTTCAGTGACACCTCGGAATGTATGCTTCCACACCAAAGTTTGGTATACCTCTACAAATTGTAGCACGCCAGTCTCCTAGGCGATATTTACTCATGGCATGCGTGAATGTGAAAATTAACCCAAGACGAGAACGCATCTTTCATCCGACTCTCTGAGAGTACAGCGTTCCATCCGTCAGAATGCATTGTCTAACGATGCAAGCCCTTCTCCCCTTTGTGATGGGACCCTCCCTGCTTCGGAGAAATCATTCTTGGAGTCCATTGATTCGACACACCATCTATCATGTCAGCAGAGTACGTCGCTTGAGCCATGCACACCCCCAGCTGGTGACTTGACAGGTTTGCGCAAAACTATCTGCCACACAATGAACGGAGTGGGTCAGAATTGTCTGAGGCGCAGGCGCGGAACGATAAGCGAGATTTCCTGCCTGCATCGGCTAGCAGCAGAACATCTTGGGATGCATATCTGCAACGATTTCGCTTCCTGGCCGTGTGCGGATGTCGCAAACATCCGCCTCTCTGAAAAAAAATTCTTTCGGGTGCCGAGATAGCACAGCGCACCCTCGGCTGACTCGGACAATGGATCATGATCCGAAATCCAGGTCAGCGTTCGATTCTCATCAGTTTTGCATGAATCCGTGAGCAATAATTTTGTTTCTTTGGATACAGGAACACACGCAAAGACTTCATGTCTAAGGACTTCGTGTTTGGATAGGAATGTAACGGCGCGTGCAGCCTCGAACCAAGAGAAAAAAGCGGCTACATGGTTACTGCTGGTCCAGAAACTGCTTGCAACGGGGCAAACAAGTCAGAGAAGAAGCCACCATGGACTCTCACGGCTACAATCAGCAGTGGTCGGCAGCACCGGCACCCTCCCCAAAGGCCGTTTTCAGAATTGCCCTTGCCAGACCGCTTTCGCTTGATGCCTCCGCGCATGCTCCATGAAAACAAACCCCCTTCTGTTGTTCCCTCAAAGAGGACCTTTTGAGACATGCTTAAAAGATGTGGAAGCGAAAGTAAGACGCACATCACTCTCATCTTGCACGCACAAGTGCACCGACCGAGGAAATAGAGAGCTTCCGTGCGGTGAACTTTCCATCACCATGTCGAATCGCCGGAAAATAAATCGTTCTAGCGTAGAGAAGAAATGTGTGACAAGGAGATATTTGACTGTGGTCTGCACGCGCGAATTTGCTGCGTGGATCGAGGTCGCTGCAGCAAATTCGTCCGCATTCCTACGGGATTGCGGAACTGAATTGTGAGTGGGACGCCCACCGCCAATGGGATACTATTCGTCAAGGAGCAGCAGTTTTCGAGACCACCGATGGACTGACACTCCTACCAACCACTTTCTTCACAAACCACCAACTGTTGCAGGTGCGGGGAACGGGAATCCCAGCTCCCCTACCTGCTTGTAGACTGTTTTGCCCTCCGACCCCTGTGGTTGCGACTCGCAACGGCCCTAGGTGCACAAACGGACCACCCCAGAGACATTTTCAAGCCCCTCTTCGTGCGCAATGCCCTCTCGCCTGCCGCATCCCTAGCAGCTCTTTGCTGCCTACGAGGGATTGTGGCGGCCTGGAGCTACGCGTGAAGAGCTACGCTGCGATGGGGACACCATCTGTTTCGCGATGCGCTTCCTGCGGACGGCAGCTAGATGACCCCACCTGGGGCGTACTCATAAGGAACTTGCCGGCATCCTGGAAAGGATAAAGAGTGATCCCTTCCCTAACCCTGCCAACTTTTTTGTATGTTTTTTTTTGTTTTTTTTTTTATTTCTGTTTGCCCTCTTCCCTTCCGCTGCCGAGGCAAACCTCGCCGGCCTACGTGCCGGTTACTCGGCAGGTTCCGAACTCTTCGGGAGTTGTAGGACCAATGGCCCTACACTTGTGTGTTTATTTCTAAAATAAACGCCCCGGGGTGACCGGGTAATAAACTCGCCAACCACTTTCAGTACCGATCCAAAAGTTCGGACCGTCGAGGGGATCGTGGCTTGATTTTGGGATGCGTGGAAGCAGCAGGGACTGCCATGCTGCTGGAACATCCCAGCTGAGTATGCTGACGAAACCCATCTCGGGTTTGATGCAGTACACACTGTCTTTCCGACACTGACCGGATGACAGAGCTTTCTGAAACTCGGATGTCCGTCACCTTCCTTGTACAGTCCGCTTTGGAGATCAGTGGTTTTCCCGCCTAGTCCGAGCGTTTCTGCGGGTGAAGCAAGATTCGATTATGGGTCCTTGTCCAAAACAGCTATCTTCACGATTGTCTGCGGGAGAAAATTCCGATGCGTCCCTTCGAATTTTGCAAGGGCAATGCTACGAGGAACCTCGGTTTTGCAAAGCGACGACCTTCGCGTTAGCTCAGCGAGGATTCTTCGTGGGGATCACGGGAAGAGGCGACTGCATGCGGATCGGAACGAGGTGTTTTCAGACAGGTCCCATCCCGAAGTGCTCGGGATGGCGATTCCTCACGGCCGAGAGGGAACGGCCAATGGGCATCGTCAAGAATTGCATCTTCCATCGTCTCGCGGTCTCTTCTTTTCGTGTGGGGGGGAAAAAAATGATCGAGCCAAAACGCCGCCCTCGAGATCGCGGTGGTCCGAAAGACGTCCGAAAAGACGAGAAGGGAAGTTCTTCGGATATGCCTCAGGTTATGATCGACTTGCACAGCGCCATCGAGAAAAATCGACCCAAAGACTACCAAAGCGTACTCAACCCCCGCACGTTCTTATTGAATTCAAGCATATTCCACCGTACTCTGCGTTGACACATACGATACTGTTAACAAACATAACCTGCCAGGAACTCCGGACGGGAATTTCGTACCATGGAAGCCAAGTTCGCCTACGCCCCAGAAGCACCGTGGGATGTCAGGCAAATCTACCCTGTCATGGAGTGACTTCCTATCTTCTAAGCTCTGTCTTACAAACCTTCTGTCTCTCTACCGCCCTACCCATCTTGAAATCGCATCTGAAGTCTTGGGAAGAAAATCTCGAGCACAAGCTGGAGATAGGAGACTTTGGAATCTTCAGGATCACCAACGCAAACACGAAATGTTTGCGTGTTCTCAGAGAAATTGGATCAAACGAATAAGAAGGCTTGCCTCTCGATTCTACCAATCGCTCTCTCTCTCTCTCTCTCTCTCTCTCTCTCTGTGTGTGTGTGTGTGTGTGTGTGTGTGTGTGTGTGTGTGTGTGTGTTAATTTCTTGTAAATTTTCCTTTCTCTTCAAAGATAAAAAACGCCAGCACCTTCAGGCGAGAATTTCAGAAGCAGTACTTCGATGCCAGAAGCCCGTTTGCCCGGCTCCTTTGCTCTTTCTGGTGATTGGCATCACCGTCGGATGCTGCCATTAGCTTTGGCAAACGAGTAGTCAGGAATGGAAGACAAACAAACAGCAAAGACTCCGCCACGCTTGTTCCCAAGGTTTCACGAAAAGTTCTCTTCATGTTTGCACCACACGCTAGAACAGTCGAGGAGGACCTTTTCGCATGCCGTGTAAGAAATGTGCGAGGGATCAAAATCCCAGACAGGACGAATGTTAAATTGAAAAATTACACTTGTCGTTCCCTCCCCCCTTCCCCCCCCACACACACCTACCCCTTTTTTTTTTTTTCCGATTTTCATTTCTTTTACTCAAATAGATGTCCTCTAAAGTCACCGAACCAACTATTAGTTCCGTTAAAGCAATCGAGATGTCAAAACTGGAGAAGGACTCAAAGGGAATTGCGTAAAACAGGTGGGAGTAAGAACAAATGCGTGGATAAAACATGAATAGGGAGTATTCGTCAAGGGGAACCAAAAAGATCAGGACTCCTTCTTCGGAGTCCTGATCTCAGTCTCAGTGATCCGCAGGATCACACTGAGTAGATTTGTTGCTCACAACTTGCTTCCCATACGTCACCCATATCTGGGTGTAAAACATTCGCCTTTTTTTTCTGGTTCTAAGAACAGCTGCCAAAACAACGGAGAATCGACTTCCGTTCATTATGTATTTTTCTGGAATCAATGATCCTGCTCGGCAATGTGTGCTCCACACACACACAAAAAAAAAAACGTGCGCACACACAGATTAAACCAAAGAGATATCCAATGTTAATTTTCGATACTTGCTTGCTCACGATTGTGGCTGATTAGAAATGCATGCATCTTAATGAGGTTCCCGTGTTTACTCCCCTCGTACAAGCTCTCTTACATCCGCTCGCGATTATGAAACATCGATGCAGAGATTGATTCCGGAGGACCCCCATCCTTGCTTGTAGGTGAAAGGTAGTCCATCTTCATTTTCGCATCTCGCTGTAGTCACTTTTCCGTTTACGAAAGGATGTGTGTGTGTGTGTATTTTTTTTTCCCCTTCTGCAATAACACGGTTGGGACCTGTGTCCCACGGGAGAGGGCAGGTGTCACAAGACGCAGCCAGCAGGAGCGAAGTCGCCGAGTGAATCAACATTGGGCTCGTACATCGATTAGCCCGTGCTGGAAAGGAAAGAACCCTCGCTCTGGTTGTACCGAGAACGGAGCAGGAAAAGTTCATCTGAGTTTCTTTGAGAGCCGTAAAAGCTGTTGGCAAGCTCCTCCCTGCGTTTTCGCTCTCTCTTCCGATTTCTCTCACGAGGCTGCAATCCCCGGTTGCGGTGTGGCGAAATGCTTGGGTCGTTGCTAGGAAGCCGGTTCTTCGAAGCTCGGTTTCATTGTGAAAGACGGTGGGCGTTGCGCCAGAGCGAGTTCGTTAACTCCATGGGACCCTGAAGTCCGACCTCCATCTCTCGTTGACGGAAGCAGTGATGCCTGCCAGAAATGCTAGGTCATCTTTGCGCAACCAGCCGTTCTTTCCGGCTTCGGGTACCAACATCGTCATCGCTTCCTTGGATCCCGGAAACTCCTTTAACCTGATGACTTTATTGAGCCATCGAACGTGCACCCCATGCTGAAGGGACTCTCCTGCAACGGGAATAAACATCTCCCAACTCGACGACAGCTGGATCCACGACTCGCTGGGAAAGCTGCACAGTCAGTTGCCTCGAGCATTGCTTCACTGATGCTGGAGCGCCAGCATGAAGGTGCTCCTGAAAATGCAGGTGGCATAGCAACCAAGATTCCCAGATTTGGACCGCCAAACTGCTGTTTCCCTTCGGGGGATGGGGGAGCATTCACGGAACAGTCGCTCCGCGAGCCAGTAGGGAGCGCTTTGGAGGGCAAAACTGGGAGAGGAGTCGCCAACTTCGGGAGTGGTGTCTCCCGCGTTGCAGAGACGTAAGGGTCCTGTGCGTGCGCTCGTGGTTTTCATTTGCGTGACAGCCCATCAGGAATCCGCGTAACAGCTGCTGTGTCGTTGAAGATCTGGGAGGTGCCCATCAAAAAACCCCGAACGCTGAAATCTCGAAATATTATAAAAAATAAATACATGAATACATATGTTTTTATAAAGATTAATAGGTATCATAAATAGTAATGATAGGCATGCACAAGCACACCTTTTCGACGATCTTTATGATCGTGTGCATGCCCGCGCATGTACCAGGCGTTGCGGGTTCGAATCCCACCGGGGGAAGGATCGAAGCCGTAGAAATGGATGTGTCGTTGGTTCGAGTTCCCCCTGCAAGATGACGAGGGTTGGCCTCTATCGGATGCGGCACTAGTAGTGAATTAAAACCTGAAGTTCCCGATGAGTGTCTGGGATTGCGAGTCGAGGGTCGCGGTCCCTCTAGGAGCCAAGGAGGCGGTTCCCTTCGGGGTTTCCCCTCTGGTGGTGGAAATGGAACCGCACCATGAGGATGGTTGATGCCCACCCGGAGGTCGCCTCTCTATAAGTAGCGTTCTGCTTTCACCGAAGAGCGCCTTCAGATAAATCAGAAAACATGAAAAAAGCAAACCCCACGGAAGGACCTAGCTCCAGGATGACAGCAGCGATCGGGGGCATGACTGCAACTGCGACGCCTGGAGGATCTCCGGCGGAGTGCGGAGATGCAGGTGCATCCACTCTGCACTGTGGCTCTGAGCCATCTTGGGTCGTCCCCGCCCCGCGCACGAGCTGACCACTGAAAGAAATGACGGCCGTGAGCAACAGATAGGTCAGGAAGACTGCCTGGAAGACCTATGCGCTCTGCTGGAGTCTTGTCCTGCACCGTGAGGGCAGCTTGAGTCCAGGAGATCCGCACCGGCTCCCGGGGGCCCGCTGCTCGCGTAGCAGTTCGTCTAGGCGAATTCAAAAGTCTTCCCGTGAGCAAGAAGCGCTGACCACCCTACACGAAGCGTGGCCTCCCCTTGGCCGAAGGGTCATCGGCAAGAAGAAGGAGATGCCATTCCGATCTGCGTTTCCACGGCCCCGACGCCAGCTGTATGCACTTCGGATGCATGCTGTGGCCAAAGGTCGAGATCTCTGGCTCCTTCTCTTCGTCGAACTCCCATCGTGCCTGCTCACGCAAGTGTCGTGGCTCTCCCGTCTTCAGGATTCGTTCGTCTCCCCCTTGCAGATCCAGAGGACTTGCAAAGGGGGGACGGGATCGGATTGCGGAACATTCAGACCTTTGTTCAGACATAAACCTCGTCCCGAGATCCGTTCCCGTGGGTGTTCCCAGCATCGTGCCGCCTCCAGAAAGAGTCCAAAGTGCTGCGTGAGGGCAAATAACAGCAGCTTGGAACGACAGCCATCTTGAATGAAGGACCTTCAAGCGTCCTCCTCATCTACGAATCGCAAGAGACCAACTCATCCTTGCAAACGGTCCCCATAAATGCAGTCATTTTCTGCTCTGTGCAGAAGAGGAGAGGACTCATTCCGATTTCCTTTTTCATGTAACACCAACCTGCCATGAAGGATGGGACTAGGAATGAAGAACATCCTCCGGACCTTTGGACAGACTTCCATCTTAGACGGCTTACGGGCGCTGTGATTCACACCCGGATGCACCGGGACATTTATTCTCTTACAGGAATCTATGGAGCCGATGGCCCACCAATTCCCATTGTTACACTAGAAAGAAGGGAGGAGGCTGGGGAAGTCCATCACGTCCACGAAGGGGAAGGGGGATGAAACAAAAATATAAAATGAAAACAAACTATAACAAGCAACCAAAAAAAAACAAAAATTAGTTGGGGGGAAAGGAAGGGATCACATTTCGTCGTGAGTGAGGCCTTTGAATCCGTGAGCTGACGAGCTCCTCCTCTCTTTTCAGGTAGGGCCAGCTCAAAGCTATCTGCAGGAAGCGGATGGCATGCAGGACAGCTTCCTTATCGCTCTGACCTCCCTCGGCGTCGCACTCTGCCGCGACGACACCGCGTACACATCACAGCGCTGCGATTGAAGCTGCGGGCGTCATGGCGTCCCGCACGAAGAGTCTCTAGGATCGTCCACGGGGTGAGGAAGGGACGCAGAGAAACGCTCCCACAATTCCCAGAGGGCGATACACTCCACTATGAGGTGGGGGAATGTCTCCTTCTCTCCGCATCTGGCACTGTTCGGCGATGCGCTTCCCCTCGTCCAGTGGTGCTGGCGCGAATTGCACGGAAGACCCCAGTGCTGCATCAGCAGCGCCGATTGCTGTCACTTGAGGGGAAGCAGCTTCCTGCCCATAAATACTGTGGGCACTTCCAACTCGTTGGGCCGAATGGAGAAGAGTTTTCCCCAAGGTTCCAGTCCTTTGGAGGCGGTTCTTGATGTTGCCACGTCAGCCAGCTCACGCGGTGTCCCGCCACCGAAAGGCTTCCTGCGGGCCGAGATCTCGCAGGAAACCTCCCACTTCGCCAGTAGGCAGATGCCATGTACTTCGATAGAAAAGGACACCGCTGCGGCGAAGGGGGTGGCTGGTGGGTAGGCCAACACTCACTACCCACCGCCTCCAGTATTCCTCCGCCGTTCTTCTGGAACTCTTGGCAGCGGGTAACTTCCGACGGGACCCGGGTGATCTGGGCCCACGTCCTCACTTTCTCCTGCCGCCAGACCGGCCATCTGCAGGGCGGCAGCGAATCCAAGTCCATCCATCCGTGTTCGCTCTCACCAGAGCAGCGACATCGGAGAGGGAAGCCCCAAGATGAGAGCCGGGGGTGGTGACACGCAAACAGGGTACGAGTTCTTGGCCACCGACCGCCAACCGGGAGAGCAAACATGCAGGAGCGCACCAATGGGTGGCTCAGTTCTGTGCCACGAAGGCCAGTCTTCGGAAATTCAACTGAACTTTCATGCTCTCTAACGTCAGGAGTTCAACTCCTCCTCGAGACAAGGAGCACACAAGTCTTTTAATCGGACTCGGGACTTCCCATTGCCCCAGAGGGCTATTCGAAGGAGGTCCTTCGTCCTTTTCACCACACCGGGGTGGGTGGGGCAAACAAAATGCAGGGGTCAGAGACAGGGGTCACAGAAGTGTTCCAAATGACTGCCCATTCCGGCAAACGGAAGTTGCCTCCTTGGAACGGGCCGAGCACCGACCCCGATTTCCAGAGGCAGCAGGACCACGCTCCGGTGGGGGAAACGTCCCCCAGCGGCACCCCTAGGTACCTGAAGTGCAGAACCATGGGAATCTCCAAATGGACCCAGTCTGACTGCCCAGCCTACGTAGCGCCGACCGGGTACACGCTTAAGTTTGCTCTGTTTACCTCCATGCCCGCTCCCCTACTTAACAGCTCGAAGAATTCCTCGAGTGCGTCTGAAGGGGAAGACATGGGGAGCAGCAGCAAGAGGTCATCTGCATCGACTGACACGGCTGGCATACCGGGGCACGAGCTCGGCAGGGAAGCCAGAGTATCCATGTACGCTCTCAGCACCAACTCGAAGTAGGTGCTGAAGAGTAAGGGGCTCAGACTGTCTCTCTGTCTCACGCCGCGCCGCACCGGAATGCCGTACACGGGCCGGCCGTTGAAAAAAACATTAATCAGCGTGGAGCGCCTGCTAGAGCGCAGATAGGCCAGGAAAACGGTTGGGAGTCCCAAGCGTTCCTGAAGCTCCAGGAGGAGCTCTTGGGGAATCGAGGATTCCCCCGGTCTGCTGTATCACCCCGCTGTAGCAACGCGAGCCAGATCTGCGCTAGGAACAGGTTGACTTCCATCGATCGGGCGGAGACAGTGTACGTCTGTTCCGGACTTATGAAGGTTTCGGCCACCCGTCCGATTCTCTCGGACCACAGCTTTTCCAGCACCTTGGCGTCTGTATTAACCACAGCAATTGGCCGCCAGTTGCCGATGTTGCGTAGCTATCCTCCCTTTGGAAGGAGCCTTACTTTTGCTGACCAGAACGATGCAGGAACCTCTCCCTTTTCCCGCGTCAGCAGTTACATTTTCTGCAAATACAGGGGCGCGAACTCTGCCACAAAGCTCTGGTAAAACTCTGTGGGCAGGCCGTCTTCCCCTGGTGCTTTTCTCTTCCGGAGCTTTCCGATGGCGCCGATGATTTCTCCAATCGAGAAAGGCTCCGCGAGCCGCTGCTGCGCCTCCTCCCCTAACGCTGGAGCACCTTCTGGAAGCAAACGCCTCGAGAAGTCGCGTACCAGTGGTACCTTTGCGTAAAGAGAGGAGTAGTAATTGCTCACAATGCTCTTGACCTACTGTGGAGCCGAGCACTCCAGGCCCTTTTCCTCCAGCAAGGTGGACGAGCCGGACTCTCAGGCCTGCCGCTCGGCCTCCGCTAGGAATTCTGCCAGACGGCGTACGTCTGGCCGCTCTGCCACAGTCGCGCCTGCAAGGGAGCCCTCTCGTCCGCATACCGTCCTCAAAGCCGGCGGGGAGGCGGTCTACCGAGAATATTTCGCAGAACTCTGGAACCGAGCGCTTCAGAGCATCCCAGTCCTCGAGTCTCTGCACTGCTGCTCCTCGCAAGAAACCATGGAGGTGCTTCACGGCCTCGGGAGGCGCATCCAGTCTCCCGGTATATTCCACGCGGAGGACGGGGGCCTTTCTGGCGTGGCAGTATTTCAAATTCAACTCGGGGGTGGTCCAACAGCTCCGACGGCATCCTGACTCGGCGATCCACCCGTGCGTGCAGGTGCTTGTCGAGGAAGACGTGGTCGGTCGATGCTGTTTTCCGCCTCCCGGTCGCCGTCAAACAAATTGCGCGTGCGCACGGACGCTCACAGCTCGTTGACGTGGTGGAGTTCGGCGATGTTCCCACCTGAGAGCAGGAGCATGTTGAAGTCGCCTGCAATCAGGAGGACCTTGCACACGCCTGTCATCCATTCATCCGCGCTGCCGGGAGTCGAAAGAGTCTTTCCGTTCCCTGTGCAGGTGGGAGCCGCTCGGCGCACAGACGTTGGTAATGGTGAGGTCGATCGAGTCGGACCACTTGATCACAAGCTGGCCGACCCGACCTTCCGCGTCGAACCGTACGCTATGTAACGTACGCATGGTGGCTGACTGTATCAGGAAGACTGGCCCGCTCGAGTTGCGGGTGCCACACCGACAAAGCAGCTTTCCGCCCACGATCCGTTCGAAGTCGGCGGCATCCTCGTCCGAGATCATGTGGATCTCTTGGAGGAGCGCCAATTTTCGTAGGGAGTGGACTTTGCCGCGTCTTTCCCCGACGTCACCCAAGCCGTTCAGGTTCCAAACGGCCGTGCGCAAACGACGGGAGGACACGACTCCGCGTATTACTGCTGGGAATCTGGCAGTGTGGCCCCCTTCTGGATTGCAGGGGACACGTTCCCGCTGGGGAAAGGCATTTCCCGGACGTCCGTGCGCGCCCTATGCCCTCCTCACCGTGCAGAGGGAAGGGCGGGATTGTCTCCACGGAGGAGTCCCGTGAGCCTTCTTCCATCTTCTCTGGGTTAGAACCAGCGTCGTTCTTCCCACAGGATACTTCCCTGTGGACCGTTTCGGAATGGCGCGCTGACGTGTGGCGTGGTCTCTGTACGGGAGGCGCCGGTTCCGCGCTCGCCTCTACCTCGGTCGGGCAGAGCGATTCTTTCGCGGTGGGCCCGCTTATAGCGTCCCGAGCGGCTCTCGCGGCCGCGCGCGTCATGACGCTAGGCCGCTTTCCAGAGGCTGGCAGGAGGTTTGCAGGACTGTCGCTAGGCACCGCTGGTGGTGCGTCGTCGAGGTCAACAACCTTGACGATCTGCGTGTTGCAGGTCCCGTCTACCGTGCCTTCGGTCGCGGGTGGTGCCACCTTGTCGCTTTCCGTAGGAGGTGGGACGGTATGCTGAGCCGCAGCTACCACTCTTTATTTTCGCGGGGCGTGGAATGACTTCGCGAGCGATCTGCGGTTTCTTCGCCTTGTTTTTTCCCGTTTTTGTTTTTTCCGATAGGTGACCTGCACCCAGTCTGCTTCCTCTTCCCCTCCCTCGACTTCTACATGGCTGCTTGCCGCAGATGCAGGTGTGGCGGATGCCGTTGGTTGCGGGTCACCTTCCGGAATCGCCTCCAATGCGGAATCGGCTGCGAGAGCTCGATTTTTCTTATATTTTTTTTCCATTCTTTTTATTTTCGCTCTTTTTTTTTCTTTTTCTTTGTGGCCGATGCATGTTTGACCGGATGGCGGCCGTAAGAGGGGCACACGAACTGGATGTGACCCTTCGCGCCGCAACGGTAGCACTCGAATTCGGGGCACCCCCTCTTCCGGTGCTGCGACTTACTACAGTGGGCGCACACAAGGGGCTTCCCCTCGTACCAGACGTCGACGGGGAACCCGTGGACGTCCAATCCGTGGAGTAGCGTTCCCCCTTCGCGGATGGTAATGCGCGCCGCTGCGAGGCCACTGATCAGACCTATTGGTCCCTGGTATGCAGGGAAGACTCAGGACTTCTTCCACAGTGCGTGCACCGTCGCGAACTCCTCCAATTTCCGGTGGACCGCCTCTCTGGTCGTCCTTACCGTAATGCCGGTGAGGTGCACGATCAGGGAACGGTCCTCCTTTACGGGGAAGAGCTGGCGCCCTCCGATCACGATCGGGGTTCGCAATATTCTCTGGGCCAGGCTAGCGTCCTTGCAAACCACCTCAACGACCCTTCCCCCGGCCAGAACGGAGAGCGCGCAAAGCTCTTCCGGTTTTATTTGCAGTCGCTATAGCTCATCCGAGAAGGAGCGCGTGACCGCAGGGTCATACAAAGAGCCTACCTTATATCTCAGGCATGGATTATAGCCTGAGGCTTGGTAGGCTTGCGCTTCGGCAGCAGCCGCAGGCAAGGGCCCCGAAGCTACCATGCTCCAGGTCTTCCCACTGGAAGAAGACGATCCTTCTTTGGAGGGGGCAGAGTCCACCTCCCTCTCCCCGAGTGGTGAGGCTTCCGCTCCTCCTCCTAGGGAGGTCGCAGCTAGCCCGTGAGGCTCCGAGGTCATCGCGCAGCCGCCAAACACTACCACACACTTCGTAGGTTATTCACCTCGCGGAGCGCGCAACACTTCCGACCTACGCGGAGCTGTGATGGCAACCACTTGTTGCATCCACGACCCATAATGACAGTCCGCCATGTATTGACGTCTCGTTCGCAGCGAAGGGAAGCCACCAGCTTGGAACCCGCCTTCAGGAGGACGGCTTCAAGGAGGCGCCTCACCTGCCAAAAGACATCAGAGAGATCGACACTACACACAGCCTCCTCTAGGAAGAATGGAACATTCGACACCAAAGACCCCCGTTTTTTCTTATTCACTTATTGTTCCTTCCCTTCATTCCCTACTTGTTTAGGAGCCATCCTACTTACCGGTGGTCATCCCCGATGACCTTTGGTTTGGGAGGGGCATCCTTTGTATTGAGGGTACGCCGTTCCCCTCTGAATTGTGATCTACTTTTCAATAAATGTACCGGGGTGAGCGCATAAAACTCTTAGGTGGCCTCTGCTTTGGCTGTGATAGTCGGTGGGTTCGGATCGAAACGCCTCCAGCTCAACAGTGCCTCGAGCGTTAGAAAACTTCCATAAGCTGGAAATGTGAGGCGACTCATCCATTGCGCTGGAAGGCTGTCTCCCGAGATTCTGTAAAAGTCTGCGACGAGTAATACAGGATGGTACACTTCCCCAGGCTCCCATTTCAGGTCTCGGGAGGCCGTTCCCTGGCGTCTCTAGAACGCATCACTGGCTCACTCTCTTCCCAACTCCTTCAGAGGCGGCGGACTGCCTAGGCAAGGAAGGCGTTCCCACCGAATGGGCTTTCGGCTTGCAGGGAACGTCTTCGGTGGAGAGACGAGAGAACTCGAAATATGTCTCTCTCCTTGATGCCTGGACTCTCCTGGAGGCCAGGGCATTCTCCCATACGGAGGCCAACTCGGATGCGCCCTCATGTGGGTCTCGCCTTCGTCTTCCTCTGGAGTCTTTCGCGCGAGCCCGCACGACGCTGTTCCGAATGCATTGGCGAGGCGGAGAGATGCAACGATCGCCCGCAGGTATCGCCCGGAGGTTCCTAAAGGGGGGCGAAGCTGTGCTCAAGGAGAACACCATCGGGGTCTTCTGTTTGAGACAGATGGCGCTGTTTGCTTGGGACGCTGGTTCCGATGGACGTTTTGTTGGCCCCCGGTTACCCGATCCCGTCCGAAACTGGGAAACACTTGGGAAGCAGCATTTTTTTAATTTTTCCCTCCTGCGGGAAGACCGCCGCTGCCCTTGTATTCCGGGAAGGGCGGAGCTGAGGGCGAACAGCTTCCCCCTTCGGAGTAAGGTCAGGTCGTCGTGCAGCGGTGGAAGTGGAGGACTTTGGTCTTTCTTCCGCAGCAGGTCGATGGCCGACTTCATCCGGCTGGCATTCTGGTCGTTCGTCTTCAGGATGACGTCATCGGCTCTCAGTCTGCCGTCGTGCTTCACTGGGCTGTCTGCGTGACAACCATCGTCCTGACTAAGGCTGAGTCCGCCGTACTGCGAGGTCCACCTGCTACCGAGGGCCGCGGGCAGGCACCTCGCGCAGGGAAGGCCCTTCTGGGCGTTCCGAAACTCCAGGGAAGCAAGAGGTAGGGGGTCAGCCTACGATGATGTCGGTGGAGGAGGTGCCCAGAGAGGTAGGAACCTGACGCTGCGCCACTTGAGGAAGCCTGTGCGGTGGCTGGGGCGCCTGCGGTAGGTGCTCGCGGACATGGTGGCGCACACCCGATCCGAGGAGGGGCGCCACCGTGTCTGCATCCTTCTCGGACGGGCGTACCTCCGTCCGAGGAGGACGCTGCCGGAAGGGGCCACAGAGTCGCCTTCCTGAGGAACGGAGGCGAAGAGAAATGCCTCTCTCGTTTCTGAACAGGAATGCACCAGCTGTCCATAAAGCGGCCATCATGGTTTACCACGGCATTCCTCCTGATCACACGACGAGCCTCCCATCTGTTCGCCTGACTCGTCTTTTCCTTCCGGGATGCTTCTTTTGCGAGTTCAATCAAGAGTCCTGGCGTCTTTCCTCGTAGCCTAAGGAGTCTTCACCTTCAAACCTGCTGCGTGAGAAACGGACCGGATCCCACAAACTTGACACCCGCACGCCCTTAACTGTTCCTTCTCGTCTGCAAACGGAGGCGGTCAATCTGTTGATTTCTTTGTGGTCTCACGGTAGCCTTCGGATGATCATCACCCGGTTATGCCGAGGCATTCATTACGTAAAGTAATAAAAGTACATTTGTCTGGAGGAACCCTTGGTTCTATCATGCCCAACGAATCTGCCGAAGAGCAGCGCGCAGACCGGCGAGGTCCGCCTCGCCAGCGCGGCGGTGGGAAAAAAATAAATAAATTAATAAACAAGCAAAAAAGGTGAGGGGAATTCGTATAAGGGGAGGGGGGAAGGGGGACCGGTACGTTGACAGGCGTCCTCTGCCAGCACCCTGTCCAGGATGCTGGCAGGGTCCTTCCGCATAGCGCCCAAGCGTCGCCATCTCGAGGCGGTTCTCAGGAAGAACTGCGCCCAGTAGATAGCGTCCCTGCAACTTCGGCTTCTTCTTCCCGCGTTTCAGGCCGCTGTGATCGTGTGGAGCCATCAAGAGGACTGCGGGGGCCGAGGGTGGAGGCAGGGCAGCACCGCGCTCGAAGAGACATTTGAAAATGTCCCTGGAACCACCCGCCGGGCTTCTTAGTGCCGCCGCGAGGTGATCCCGAAAGGGTAGGAGGGCATCACGGTCTAACAGCAGGTGCGGGAGGGTTCCCTTCTTCCCGGACCTTCCACTCAGCACCCACCCTTCCTCTGCATTCAATAGCGAGGCGTGCTTTGCACGGGATCCCCCCACGCTCCACCATCAACGCCGACTCCCGTCACTCGAGAGGAAGGGCCCCACTGCTCTAGCACGCTGGGGGCTGCTTCCCCTCCTCCGGAGGGATGCCGAGAAGCTCCCTCTAGTGTAGAAAAGTCCGTGGGGTGGGACACTCGGGATTGCAGCGTCTGTCACTTCCCGAGTTGTCCACGCCCCAAATACTTTCTTCATTCAGGTCACTTCCCATCTTGCTGGGATTATGGTTACCATCTGATGATGGAAATCTTTCGGGGTTCTTATGTTTTCTTTCTTTCCAGCTTTCTCTCTCGCCTTTTTGTCTCGCCTAGTGCTGAAGAACCGCCTCCTTAGGAGCGGCTCAACCAGAAGCTCTTTGACACTGTCGGTGCGAGGACGCGTGTCGGTCTCCAAGTTATGGGAGGTGCAACTCCGTAGGGATCACCCTATGAATCCAGGAAGGCTCCAGTGGAAGAAACCCGTTCCTCTTACGCTTCGTGAGTAAACCCTGAAGGGCACCTTCGCCCTGCTCGTCTCCGAAAGGAACCCCGAAGGGAATGTCTTCCTTGTTTTCTCCAGAGCGACCACTGGAGGGGTCCACTCCCCATTTCTTCCCCGAAGGGAACCTGGAAAGGATCCACTCCTTGCTTCCTTCTCTGAAGAGAACCTTGAAGAGAGCAGAAAGCTTCTGACACTCTGGGGAGGCGACCTCCGAGGGGAGTATCAGTCGGCCCCACGGGTACGCGATGGAGGGTCTCTCCGAAGGGGGACGGCTTTGTTTTACAACCGGAGGAGAACCCCAAAGGGAGCTGTCTCCTTGGTTTCCTGGACGGACCTCGTAGGGTCCATTTCAAATCAGCGGGGCATTCGTTTTCCACCAGAGCCGCACCCAGCCAGCGTCATCTTGCGGGTGGAACTCGAAACCCACGACTCACCATTTTCTTGGCCTTGATCTTCCAGGTGGAGATTCGAACCCGCAACGCTTGGCACCGCTTGCGGAGACCGCAGTCCGCACTACCTCCAATGAGGGCCTGATCCTCCTGTCGGGAGCGATTTTTTTCAAATCAGGCACCGCTCCAGGTAACTGCGTTGGCAGGGTTCAAAATTCCTTTGGATTCGTCTGTCTCCTCTAGATAAGGACTCGAGGAATACTCCGACTCGGTCACACCCTTTTTCTACGACTAGCTCCTCCCTGTTATGCAGGTAGATTTGGCTAGGTAGTGTCCTTCTTCTAGGAAATGACGACCATTGTGCCTGCCGCAAATAAATCCATAGGAGCCAAATTTGCATGATGCGCTTATCGGATTCAAACCGCTCTCACAGACGCGGGATGTCTGTGGTTTCCTTTTCATATGATCTGCGTGCTGTTTATGCCGACCTCCCAAAGAAAGTCTCCCCGTGTTGCACACTCTTTGGCCGCCTATCATCCGCCGCTGCTCATTCTATTACAAAGTGGCAGCCCTCAAACCAGAGATACTCAACCTCTCTTCTTCTCAGGCCACATACATAAGTTGGAAACATTACGTGGGCTTAATATAGTACGTTATATATTATAATATAATCATATAAAAAAATTTTTCATTAATATACTTTAATTAAGCCTAGAAATGTTAACACAATATAATTCTTTTTACATTCACATATTTTATGCAAACAAATCTGAGGAATATGGATGTAAACAAATACCTTTTTAATTGTGGTGAGTTGAGCACAGACTGTATTGTTTCTGCATACGAACACTTAAAATTATAAGAAACGAAACTGTACACAACAACGTTATTGTACGCAAACACGAAACAAACAAACAACAACCCGCGAGAGGCGCTGTGCTTGCGAGTGCCAACCGCTCGTGACTTGCCTTTTGTAAAAACTACTCCCCGACTATCAGAAGTTTAAAAAAATACTTAGGGGCTGTGAATGATATGGGCCGCACATAGAAGCGGGCCGTAGATTGATTATCGCTGCCTCAAACGGACATCCCAACGGAGGAGATCAAAGAATGTGAAACTGCATTGCAGATCCCTCATCTGACAGAGCTATCTTGCGCGCTCAGTCGTCTTGATTCGCGTAGCCAGTTCCCGTCTCCTTAGACGGATGTGGCCAGGTAACACGCATGCAACACAGAATATCAAGTCCAGATTTCACGATGTGGATAACTTCGGTTCGACCCTTCGACGGGCGTGCCCATCAGTTGGGCAGTTGGAATCGCAGGACCACCGGAAGGTTGAGAGCACGCAGCACACCAACTCTCGAGCTTGTTCGTGGTGTGGCCGTCCTCTCCTTGCACTGGGGGACTCCCCACTCAGTCAGCGCTGCCATCGGTAGATCCACGTGAACTCCCCAAACTTTCCAAAGGCCGACAGGATCGAAACGATCCCCACACCTCTTGCTAGAGTGTGGGCTCTCCTGTCGGGATAGAATAGAATAGCCAAAGTTCTCCTGCACCCAACTGACACCCCAATGACCCTATCAAGGCATTTATTTTCCCAAACTCCCCATGAGTGCCATAGTGACCACCTGTTCAACATCTTTCGAGACTTTTCCGACGTTCGAGACAGGAAAATTACCAGGAAGATAGGGAGGTCACACTTCTGAAGATAGCTCTTCCAGAACCTACCTGTGCAGTGGCATTCCTTTTGTACAACCGGAAGTTATTCACGGTGGATTTTCATTGACTTTTTGCTGTGTGACGTAGTACATCCTCATCATATTTATATCAGCTGTGTTATGGAAAGAGGCTGAAGTCTAAAAGTCTCGCAGGTCGCGTCTTGGTGCATGTAAACGAGGGAAAAGAAGCACAATCCGAGATCCTGCTAGCTATAGGTGTAATGGAAAAGAGAATCGTGCCCTCAGGTGCTCTGATCTGCTTTCTAGAGGGCACTTGGTGAGATTCGCTGTGGGAAGTGGCACTGGAGTGTCCCTCAGGAGATTCGTTTAGGTTAGTAAAATGCAGTCGGCATTTCGATGTTTTATACAAGATGTGTTAAACAAACATAGTGCGTTTACCCGTTATGTGATTCTCACCGACAGATTCACAAATATGTAAGTAAATCATCGTATTGTTCCTTTATTGGTAATATTGTGGCATTGGGTTGCTCATTTGCCCGGGAAACATATTCCAGCTCCGAACCTAAGTTGAATTGTCCCGTTTTTTTTAGCCTGTCAGTGAGTGGAAATTACTTAGTTTTAGAAGTACGCCTACTTTGTGACTGACTACATGTCATCAAATTTGTGATAGTGAATTTGCATATCTAAAGTAACTGTGTTAAGTACCCTTTGTAATTACTATTCATGGTATATGGGAAGAGTGTCTGTAATGAAATTAGAATGACAACTTTCAAGGATGTCACAGTTTTGAACTCAATTATCAAGGATGCTATATGGATCCAAAAAAATTACAATTTTAGAGTGTTTAATGTTCAGTGTATGTTGTAACCCTTTTAACTTAGATAACTTTCCCAGTGATTAAGTAAATGCGAAAATGTGCTTGAACTGCATTACAGAAGGGATATTACGTACTTTTATTTCGGATGTAGGGAATGGTGTGTTTCCATTTATATCTTTTTTGTTTTTTTTTTACGGGAATTTCGCAGCATTTTGTCACCTGATAGAATGTAGAAATTTTTCTGTTGCAACTTGTCACAGTTAATGTACACATGCAAACTAATCCGGGAAGTCAGTCACCAAGCTTTTTGACACACAAAAAAAACTTATCATCTAAACTACTTTCAAACTTTATCCGCCAATGATAAGTGCAAAAAAATCGTGAAGAGATTAGTAGAGATTATGTCGTCATTAATTGATCATTAATTGATTTGGTACTTGACTAATGGGTGTGAAAGGGTTTCACCAACTACCCAGCTTGAAATGTATATTACAATAGTCAATATAAAAGCAGTTGACTACGCTGTTGAAGAACAAAAGTGCTAAAGTTAAGAAGTTCCTGGATCAGTCCACTTTAAATTGTTGCTATTGCCTTGCAATTTATGTTATATATTTGGACAATGGCAGAAAGATAAGTGAAAATTCATTACATTACATTACAGTTACCCAATTATGAACATCGTTGGTTTCCCCATTTTGTTTTGGGTGCACAAAGAAATAAGCACAACAAGGAAACGCTGCTGAAATCTTTAGGCTTTTTGGACATAACAATAGGTAAGGAAATGTACATGCCACTAATGGCAAACTCCTATGCATCAAAATGAAGCCAGGTGTTGGAAAAGCAACTTCTAGAGCATGTCTTTCATCACATTGCATTTTAAAATAAACATTTATAAGAATCTTTATGCTACATTAATTTATACATGGTTTTTCATTGACAAAAAAAAAAAAAATTTGAAAATTTTCACTTGCAGCTTCTTGTCCTCAAAGCAGCCAATAGCCTGAATGAAATAAACCCAAGTCATATAGTTTAACCTGCTTTGATCTTCATTTCCATAATGTGTTGTTACAAATAGCATTTTCTAATCAATCCTGAAACAATTTCTAAGCCAATGTTCCAGTTTAAATTGTTTTAAATTTGGAATATTTTAGAATGAAAATTTTGAATCTCTTGCCATGAACTCACTCTCGCACTGTTGTTGTTTTAATGAAAATGCAAATTCATTAAACAAGCAAGCACCTGCAAGCTATATCAATTTACACTTATACTTTGATGTTACCTAAGTGCTATATGCTAAAAATATAGTCCTTGCCACAACTACATGCAAAGTTGTAACTGTATTCATACTTTGCATAGTCTAATTGACTGTGTTGATTACTGAAAAACGTCAGCACAAATACATTTCGCTAAATAATGGTGTATCAGATGCTTGGTCATCCAGGAAGCTTCAACAGCCCTTATTCTTCAAAGTTTGGTTCTGCAACTCAAACACTATTTACAATAACGGTCTGATTTCATTTTTTCTCGACGATCTAAGAGAACTTCATGCAAATTCCCTTCCTGCTTAGCTTGGAATACATGGTCTGCTGCTTGTGGACAAACACGTAATTTCTTATCTTGGAACTTTTGAAATTTCTTTCTATAAAAAGCATTAGCCAAATATATTTTATAGCCTTTGGAAGCACATACACATAGTTAATCTCAATCTGCACTGCATTTCCATGTTCCTCTTCTGGGCTTTCATCTTTGGGTGCAGTGACTTTAGTAACCTGAGTTCTGATGTGTAACATCTCTTTATCAGTAGCTTTCACAGCAAATGCACAAACATTATCATCATCATCAATAGAGACGAACTTCTGATTGGCAGCTAAAAGGGCAGTTCTTCCATTCTGCAGCCACATGGATTGTTGTCACAAAATCACATGTTAATACCTCAAAGACAGGTTCCCAATATTCCAATGGTCCAATGGCATCAGCACGTGCTACTACAATGCCAGCAGCATCCACACCCAAATATTTGTTGTAGCCTGTTTTGAAGGCCAACTTGACATCATCAATAGGTATTGCTGTAAGTACCTCTTCTGGAGCTGGGCCTTCACCTACAGGAGATCATTGAAAGATATTGTACACGAGTCTCACCAACACTATGAGGTGCTCCCAACACTAAGAGTCCATCATCTAAAGCTTTGATATACGAATGTGGCAGCAATTCTAATGATACCTGACCACGGATGTCTTCAAAAGAAGTTATTTCCCACCATCCTCCTGCAGTCATAAAAAAATTCATGACAAACAAATGAAGGGATACAAAAAAAGTCAGCATCATATTATACCATGTGCTATTGTTTCTTCATTTGGTACCAAAACTTCCTCATCACAATGATGTTTCCTTTTCTTCAGCTTCTTTCTGTGAAAGAATGAACAGTGATTCTTTTTACCACTTGCTTACTTTGTGTTGCTGGTCTTCTCCCCTTTTAGCTTCAATTTACCGCGCTTCAAGATGCTATATTCTGACATTATTTAATGTATATGAAGTACTAAAGATCACAACGAACACGATCTACTTCAGTAATGTATTGACTAAAAATAATGAATCAAGGTTTTGAGATATTTTATGTGCGAAACTTTCCACTACAGAAAAACATAAATTGCATTCTTCCATACGAAAAAAAACAAAAAACAAATCCGGGGCACAAACTTTGTGAACGCTACATACTACAAATTAACGTTTCACAGGCAATTCCATAAAATCCACCTTTTTTTTTTCTTTTTTTTTCTGGTACACGATTGCCTTGTGCACTGAATTCAATAATTACATGAGCTTACAACAACATATTTAAGGTCTGCATGTGTATCTTGCACCGTAGGATATTAAAGTTTCGGTTGAGGCACTTTCTGGTCAATACACGTTTCAAAAATCGTTCAAATTAAAATCAAAGGGCCAGATTACAGAAAAAATTTTTGACGAAAGATCAATACAAATACCATTTTGCTTCTTGATCAACGTAAAATGAAATTTCAAAGAGTATTATGAGGGATTTTACAAAAAAAAATGAAAATGCATTCTGTTTTTTTGTGCTGGAAGAAATAACGATTGCCAGACTCAAATATTCAATAAAAAAATACTCACTAAATAACGAAGGGTTAGTCACTGGAGCTGCAAATTTAGGTTTACTGTATATATTCAGAAAAATTTTGTTTTATTGCTTTTACTATAAGATTTCAAAGTAATATAAGTATTTATAAATCACTTTTACTTAATGCCTTGAAAGCATTGTTTTTTCTATCTATTTGATCTCAGACATAGGAATTACAGTTTGTATCCGTCAGATAATTTCTATAATAAGCAGAAAATCTTTAAGCCACTGATCTGAAACAGCTTCGGGTAATTTCTAATTATGAAAGTGGTGGGAACAATAATTTTTATTTGAAATTCCCCATATGTGAGGAAGAAGAATTACTGTTTTTAAAAAATTATACATTTTCCTTGTTCCATCTCCATTAATGACATAGTCAGTATTAATTAATGGAGATGGTAGAAAATCACATATTGGAATTGCAACTAAAATTCGGTTCGCAATTTCGGAAACTTAGAGGATTAGTTTTATTATTTGTCCACAGTTTTTCATTGAGATTAAATCAACTAGTACTTATTTTTGTGTACGTTATTATAAAGTCTCTATAGAATTGTCAGTCGCCGAGTTGATATCATTGCTGTGCTACTTAAATTTTTTAGCTTCATTTCAATTACAAAGCTGATTTTGGGATAGATGTTTTTATCATGTTCCAAAAAAGATGAAGACTATTTCCTAATTTCAGATGAACTGCAGCTTTTGGTTGTCATGCTATTTTTTTGGTAATCCTCATTCTTTATGAGTCATTCCTTGACATAAATGTTAAAACCAATCTATGGGTTTGGATCTGATTTCTAATCCTCAGGCAGGAGACTAATACAACCCATCTACTAGCAATTATTTATTTTCAATCATTTTAAAACTGTAGCTGGATGTCCTATTTATCATGAGGTTAATTTGAATAAAGTCTCGTGCTTCTGCAAATGAAGTTTCTTCATTTCACCGCTTTGTTCATGGAAGTTGGTTGCAATTACAGCGACAAAAAAAAAAAAGTGATAATCTGGTTGTGTGTGTTTTTTTTTTTTTAATCAGAAGAACCCCACAATATTATTAGTTTTAGTTTGAATGCGCCCAGTTGGATATCACATCAGGAATGTTTTGCCAACGACAGAGACCAAATACCTCTGCTGTTCGCTGATTCCTGAGCCGAATCGAATAAGATGACGTACTGCTTTCTCGATAAATCGCAACTGCTTTTCGAACATCTTATCAGCATGCCTATATGCCACGCATCATTCCCATCTGTGAGAAAGAGCGAACGGTAAAATGACAGATCTAAGATATCTGATGTGAAAATGAATTAATCAAGTTAATTTGTGATCTAATTGGGAGCGCTGCTTACTTAACTTCTGCTAGCATTTGTAGTCGTTGAGTTAAATTTTCTTAGAGGGAACGATGATTTCTAAAGATACGGAGGTAAGTCAAGAAATCAAATGAGACTTGCGGCGACAGAAAACATGCGAGCTTATTGTACAGATTATGAAACTTTCCAGTATTCAGTTAATTTCTTATTTTAAGCTACACTTGAATTACGGATATGATTTTCTTAATTTTGTAAAGGGAAAAAGCGCTGTTATTGACAAAATTCTCCCTTCAAACTTCTCTTAAAAGTTAAGCATCTAAGATGATATATAGAAGCTCACGTTCATAATGCTCCTCAAGATAGCTTGTGTGTTCTCATTAAGAACTACAACTGAATGCAAAAAGCACCAGTAAAAACAAAATGATTCAAACCAAAGCCATCCGCGCACGCTGGTGCTTTCATTTCTATTCAGCTTTCGTATCTACAAAGCAATTTCCAAAATCCTAGTCTCATGTAAAGCGATTCGCCGTGCACTCTTCCTACTAGCTGTCATATTATTACTTAAAATTACTACGAACTTCAAGCATCAAATAATTAGGACGTGAGATAACAGTCGCCAAAAGGAAATTCGGCATACCTAAAACACTAAACACCGCGAAAGTTCAAAGGAGGTATCTCAAACTAATCAACACGAAAGCAGCAATGAATGTACTAATGCAAATCATAAACTGAATTTGTACTTTACAGAGCAGTAATATGTAATAGGGACTTAAAATGAACTCAACAGTCGAATTGTATTACTGAATTCAAGTCAAACACTTTTATTCAAGAGCTTATGGGCTTCTAAAATTTCAAGCATACAGTTGAAGGAGTAAAGTGTGCCATGCTGCCAGATAGTAAATTTCTGGTGTGCATGGCACGAGGTTATAGATGTAGAAAATAACCATGCAACTGAAAAAAAAAAAATTTGGCATCCGTTCCTCCAGCGCAATATGATTGATAAGAGAATGAATGAAAGAATGGAAGTTCAAATGTTTGAACGTGCTTTGGTTCATAGTTCTTCTACTGCATGACTGAATCAATGAGTGATTCTCAATGCAGCTGTTATACTCCCATCGAATTCAAACCGCTTCTCGAAAATTTCACCTTCTCTGAATGCCGTTGTTTGGAAACCTCAATGAAGTAGTGACAGACAGTGAGGATTCGGACGGGTACTTCGAAGAGGTGGCTCCACACAGGAGCGTTTCCTAACCTTTCTATGTTTCCATTGAATTTCTCTAGCTTTTTAACTTCTGGAATATCGATTTTTGTGTGTGTGTGTGTGCAGCAAATCACTAAATAGTAATAGTCTTTCTGGCACAAGAGAGTTACCCGTACTTTGGAGCCAACTCTTCGTTCATCGCCGCGCCTTGAAACCCATTTTGGATTTGGGAAAGATTGAGAAACCATGGAAAGTTTCCACTTCTTTTCTCGAAAACTCGGATCCTCTGTCTCCAGATAAATATGATCTTGAAACTTAAATTTCCGCTCGCTTACCTCATGTTTCTTGTTCTAGAAAACTTATCGAAGAGCATCGTGCAGCACACAGATAAAGAATTGTCAGGAAAAATAAGACAGATTTCGCAAAATAGCAGAGAGTTTTTGCAGGAAACATATGTGGAACACAAGAATGCGCTTTGTAGAAAGAACTTTGTGCTCTTTATAACCGTTGCTACAGAAAGGATGTGAGGAAGACATTTCCGAGCATGGAGAATTCCTCATCCATGGTACCGCAGGAAAACCCTGGTAATCAGGGACGGGAATGCATTTAGGCAATGAAAACACTGTCTATAGTCTCCCATCGGAGATGGAGATGTCCATGCTTCCTTGTTTTTCTCATTGAAAGAAATACACTTCGCTTACGTCACAGAGCATCCACAGCTTAGATGGAACACTTTCACGCGAACTGTTGAGGTTTCCCTGTTTTTAGAAAACAGGTTCGGTATCGTGTCTACATGGTCAGACCCAGGAGATCAGATGCAGAATTCAGCTGACGATCCCCCAATGTTGGCATAGTAGAGCTGTTTCTACTATCGCAAGAATTTCAATTATTTTACTGCCCAGCGCAACGAATGCATCACGTGAATCTCACACAGATACGCTCAACTGTGTGTATTTTGAGGTCTTGCATTAGAGGAGTCGCCCTAGAAGTTTAAATCCTCCAGCAATGAAAATTCCCAAGATAGAGCAGATGAGATGGGATGGCACAGCCTGCAGTCAACTGCACTGTCCCCCACCCCCACCTCCACCCCGTTGTCGAGCAAGTCAGGCTCAAGTGGACACTCTGTCTGATAGGCCGTGAAGGCTTCCAGAGAGGGCAAGCGCTTTTCCGTTGGTCATGCCAAACATGACCGAAGTGAAAGGTGCGATGCATCCCTGCACCAGCGCAAAATCCAGCGGAACTTCGTTTTCCGCTGGATTCCATGCAGGATCGTGTTGTGACGATAAATCGGGAAGAAGAATTTCTTCATCTGAGACCAGAGACTCGTATTGGATCAAAAGGTACTCCTTTCACTCAGAAATCTCTGCGTGTTCATATCGTAATCTGGTCTCAGTGCATTCAGAAAAGTGTCCAAACGCTCCGTGAGGGTTTGTTGTTCACTTGCAGAGCTGGAAGGTGTCGGCACGGGGTCACTGGAAGCTGCAGTCTCTTCGCGGCGCACGCGTGGCGTTGCTGAGCACTCCCAAACACGTTCTGCACGTGACATCACTTCGTGCGTGTGGCCAACTGTGGGGTGGTGGTGTTTACGATGACGATGAGTGAATACGAGCATAAGGCGATGCACCAGTTCGGGAGCAGGCATGAAATTAAACTTGCTTCTGCCTTGAAGATCATCCCCGGCATTTGCGCACTGTGCCCATTGAGAGAGAGAAACAGTACAGGACCTCCTTGCGTTCTTGTAGCACATGAAGAGCATAACCGTAGTAATAACTGAATAGGAACACTACCTCACTCAAGGCCATTGCATTGTGTGTTCTTTGATGTGTTCCAATAAGGAACCTACATATTGCAGCGTTTTCTGTCTGTTGTTAGCAATCCGTATGCAAGAAGCACATTTGCTACATCAGCTGTGATCCGAGCGTGCAATAGCAGCTCGGTTTGTGAAGGACATCTGCATTAAGTTTGATTGACTCCGAGCACGGATCGCTCACTGCAAAATGCTCCTGGATACGTGGCTTTCTTATAGAAACAATCGGAAGTGTCCTAGAACAGAACAGCGATGGTGAACGTGTTTGGTCGAGAACACATTTTGGGGGTTTGTTCGACCAGAGAGAATTCTTGAAACTGTAATTGACCTCCTTGCTATGAGGCGTGCATCTAGCATTTTCCTTTATTAGCTCAGACCTCTGGTAACATTAGAGGACGTTCGTTCATATAACGTAAAAAAAAGGAAGAAAGAATTGAATTGAATTTGTAAGAACTTGAAACAACAGATGGAATATCAAGAACTCTGCTGTGCGATCTGCGGCTGATTCTTAGGATGGGGACCATTAGGGAAAAGAGAGCCCATCCTGGAATGACTTTATTGATCCCAAAAGTGATTTCAGGAATTTATTATTAATATTTCTGATACTCAGCCATCGATTCACTTTTTATTTTCTTTGCTATGCGTATGTAGGCATGTCATATATCTACACACACACATATGCATTGCATACAATGCAACGCTATCCGTCAGATTTATTTCCTTTTGATTTCTCAGGTTTCCTCTATTTCTTAAAGGCAGTAAATCTCTTGAAATACTCGCTAACGACTCGAATAAAATGGCGATGGAGCTCCACTGTAATCTCTTCATGATGCTCATGTCATTAAGAAGAGAAGCTGCTAATAAACACGTTAGTACTGTGTTCATGTTTTAGAACATGTGCTTTAAAGACGACTCGCTGACATTACAAATCCTCGACCAGAAGGGTTTAGCCTCAGTAGATCGCAGTGTGATGGCTGCTCTATCACGTAAAACACACCGGTCGGTACGTAAGTCGTGTGCGGGTGATTTGACACCTCCAAGTTCGCCATATGGAATGCTCGATACCCCTCAAACGCGCGCGTCTACGGGCGGAGTCGCTGCGCGCAGATGCTGTTCGCGCTGCTCGAAAGGACATCGGATTTTCACTTTTTCCGGGACTTGATGGCGGCGGCGGTATACGTCCCTGGAGAACAGAAGGAACGTCCCGGCATGCCAATCCTGTCCGTCCGACGCCGGGAGTGCGACGGTATCGTTGCTCTCGACTAGGACGGATTCTGCCTCAGAGACGTTCAGGCATGGTCCAACGGATTGAGACTTCGCTCCGCTGGCTGTTCGACGAAGGGCGTGTACCAAAAATCCGAATCTGCGGTTCCTCGCGTGCTGAGTAGGGTTTCTATCGCAACAACCATTCATCAGCAGGATAAAACTGACCTGTCTGGCGAGGATCTAATCGCTGAGGTTTTAAAGTCAGCGATTCTTTGTTGGGTCGTATTGGCTCAGTCAGTCCTGTGTTTTGCAGTTTCACTAAAGCGTCCATCATCCCTGCAACCACTTGGAACACCAAAAGTCCTAGATATTTCCTCTTCTTGACAGAGAGTGTCTTACAGGAGGGGAGGGAGGATGCCGGGACTGAGTGGCAGCGAGTGCTCCTTTCCAGCTCAACGGCTCAACCCTTTCCAGCCCCTCCACCCGCTTCACGGGAAGTCGCGCGCACCACGATCCAAGACCTCCGCGACGGAATCGCAGCATTCGCTGCATCGCTCCCCGAGCATTTTTTCCTGCTTCCACCCGAGAAGCGAGGAAACGGGATCCACGAGGAGCGCCTGCCGGCGCCGGCAGATGCAGGTGCGGGGCGTGGCGGTCACTCCTTGAGCTCCACGCGCGAACCACGCCTGAGACCGCGGCGTCTCTTCGCAGCTGCCGAAACCTTTCCCTTGTGCGGAGAGGGAAGTTTCTTGCGCCTCTGCGCACGTCTGCGGCCCGCTTGCGTCCGTGTCCAAAACAGCTCGGCAGCAGCCTGCGCAGTTCCTTCGGCAGCCGACGTGGCAGCAACCCTTGCATTGCTTTGGCGCGAAGGTTCGGGACGAGAAAGGTCTTCAGAGCATCCGAAGATTAGCAGCCGAGGGCAAGGGACGACATCGCGAAAATGCTTCTGGAATGCGTCTGCTTCTCTGAAAGGAGGCGTTGGTTGAAAGAAGATCAACAGGTGCGGTCGTCTGAGGATAAGAGGATGGAGTGGAAGTTGGGGCGTGGGGAAAAAATGCGCGCGCGTTTCCCAGGGTTTGGCGAACGGCTGGAATATGACGAGCTGAGAACGAATTGTAGGGAAACGCTAGCTTTTCGTCTGGAGTAAAAATTTTTGAAAAAACGGAATTCTTTTCATAACTCCTTACAGGCAGTAACATTCACTGAATTGCTAAAGAGAAGTGGATTGGCTGCTCCTCTTTAACTACCTACAGAAAGTGTTAGCATAAATTTCATGCAGTTTGGTTGACGAAGAGTTCTGGAAGGGAAGGTGCGGAGACCTGATCACCAGCATGAATGCAAATGTCTCGAATGACCCTCTGCATTTTTTCGTTTTCTTCAATTGATGCATATGGAAATTTATTTGTGCTTGTAATTCGACCGTTTTTTCCATGTGAAATTCGAGGATAGTTCTATAGATAGGATCACGAAGACAGCATCGAATGATGCTTGGACAGTAAAAGCTGTACTCACTTTGTTTGAAATCACTAATCGCTAAAACATAATATTTTTGGTACCTGTCTCCCAAAACAGGATGCACGACTCATTTCGAAAAAGCAGAATGTAAATAACTAAAAACTTTCAATTACAGAAAAGCCGATCGAATGCAGAGATACCATTTGCCATTAATCACCCTCTCCATAATGGAAGATTACTATGCATGAAAATTAAAATTAGGCGAGTTTCCAAGACTAAGATCCCATTTTTTTAATTTTTAATTTTGTTTTCTTTTTGCAAAGTTCATTTTCTCTGAAACTGATAAATAAAAAACTGCGGGCATACTTTTTGAAAAATTAATGTTCCGTCGCTATTTTGCTTTGACAGCCTACAACTCTCACTCATCGCGTTGTGTAAAATGAAAGTTCGACTTGAACTTTAATCTTAGAACAGAGGTTTCACGTTTACATCGCAAGGATGATCACTAGCATTGAACACAGTACAACACTTGAAATTTCTGATGAGCACTTTTGAAACGATTCCGAAATGCTCAAAAACGTTCAATTGAAGGGTTTAACGTATTACGCCATTTGGACCAACATCACGTGGCTTCTGCAACTCTAAGATAATGAAGTAACTTTCACAAAGAAAACTAGCACAGTAAACCAGAATCCACTCTATTTTGAGGTAGATAATTTATTTAGAAGACCTACCACAATGTTAAGTTTTCCGGCTGAAAGTACGAGTAAACACGTCTCGAAAAAAAAGCCATCAACGGAAACTGTTGGGCAGAGATTTCGGGAGTGCTCTTCGTTTCTTGGGTAAAACTTTTAACGACCTCAGAGCACCTATCGCAGAAACCAACTCATTGTTTACTTTCTAATTTGAGAAACAAACAGTACACATGTGCAAAGTACGTTACAGGCATCCGAGATATTTCAAGTGCGTCCAAGATTAACCGTTTCCGTAAATACTCCTCTCCCCCAGAGAACAAGATAGGGCGGTGGCAACGTTTAAGACCCGCATGCCCAGTTTTTTTTGTTTTTTCCCGACGTACGGCAATTTGATTTCACACTGTAGAATTGAGAACTCTACAAATTATACAAACAATCCTTGGCTTTTAATGATTTGATGAACTATTTTCTAAGAGTTCAATCGAAATGTCCTGCAAATGCATGTTCAAGGCACCTGGAAGGAACTTACGAAGTACTAGTCACTAGCAATGGAAAGGAAAAGGTCACAAAGTATCTTCTATGTTCCAATAGAAGAAACAATGGCGCAGGCTCCAACGAAGCTTCCTCGTACTCCTGAGTGTGTACAAACCAATGCTACGCAAGCTGAAAATCCTCCGATACCTTTGCCCAGAAACCGTTTGAAAAGGCAAACGCAACGGCTCATTGATTTCGAAAGTGAATGCGTTAAAGAAAATCCACAAAAGGGGCCATTCACTTCAAAAAACGCGGGTCCTACCGATTTTCTTTTTGATTACAATGGTGCAGTAGACCCAACTGGTTCTTCTATCAGCAAGAGCAAACCTCCAGTACCGCCAAAACCAGCCAAACTGCAACACCGAGTTCCTGGAACTCCAAAGGCAGCAACGACACTTTATGGTATTGCACAATACAGATTTATTGCAACAGAGCCTCATGACCTAGAACTGCAAGTATGGCAGCTTAGTGCCATTTACTGACTGATGACTGAGATTTGAAGGAGGGAGATCTGGTTGAAATAAAGGAAATCATCAATGCTGACTGGATCTGGGGATGTACTGCAGAGAAAGAAGGTGTCTTCCCATCCAATCATGTAAGCATTCTGGGCCATATTCCACAGACTGCAAAAGCTCTCTATGACTTTCAAGCTGAAGTGCCCAATGATTTGTCTTTCAAGGTAAAACTTAATGCTTATAAGAAAAGGAAAAGCAGCAATGCTTCTTTCAGGCTGGGGATTGTCTTCAAGTGTTTGGTTGGATTGACAAAGATTGGCTGTGGGCATCAAAGGAAGGACATGTAGGGCAAGTGCCCAAGTCCTTTCTTCAGATAGCTTTTCAGCATCCCCAAGACACCATATATTAGTTCATCCCTTGCAGCAAGTTTCTTTTGCCCAACAAATAGAGATCCAGGCGCATTGCAGCATATTCCTGATTGCACATCCTATCTTCTGTTCCAGAATTTTCCTTGTTTGCTTACCTGGAACCCAAACTGACACTGGTGCTGGATACTACAAGCTGCCCACATAGCCCAAAAAAAGTGTGACAATAATATGAATATAGGCAGTTCTTCCAAAACTTTTTCTGGCCTTTCAGGAGCTCCTCCAGTGCGCTGCTGCCAACTATTTAAATATTCCTTGATAAATGCTAGCTGTGAAAAAGGATATGAAAGATTTTCTGAATAGAGTACTCATTCTTACTTGTTCTTCATGATTAGGAAAGCTCTCAGGTAGAAGCTTGAAATGAGGAAAATCAGGATAATTATTGTCAATACATCGTTCACATAAGTGGTTAGCCAAATCAAACCCTCGATAGCCATATGCACAGAATTCGAAATCAATAAAGTGAAGAACAGGTTCTTCCAAAGTACTTCCATTCTCCAGCAGAATATTGCCTTCATTCAAGTCATTATGGCAAAATACAATGGGAGATGCACTCCTATGGATGGCTGTGCGAAGCCATGCCAATTCCTGCAACAAATCACATGAGGAGGGCAAATATATGGAAGCACGAGAAAGCCATCCAGTCAGCCTTTGCCAGAAACTATGGGGTTCCTTGCGAATAGGAAGCTGCAGAGCATGTAGTCGTCCCAGCTTCCTGGCTACTTCTTTTGAGATGGGATAGTAGGACATCTCTTTGTAACTTAATGATCTGGACTAAGATATCAGAATTAACAATCCTTTAAATCCACTACAGCCTACCGGAATGTATTCTTCAATTCTGCCTTCAGGAAATATTCCGTAAATTTTTGGTGCTAAGTTTCTCTCAGCTAAGTAGGTCACAATTACAGTCTCATGAATGAGATTTGATACTCTGTCAGCATCTCGTGAGCTGCCGAACAATCGTACAAGCACTTCAAATGGTTCCTTACCCTCTGGCTTGATACAGGTGGATAGGCAGCAGTGATACATGTGGTTGCTAGAACCAGTACTGCCAACATTCTGATTAGCATTAGCAAAATGACAGTACATAATGACATGTATTAGCACACAAATTATTAATATTGACTCAAGTTCCCAAAGCAGCCCACCTGTCCTGATTCCCAGCATGGGGAATTATGTCTGCAGAGGCTGCAGACATAAATTCCCATTACCTCCGACCTTATTTCTCTGCATAAAGCACCAAAAGTGTTGAAGAGTGCAGTTCCTCAATAGAACAGACTAAGAAATAACATAAGCAAACATGCAACTCAAAATGCGAAAAATGAAATCGATACTTCTAGAATGGATCAAAAAAACTTGGGCACTCTTAAGCATAATATGAATTTGAAACAAGTATACATGTTTCAAGGTAAACTGAAATGCTGTTGTTTGGTAGACTTTACGACATTTTGTTTTGTTTTTTTCCTACTCTTCTTTTTTTTTTTTTTGTGAATATTTAAATGTTCCAACCATACGGATACAACAGATTCACTTATTACGTTCATTGCAATCAAACAGGCAAACCAACCTTATTTTCTTAATGATGACATCTGTAAAGGAAACCTTTTTCCATACTCCACTGAGGAACTCAGAACACACTCTAATGGTTTTTTCTTTAATTTCTTGAGTAACATGGTTCATCTTGAAAAAATAATTCACAAATCACAAAGCCAACCGATTTCATTCCAAAATCTTACATATGATTAATATTAAAGCACACACTTTATTTTATACCCCGACTAGTCATATGATATTTCCTAAGAATCTCATATCAAATTGCATCAGCAAGTCATCTGCATCATTTAACTGGTATGTCTTAGTTTTGATATTACGATGGCAAATACTTTGAATGAGAAGAACTTTGAATTTACTGTGAACACATACCTTTTTGTCAATTTTAATGGGCATACTCATCGACAAACTCTTTGACACTTTTTCGATATTGTACAGTAAACGTACGGCATATGTACCTATGGTTGACAACACACTACACATACACCTCGTTCTGCTTAGGGTTGTATGCATCTGGCATGTATGGGCAAAAATGTGATTCGCAGATTACCACAACAAACCATTCACGTGAACACCAACACTGAAGCAATAGTGTCCGTGTGTATCCTTTAGGTACCAATGGTACGGGTGTGAAGGAATTTCAGCACAGTGCTTATCAAATGTAAATTTCTGCAATGGTTGCAAAGATAAACAGCATTTATCTGTCGATAGAAGGAGAAAAAGAAAGAAAAAAAAAATCCCCAGAACAAAAAACCGCTAAGAAAGCACACAGAATACGGTCAATTCATTGACATTTCAAGTAAACACGTGGATGAAAGGCACCAAAAGTATCCAATTATGTATATACCACCACGACATCCTTGGAAAAAGTTTCTGTAATGGAAATTTCTTATGGTACGGACTCGGATTCGCGGAGAACTCCTCGAGAATACACAAATTATGTTTGCAAATTTCTCAAATGATTCTTCGGGCATTTTTATTCAATGGGGCATCTCAATTTATGAATCATGTTTATAGAGTATCGACACCGTACGTTAAAAAACTTCAAATTAAACTGAACACAGTACGGTCTTTCGAAAACCAATGGGAAATGAGTGTCCTATGCATAGCAAAAGAAATGCAACCTCAAGTTGAAGACGTGGACATTAGAGGACGTTTGTGGAATTTCATCTACAAAAGATCTGTTTTTGAATTAGCTCACAACAGTAGCAGCAAAAATTCAAATTCTCTTGTAATGGATATTCCAATGCAAAGCGGTCTTCAGCAGGACTGATAGTGAAGCTCCACTTAACTTGTAAACGTTCAGACTGTCCTTTTGAGCTTCAGCAAAATGTATGAACTTGATGCACACCTGAAAACTGAAGCATCGTCCTCCCTGAGCGTTACCATCTTCTAGAGAGATTCACAAATGGTCACCACAGTCAGGTTTTTATTTTACAATACAAGCATTATCAAAATGATAAAGTCATTTGTAAACTCTCAAGAAAAGACCAAACAGAATACCTTGTTCTTTCTGTAAAAGAGATTACCGTCGAAATGAACTTAACAAAACCGAAAACGGCATTTGGTTCACTCATGCATTAAGAGTCCACGAATAGCGGAAACAACAACAGTTAACATTAATGATAGTCTGAAAGTCAAATGAAGTGGCCTCTTGACATGATTGGGAGAGGCTGAAATGACGGCTTTATCTCATGAATTGTTCAAGCTTTGCCTTCTCCCCAGTCATAATATCTAGCGGCGACTTCATTTCACTTTAAGACTATCATTAATGCTTTTCTGGTGTTTTTCTTGCAACCATGCAAGTGCTCAGTTGCTGAATTTTTTGAACATGTTAAATAACTTCCGCTAAGCAATAGATCGCATGTTGCTTTCTTAAGTTTTGGTTTTTATTTTTACTAGGAGGAACAAAAAGATTTTGACCTTGTTTTATGACGCATATTAATTGCCACAATAATCATGAAATGACTTGTGCTTAATGGCTGCAAAAGTTGTGTTTAAGCCTTTTGCTTTATAGCCGGGATACCTACAAACAACACAGAGAAATCAATACAGCATTCTTTAAGATCAAAACTCATACAATTCAAATCAACCGCATGAAAATTAAGGCAAATTCTTTTTTCTCTCTCCTTTTTCTCTCTCTCTAATCTGGTTATTTTGAGAATTTGCTGCGGAAGCATTCTTCGTTCACACTAAACTACGAAGCGAAAAGAAAGAAGGGAGAAAATACGTCGTGAATTGAAAAAAAGCAAATTTTCCTTGGAAAAAAGTTCTCGTGTTTCAAATATTGGGGAACGTCACAGTCTACAAATCGAGCCAGGAGGAGCTAGTAATCCAACTCCGATGCAGGAACGACCTATTTTGAAAACCCCAGTTTATTTGACTCGAAGTTAACTGAAAAGGCTTTTTATTGGAGAGATCTGAATCCGGAATGAACTTTTTCTTCCCAGAGAAATTTACAAAAAGAGCCGGCGACATTCGATCGAAAGTGGGGATCCGTCGATCCCCGCCTAGGAACCAACAAAATGCTGTTATAGGTGTCATCATCATTAGAACCTCTAATCGTTCTGTACGAGGCAGATGAGTTCCGGGGAGCTGACCGTGTGCTCATTCGCAGTTCGTAACGCGAGATTTAAAGCAGCATGCAAAGCAGCAGTGCCTGCGGTGATGTGTTTTTGCCTGGGACGCGAGGTGATAGTAGGCAAGTGAGAGGGCAACAGGAAATGTTTTTGTTGCCTCTCACGAAGTAAGCCTGGATAGAAAACCAGTGCTACTCGGGAGATGAAACAAACAAACTCCGTCCCTGCTTCTCGAAAAGAGCAGAAGGACTTTCAGAGCAGATTCGCTCTTATTTTATATTCTCGAGGTTCCACATTCGTCCACTCGCGTGTTTTAACCACGAACGAGGCGGCAGCCGATGCAGTGAAGCCTGCAGGCGCAAACGGCACCCAAGAGAGAGGGGATCACTTGACCGCAGAGCGGAAGAAGCAACCAACACAGTGTGGAAGATTCGCATCTCAACACGCTCACTCTGCGAAAGGTCACCTGAGAACAATCCCAGGTCGATTCCGGAAGCTCCTGTCGCTGTCCTCGAGAGGCACGAAGCGGCGATCTCCGCCTGCGTCTTCGAGGCAAGGGTAGAAAAGGAAAGCCCTAGGGGGAGCCGGCTACTGCGATCACGGTTCCAGCTACCCAGAGTGAGGGAGGGGGCGACCGGCAAAGGAGGACTCCAGTCACCCACGGAGATAGAACGCGACCAGGAAGCCCTTGGAAGGGGACCTCAGAGTCGCGTCCGCAGTTTGGATGATGGGAAATCCTTCTGGGTTCTTTTCTGTCTTCACCGTTTTCCTTCCAGCCTTTCTTGCTTTCTTTTCTTTCGGGTTTTCTTTTTTTTGGAGGGGTCTGCTGAGTACCTCAAGAACTGCCGTCATGCGCCTGGTAGCGGCTCACGCAGCTCTTTGACACCGTTCCACATCACCCGAGGGGATGTGTAATCCTTCAAGATAGGGGGTGTCCTGGGAGGCGACCGCCTTATGAATCCGGAAAGGGCTCTCACTCCTGGGGAGGGATCCCCGAAGGGGTCCCCTCCATTTTTCTTCTCCGGAGGGACACCTGGCAAAGGAATTGCTCCTGTTAGGTCCTCGAAGTAATGCTCCCGAAATTTCTCCGAAGGGTGCTCCCTGGAGGGGACGGCACGCTTCTTTACACACTCTGGAGAGGTGGCTCCATGGTACGAGACGCAGGGTCTCCGAAGGGAATGGGAGGGTCCGTTCCTTTGCACGACTGGAGGGGAACTACCCACTCCTTGATTCCGTTTTCCGGAAGGATCCGGAGGTCGATTCCCGATCCGGGCCACTCATCGGTAACCTCCGGTTTGAACCGCTACCAGCGCCGCATCCGAATGAACAGAGGCCGGCCAGCGTCATCTCGCGGGAGGAATTCGAACCCGCGACGCTTGGTAGAGACCGTGACCTCGTGACTCCCCACCAGCTTTACTGGAAGGTATCTGCGGAACACTTGGTGGTCGCGCCGCTTTTGAAGAGAAGGAAGCCGGGAAGGGGCTATCAGGATGATCGAGTTGCGGCTCCTGGTCACGCCGCAGGCACAGACGGAACTCACCGTTCTCCACCCGTCCCTCATGACCGAGGAGGGTTCGGTCTGACCAACTAGCACCACGTTTCAGCAGACAGGAAGAAGACGCCTGCGGCTAATTCAGATCTCTCCCATCTAACCCGCTTCATCGATGTCTCCCCCCTGTCCTCCTCTAAAAGGACAATTCTTCTAAAAGGCAGAACTAACTGATTTTTATGGACGCTAATTTTTGTATTTTATTACAAAAATATCTCTCAATGTAATTTCAAGTGACAATCGCACTTCATCTTACAGTCTATATTTTTAAAAAAGTAATTATTTATTAATTAATAATCAATCGAAAGTGATTATTAATTAATGGAACGTTTTATGTTACACTTGATATTTTATGTTTACAATAACATTTTGAAGGTTTAGAACGATATGCTTTAAGTAATGTAATAACCCAAATATGAAGATTGATGATAAATAATTAATAAACCAATAATATAGTAAGGGCATACCAACGAGATGATCAAACTGGCATTTTTGTAATTTGCAAACTTTCGGTGCGCTCCAGCTCAGTTCGCGGCGGAATAACCCTTTTAGCGTCACCGCAGTAGCCACTTTGGTTGCCCACTCTCCCCTCCCCCTCTTCTCCACGTGTTCTCCGGTCGCCGTCAAGGGGTCAAGGATGCTTTCCCGTCCACATTCTGCAGTTCGTTCGTGGCGGACACATCCCCGGGGAGGCGGATAGGAAAAGCAGGAGACGCCGGTCGGTCGGCTACGGACGGCCTCGGCATCGACTCTTTCTTGTGCAGATGCGTCCTCGTCGGGTCTCCATGCATCCTGCGACCGTTCGCTCACGAGGGCGAGCCACGCAGCGGGAACGGATGCTCCACGCGGACTCCCTCCTTCGGTTTTTCTGCCAGCGGACGGCTCTCCCGCCTTTTGCCCGATCGATCGTAGGTAAGCTGCGAAGAACCTCGCCGTCTGGAGAGGCTGCTGCGGGATGGATTCTCCTGGATCCCGATAAGTGATTGGATCGGAAAAGAGGAGAGGAGAGGAAGCATCCGGCAGATGTCGCCGCTGAGGCGCGGCCGTACAGGAGAGTTTTGCTCTTCGGGGAGAAGGGAGGACAGGGTCAGGGAACGCATTTCTCCCGTATGGGTATAAACACACACAAAAAAACAGAGCAGCCAGTTCCCCCCCCCCCTCCCCTCTCGAGCTGCGTCTTTCTAATGCGGCTTGCGGAAAATCCCTTTTTCCTTGCTCTCTGTTTTCCTATCTAGGCAGGGTGGCAGATGTTCCGGTTTCTCCATCTCGCCGCAGCTTCAGTGGCTCTTCGGCAAGCCCCTTATTCGGGAAAGAACGCGTTTCCTCCCGAGTTCCCAATCGGGGATCAGGAATGTGGGCGCACGTCCTGCAAACAGCCCTCCCTGTTCTTAGTCTTTCATTCCGTCCGTCGGATTCTTCGAATCTCTCCTCCTCTTCTATGCCCATCGGCAAGACCTGTGCCTGGACCACGCACCTTCACATTCAAAAATTTCCCCCAGCTCGAACTCCAGAGGGCTGGGAGCAGGGCGACCAGACCTGGAGTCATCCGAGGAAGAGCAGCCGCCCTAGCTCGTGGGGAACCTTTTTCCATGGACGTGACGGGAGCTGTGAGCCACCGAAACGAGTGGTCGTTCCCCGAACAGAGCTCCCGAGGCGTTTCCTGTACTTCCCGGAGTTGCCTAGCCCTTCCTCGATTTTCCCCAGCCTGGCAGGTGGCTCTCGTGAATTCGTGGCCTTCAGCGCAAAGAGAAGGGCAGTCGAAACCGCACAGAGGTCGTCTATTTCTTTCCACGACACACACAGGAGCTCGCAACCCGTGTCCACGGCTCCTGCAGTTGTCGCTGGTCATCCGCCCCACCCAGGAGCACGATGGGTGGTCTTCATTATTTTTCCCCGTCCAATAATAAAGCAGCATCCAATAATAATAGCAATAATAATAATAATTACGGATGTTGCCTTCCATCACGAGACAGAATTGTGTTTGTTCTGCTGCCCCCTCCTCCCCCCTGCCATCAAACCTCAGAAGGAACGAGGACCTGAGGAAAGCCATGTGGGGACACGGAGTCCGACTTGTGTACCTCCGCGTGAATATGGCGGACTGGACCACCTCACACTGGAGAGGATGGAACGCCAGCTCCGATTCAGAAGACTCGCCCTCGAGGCGGCGAAGTTATGGAAAACGCCCTGGAGCGCTCCAGTACATCCCCTCGCCGAGAGAGCAACCGGCTGCAAAAGTCTGTCTTCAGTCCTCGTGGCCAACCATACCAGTTTGAGGAATTGTGGCCTCCAACCGAGGGAAACGGTTGCCTTGGAGAAGGACAACATCTGGATCTCATGCCTCACCGCGAACTGCGTTTCCTGGCTCAGGGAGTGAGTTTTTCTTCATGGGGGAAGACCCACTGCTCGAGCAAGGCGGAGTGAGCCTGCCTACAGCGATGCAGATATGCTCGACAGCCGCTGCAAGAGGTCGTGTGTAACCCACGTAAGCCAGACAGGGTGTGGGCTTCGTTTATCCCTCCCCTCCCCTACCCAGTGCTGCTGCCCTCCCTAAAGGACGCAAGGGACAGCGACCCTTCAACAAGGTGGGAAATGTGTCCTGCTGCATTGCAGGACGAGATAAACTGCAAAGTACATGGATAACTCGGCAGCTCACGGACGCTGAGATGCCGAGTGTCCCGTCGAAAGTGTCCCTAGTGTCACTTTTGCGCTGGAGCGAGCTTCTCGCGATCCCTCCTGAGGAGGTGAAGAGGCCCCCACCGTGCTGGAACGGCGGCGCCCTTTCCCTCAAGTGGAGGGAGTCAGCGTTGCTGGTGGTGCATGGGGGAATCCCGTTGAAAGCGCGCCTTCACCACTGGACTCAAGGGGAGTGGGACAGCTTAGAATGGGACAAGTTCGGAAAGAAGGAGACCCTCCTGCATTTGCTATTGGACCGTGCTGCTCTATGACCCTTTGGGGAGCGCCTTGAGGCGACCCTAGGAATCCCAGAGGGCAGTTACAGGGACATTTTCCGACTCCTCTTCCTGCATGCCGCCTGCATCCTTCTCATTCCTGTGCAGTGTCTACGGAATCGCGACAGCCTGGAACGCGGGAGGAAGAGGCCAGGATCGCAGGGAAGCCATCCACTGGGCGCGGATCTTTTTGAAGACCTCCTCGAGGTGAATCTACCTGGGCAACATGAGTACACCATTTGTCATCATCCTAGACAGGATTCAGAGGACGTCTCCCAGAGAAACGAGATCCCCTCTCTGTCTCTCCCCACCTTTCTCCCTCCCAGAACTTTTCTACCCCTTTTTGTGTTTTTGTCTTTTGTTATTTTGCGGTTTCCCCTCCCTCATCGCTGCTGGAGAGGACCTCGCCGGTCTCCGCACCGGTGATCGGAAAGTTGGACGGAAGTGGCAAACCAAGTGTTTCACGGCAACACTAGTGTACTGGACTTCCATTTCTGATAATAAATGACCCGGTTGAAAAACCCGAGAGCCCTGGACTTGGCTTGAACTCGGGCAGTCTCCTGAAGCTTTTGCGGGGTGCACCTGAGCTCCCGGGATGCCACCTTTCCACAACCTCTTGATCCAGTCTCCTTCTTCGGCAGGTCCTCGGAGTATCTCGATGCCACATCCTTTTTTCTCCCCACCTTACCACGGATTTCCGCCCTGACTTTGCCTCGCACGGCCTGCTACCATCTGTCTCGCCGGGCTCGCCCACGCGGGCAGTGTGGATACGGACGGTCCGCGGCAACTCCTGTCCCACGAGGGGTTTCCGATCTTCTTCCCGTGAACGCACCAATTGCTCCAAAACTTCGCTGCGATGGCCAAGGTTCGCCATCGCAGCTGAATTTCTATCCGGTCCAATGTCAGGAGGCCAAGACTGCCGTCCCGACACGGAGCGCACAAGTCCATCAGAGGGATTCGGAGCCTCCCGTTGCCCCAAAAGGTGATGCGCAGGAGGTCCTTTGTCCTCTTATTAATTTCCACGTGGACAGGGCAAACAAAAAGTAAGGGGCGCAGGATGGGGGCTGCAAACGCGTTCCCTACAGCGGCCCGTTCCGGAAAAGTGAAACTTGTCTTCCAGGAACGGGCTGATCACCAACTTCACTTTCTGAAGACGACCTGACCATGCTTCTGCCTGGCAGAATTTCCCCAGCGGGACATCAAGGTACTTCAAGTACCTGCCCGTGGGGATCCCCAAGCGGATCCAGTCAGGCCACCCAACCAACGTCGCTCCAACTGCCACTACCGACGACTTTGCCCTGTTGACCCGGAGTCCTTTCCCACGCCTGAGCAGATCGAAAAAATTTTCTACTGCCGTTGCCGGGGCGGAAATGGGAAGCAGGAGCAGAAGATCGTCAGCAAACGCCGACACGGCAGGCGTGCTGGGGCACGATCTCGGCAGGGTGGCCAAAGTCTCCCTGTATGCTCTCAGCACCAACTCAAAGTAGGTTCTAAAGAGCAGGGGACTGAGGCTATCGCCCTGCTGAATCCCACGGCGCACGGGCACGCCGTACACGTTTTGTCCTCTGAAACTGATGTTTGTCAGAGCAGCGCGCCAGCAGGAGCGCAGGTACGCCGTTAAGGTAGGTGGGAAGCCCATGCGATGCAGAAGCACCAGGAGAATCTCCTGGTCCACGCATTCGAACGCCTTATGGAGATCGCCTGCGATCGCTAGAGCTCCCTTCCCGCCAGGCTGTCCCTTCTCTGCCCAGCGGTCGCTCTCAAATTGGGGTTGCTGACAGTTCCCTTTCGCTCTTTTGACTTCGCTCTGCGCATGAAACCATGTGCTGGAGAAGAAAAGGTCGGCCTCCATACTTCGCCCGGGAACAGCGTAAGTCTGCTCCGGGCTAATTACGGAGTTGGTCACCTGTCCTAAACGCGCAGCCCACACCGCAGCCACCAACTTGGAGTCCGTGTTCACCACCGTGATCGGACGCCAGTTCCTTAACTGCCTGAGGTCTCCTCCCTTAGGGCTTCGAGGCTGGACGTTTTCACCCGGTCAAGCCGGGGAGTTCATTTAAAAACTTTCGGTATTTGCGGTACAAGGCCCCGCTGCGGCCAATAAAACAGGGAGCTGCCGGGTTGTCGGTGCACAGACCGACTTGACACTCCACGTCAGCGGAGGGGGATGGGGAAAACAAAAATAAAAATAAAGGAAACTGAAAACACAAAAAACCATAGTTCTTTGAAGGGCCGGGAAGACAGCTCTCCCATGGTCCAACCGCTCATCTTCTTCTCTCTGCCTGCGATCCGACAGGAGACTTGCTACTTCGACGTCCGGCCGCTGATGAGGGCCCTCCGCAGGTAGGGCAGCGCCGTAGCTAAAGGGGTGATCTCCGCCCATGTGCTCCTGGTGGGACATTCCAGAATGCTCCATTGGGGACTCCTTTGCAGAGCACGCCTCTTCCACTGGACATCAGGGAGTGTGGATGCCAATTGTGCAGGATGCGGGAAAAGGGAAACCTTCCCTCACCTACTTATCGAGTGTGTCGCCCTCCGGCCCATGTGGGATCGCCTCTCGTCGATTGTGAACATTCCGGTGGGCGACACAAAAGACATTTTCCTTCGCCTCCTGATGCGGGACGCCCTGACAACAGCCGCGTGTGTTGTAGTTCTCTGCTACAAACGCGGAATACTGGAAAAGTGGAATGCATCGAGTAGAGGACATAGAAGCCGGAACGCCATTCACTGGGCAGTCCTCTCCATGGAAAAGGCATGCCGATGGCGACGGTTAAGGGCAATTCAACCGGCACTTGCCCGCATCCGAAACCGGATGCAGAGGACTCCACCCAGCGAGCAGTGATCCCATCCCATCCCTCCTCACCCTATAAAACTTTGTCCCCCCTGGCGTTTTTGCTTTTTTTTCTTTTGTTTTTTTTGGTTTTCCCGTCCCCTTCGCCCGTGGAGAGTACCTCACCGGCCAGCGGGTCGGTTAGGACAAGTGAAAAAAGACTGCCAGAACCATATGCTCTGGATGAAGCAATGCCCAAAAGACTAAATTTAATTATAACAAATAATGTAGAATTTTAAAAATAAAAGCCCCGGCTTATCCGGGTGAAAAACAACTTGAAGAGCTATATGCACCCTCGGATAGGGTGGACAATGAGAAATAGCGGAGTGGCCCCTCCTCCCTAACGAGGCCAACAGTTCTTCAGCACTTAGCGAACTCGAAAAAAAAGACCTGATCCTGGATGAGCCTCGGCAAATGAACCCAGAGAGTTGAGTTTCCCCTCTCACCACTTGCTTTGTAGGCTCCATCCTGAGCGTTCCTCGTCCGCTGCCGAATTCGAGCGCGACATTACAGCGACTTCCGTCTTCGGGGAGGAGGGCGGGGAAGGAGATCATCCCGAGGTTCCGGTCGCAGTTCCGACTTCCAGCACCCTCTATCGATCCCTCTACAGTTGATTCGACCTGTGAAGAACCAGTAAGCCGATGCTGCAGTTTGTTCTCCCCCGCTCCCGTCCTCCCATGTCCCGTCGTCGAATACACTCCTTCCTGCCGTCCCTCCGTATAGGGCAGCGCTTGTTCCCACTAGAGTTTTCGCGTCCTGAGGGCTGCTCTTCCAAGGATTTTACTGCTGCAACAGTCGCATCTCGTGGTGGTGTCCAATAGCGACGAACTATTTACAGTGCTCAATCTTGAGTCCTGGCTTCTGGTGAATCCATAGTGTCCCTTGCTCAGGGATTGTGAAGGAGGCTTTTCGCCCGGTCACGCAAGACGCTCATTAATACAAAGAACAACAGCAACAACAGCAAAGGAGTGCAAGGAACGGATTCCCTTACCATTCCCATCCGAAGAAAAATGCCCCCAAAAGAAGTTCAATCAGGAATGTTGACTGACCTTCAGGTCAGCTGTAAAAATCGTTCGGAACATTGTTGAGTTAAAAAATTAATAGGTACTTTACATAACTGGTGGGTCCAGAAGATAAGGAACACCAGAGTTGCTGTTCCTCTTTTACAGCCTCGTAAGATGGTGGCGATCTCTTTTCTGACTTCTGTTCTCAGATGGGTCCACCCGAAAGCCTTCTTTATGAGGGTGGCTGAGATGCAGATGGTTTTCCGGACCAAGAAGTACCCACTCCAATGATGAGGCCTTCCAAGGCCACGGAAATCTCCAGGAAGGTCCGCGATAACTTCTTTCCCACGAGAAGTTTCCCATTCCCTTCGAGTTCTAGTCACCGCCGCTGGCTGGCAGCTATGCGTCCCGTCGGCTTTGGATTTCGAAGCCGATGTTCCGGACCATGTCGTGGGTTTCCCGGAGACGTGCCATCTGATCAAGCCGAATGATCTGCATAATCCGCCTCCTCTTCTCCTAATTCGAAATCCCATTGGTGTTCCATAAGGCCATTTTTGCTCTTCTACTCGACGACAGGAAAGAGGACGCAGCGCTTTGTTTGGCAGCTAAGCATCTTGCCCTGGGACATGATGTCAACCGATGTCTGAACGGCTTGCGGCCCATGAAGAAAGTGGACTGCTGCCAGCATCGGGTGGTCATTTCTCGTAAGTCCACGTAAACACTACAGACACTCGAAATGAATGCTTCTTCGTACCTTTCTTCTCCCGAGAAGATCTTGCCAGTCAGTATATGTTCTCTTCCAGTACACAATCTAGCAAGAGCATAACCTAACCTGACCTGACCTGACCACCATCCACTAGAATTGTGGCAAAATCGGCTGCCTAACTGAACTCCCTTCACTTCTCTATACTGGAACACTTGTGCCCAAGGCGTAAACTTACTGTCGGACGGAAGAAACGTGGGGCTGCTGCCTCTCGAATTCCCCACAAGATGCGTCCGTCGGAATTTATGTCCTAGTTCGGGACTTCCGATGTGTCATACAGTACGTAAAAACGCCCTCGACCAAACAGCACGGCTGTCCGGATGAGGTCAAAGTTCGCATTTTCATCGTACAGTGAGAGACAGTAATGTGGTCATCGAACAAGATATTCATCTTGCACCAGTGCCATCCTCACTGGCCAGTTTTTTGTTGCGGATCAAGGCGACTTCATCTACATCCTGAATTTTTCAAGATGGCTGTTCCCTGTGCCCCGCGAGTTGCACCTGTCGCATTTCCGGCCGTTTCCGTCACCATTGCGTAGGTCGCTGCTGTCGTCGCTCTGTCCCAGCACTTCAGCGGAGCCACCTGTCACACCTCCGTGAAGCCTTCCTCCTGATGAGCGTCCATCTTGTGAATCCTCGATCTTGTAATCCACCCTGCAAATTGCCCATCTTCTCCACCCCTTCTTGCTGTTCTTCAGTCCATCAGAAGGCGTGCAAGAGCAGCTTCCTCTTCGGAAGCGCGGTTTCCAATGGGCTGCTTTGGGGGCCCATTGAAGGATTGATGCCAGAGGAGAGGAGGAGGAGGAGGAGGGGAAGAGGTCGCGGCACTCAGCCGTTGCCCATGACGAACGCCAACCCGATGAAAACGGAAAAGGTGATGCGAGAGATGCGGGAGCCGGATTGCGGGTTGCTGCGGGCACCCTCTAATCCGAAGATGCAGAAAGTCAGGGATGGATGCACGTTAAGCTCGTGGCGCCCTCTTCCCTTTCGAAGGGATAAAGGGAGTTCCTGCGAGAGCTGTTCCAAGAAAGGTTGGCCTCACCTCGAGCCCCTCTGCGGTGTCACCACCGCGGTGTTTCGCGCGCGAACCTAAGCGCACGGACTTCTTACCCTGAACGTCCCTGTTTCGGAACGGACTTTCCCAAGGTAACCGAACCCCCGTTCAGCTTTACCCCTTGGGGTCGGACACCGCGTGCAAACGTCGGTAGCGCGGTAGGCGCAGAAAGAGTCCTGGATGATCAGAGGGATTCTCCAAACTCTTCAGCCCTGGTTCCTCCTCCCCCACACGACACCGGGTGACGCTCTGTCGGGACATTCGAAATAGCTCCTGCCTTGTCCCCAGGGTGCCTTCCGCTCTTCCAGAGCCAGCGCTCCGCATCGCTGCCCTCCCCCCCCCCCCCCACCGCTTGATTTCGGGTCGCTTCTCCAGCTGCTGGCGAAAAGGCGCGAAATAGCAACCGCCAACCACTGATTCCCGGATCGCCCTAGGGGTTAGTGTCCACCATCAGCTGAGAGGCTACTTCGCTTTCCTTTCTCTCCGGAGACGGAGCTCCTCCGCACTCCCTGTGGAGTAGGAGTGGGTGGGCGGTGGCGAGCCGACGGTGCTTCTGGGTCGGGAGTGAGACGAGGAGACGGCAGCGGGGCTGGTAGTCGACAGGGGGCTGACCGGGAGGCGTCGCCCTCCTAAAGCTCTACTGACGCAGCCCGCTCCCAGCTAAGGATGCTCCGAGCTCTTTCGGCCGGTCCCCACCGATCCGGCGCCACCCACGGGAACCGCACCGAGCAGGTGTTTCCCTCCCTGAGGGAAGGGGTCATTTGTCGAGTCCCTCAGCGCCGGATCCGACTGCAGGGCACCGAAAACCTCCGCGGTCCATCCGCCGGTTCCGTGGACGGGTGACCCTTTAGTGGTCCGCGGGTGATAGCGGTGGCGAGGACCAGGAGGAAGCAGTGGATGTCAAGAGACGGGTCGCTGAAGATCCACAAGAGATAACCGGATCCCTGACGTGGGTACGAGACTGGAACCTTGGCTATGTAGCTGCTTAGCTCCTCCGCTTCTCCCACGGCGGAGGAGAGAAGCCGTCGCCGAGGTCGGGCGACTCTGTGTCGGATGGATGGTGGTGATGGTAGTCCTCGACGCTATCGTGGAGCACGTCCAAGACGACCGACTCGGGTCGGAGGTGCCCTTGAAGGAGCTCTGTTGCCGCGACTGGTCCACGTCGTGCTCTTCCGCTCCGGGCGTTCGTTCCGCGAGGCACGGGGAGGAAGGAGGAGAGGGAGGACGGTCTCGAAGGGCGGAACGCCCGCCCGTTGTCAGGAGAAAGCGGATGAGACCTCCGCACTTTTTGGAAAAGAGAGAGTCACGCGCACTCGGTGAGGTAGCTCACAGCGCCTCCGACGTCCCCGTGCCAGGGGACCGAGGTGCCCCCGTTTGCCTCCCTCCAGGAGGCCCCCAGGTCCGCCCACAAAGATGGCCGCAAGCAGGGTGCGCAGCATGCCCTCCAGCGCCCTGCGCTTCTGCACCCGCACAAGCAGGCGGGACTCCGGGGCTGGCTGCAGTGAGACGCGGCCATGCTTCCCAGAGATCCACCGAGAAGGGAAGGGCTGTCGCACTATCTCCTCGTGGTTGCCTCCTCCCGAAACGAAAAGTTCGGAGGGCAGATGAAATCCAGGACGCAGTCCCCTCCCAAATGCTGTCCCGTAGAGGTACCAACTCCCTTGTCAGTTTGCTGAGGACAACAGGAGAGCCGAAGAACTGCATATCGCTGCTGCTGTTGGTGCTGTCCGAGCACGTGGCAGTGGCGCCAACCATGATGGATAGGTGGAGGAGAAGGAGGAATGGAAGAGGAGGAGGAGGAAAGAAGGAGGAAAAGAGGGGGGAGGAGTGGGGCGCTATGCAAACGGCTGTAGCAAGGCTGTCCTTTGAGTTCCTGCGCATCTCTCCTTCCTCACATTGCCTGTGCCTACTTTGCCACTTTCGCTCTTCCCTCTCATTTCATTCTCTCCTTCTTTCTCCCCCGGAAAGACAGGGACGAGTCCGAGGACGGAGTGTGTGCCCTTGGCCGGTCTCTGGTGGGCACACGAGACGACCGCCGAAGACAGGGAGACTCCGGGAGGCTAAGGGTGGATGTTCTCAGACACGAAGGAGCCTTCTGGCAATCGCTCTCACCCACCCACCCGCATCCTCTGCTGCTGGCTTCTCGAGGTCTTCCAAAGGAAGCACTCGAACAGACCATCCAGCTCACCGATGGGGTCGGACTCTCTTGCAAGGTTCAGGGAGTGCCTCGAGCCGAAGGCCAGCGAGGGGACCGCACAACCTTTCTCATAGAGGGGAGGTCCCTCAGGCTTCCCCTTCCCGCAGGGTTCGTCGCAGCTGCGGGAACAAGGAGTGGTTCCTAGAGTCTCACGAGAGGGAGGGAATCCCGAGATAAAGGGAAGGGGGGGGGGGGATGGACCCTGACTGCGCGTGATGGAAGGGGTGGGAGCGAGAGCGGGTCTTCAGAGGCGAAGTGGTCATTCAACCTGAGGACCCGCGGAGGTTGAGCGGGCCGTGGCACCTGCCTCGAAAGAGAAGGCCGTGCTGCCCGCAGCGGAGATGCCAGGAGCTTCGCGGACGCGCAGCGGGGCGTGTGCAACGCGCGCGCGCGACCTCCCCCTCTGACATGAACCGTCGGGACAAGGTGGCTGCGCGAGAAGGCTCTTCTAGAGGGAAGCGATTCTCTCCCTCCTCCTCTCCTTCCGCCTCCCGAACTCCCCGGGAGTTGCCCAAGGTTGCCTTTTTCCTTCTTCCTTGAAACTCATCCCCAGCGAGGGGGCAGCCAGGAAGCGGCAAGGTCACCTGGGAGGCTTTGCCGGAGGCAACTGGAGAGAGAGAAAGGTTCATGCCGATGGACCCCACAGGGTGTTTGTTTGAAGCACGGGCGCGGAGCTCCTCTCCGGTACGTAAGGCGGTCTCCACGGGCAACAGAACCCGCCGTTCCTCTCGCGGTCTCGCAGCCAACCCACCTTCCTCTCCTCTCTCCGCATCTACGCAACGGAGCTTCTCTCGGCTCCTTTTCCCGGATCGCCTTTCGGCGGGCTGGCGCACATCCTTTTCGTGGGAGCCGAGATCCCCGCCCCAGTCCGCAGCTCGCTGGCAGCCTTCCCAAGAGCCTGTGCATTGTCTGGCTCCCGAACGGCGCCTGGAGGAGGGGACGATCCCCAATCCACGAGGGGAAAAGAGCTTCTTGAGTTGCGCGAGCGGATCACACGCATCCTCTTCGTGCAGGGCATGCGCGTCGATCGCAGCACCGCGGACGCTGGGTCGAAAGGCACCGCTTCGCCGGACCGCGAGCCGACAGAGGCTCCGGTTGTTTTTTGCGACTCGACTCATCCCGCCAGCAATCCCTCTCTCTCCAACAATACCGCACTGTCCAACACCACCGGGGATCGGACTTCCCGCTCACACGGCGAGCGAGCAGTTGGCCCTCGGGAGAGACGGACAGCCTCCATCGAAGTGTTGAGACTTCTTGAGGGGGGGGGGGGCGATGAGGGATAGGGAAGTCACAGGCTCTGCACGGAGAAGGTTCCCGAGGAGTGGGCTCCGAGATCCGCCACGTGCGTGCGCGAGCTATGCGGAGCTCACGGGGCGCCCATGTTGTTGTCGATCCGCTGCTGCCTTTTATCTCCCGTCTCCGAAAGCCGGGACTGGAGGGGAAGAGAGAGATTTCCTCCGAATTTCCGCGGAGTGCGGTGTCCTTGAGAGGCTGTCCAGCAGATTCTCAGCGAGCGACCAAAGACGGAGAGGGAGAGAACGGGAACCAAGCAGGAGGAAGGGGGAAGGGCCCTCCCTTCCCCCTTTCTCCTTCTTGGATGATGGAAATCCTTGGGTTCTTCTTTTTCTTCTGTCCTCGCTGTTTTCCTTCCCGCCTTATTTTTTTTTAAAGTTTTCTTTTGTTTGGTTTGCTAAGTACCTCAAGAGCCGGTCGCGTGCCTCGCAGAGCACGTGGCTCTTTAACACTATTCCACGCCACCCGCGGAGGGTGCGTGTTATTCTTCATGATAGGGGGGGCGCCCCGGAAGGGGTCCGCCCTATGAATCCAGGAAGGCTCGGAGTCCGTTCCTCTCACGTTTGGGAAGGGGGAGATCGCACCTCCCACCCTGGTTGTCTCCGAAGGGGAACCCAGAAGGGAATCTCCTTCCTCCTTCTCTCCAAAGGGACCCCCCGGAAAGGGGGTGGTCCTCTCGATTTCCTCTTCTCCGTAGGGAACTCGGAAAGGATCCGCTAGTAGGAATTTCTTCTCCGGAGGAAACCCGTAAGGGAACCGCTCCTTTTCACTCCTCTGAAGAGAACCCCGAAGGGACACTTCCGAAACTCAGAAGGGGCGCTGCAGCTTCCCGCAGGGAATCGCTCTCGCTTGCTTCCTTGTGCACACTCTGTGAAGAGGCGACGACTCGGAGGGACCCCCCAACAGGGGGGGTCCGCTCCTTTGAACAACTGGAGAGGTGCCCGTGAGGGCTCTTGCTCCATCTTGAAACCGGAGGGCCCTCCCAGTGAGGGGGGTCCACTCTCCGTTGCACGACAGGAAGGGGAACTCCCACTCCTTGATTTCTGGAAGGACCCGAAAGTCGACTCCCATTGTTCCGGCCTTCATCGGGGGCCTCCGGCTTAAACGACCACCGGTGCCACGCCCGAATGTCTCGGCCAGCCAGCGCCATTGCAGGAGAAACTCGGCGCAGTGGCGTCAGTTTCTGCCGGAGTATTCGATCCCACGACGTATGGTGCCACGAGCAGAAGCCTTAACCACAAAGCCTCCGACGCGGGCATTGGGAATCTTCCGTGGGGACATGGAGGCTCGAAGATCACTGATCGGTGCCCTTAGAGTGTTTGGCAGAGGGAAGGAGGAAATGGGGGGGGGGGGGGGAGGAGATTCTGTGCTGCATCCTAGACTCGCTCCGGCTGCTGGGATGGCAGGCAGCGATTCTGCCCGGCGATGAGGTCGCCGGGCAGAATCACAGGCGGGGGCGGCTCTGCTGTTACGCAGGCGCATTCCAGGAAGCGGCTGGGTTCAGTTGCCTCCTTTGCTCCGCTGCAGTGGCCACCTCCGCATGCCAATGAGGGGTGAGGTGGGAGGAGCCCACAATCCAACGCGACTGGCTGCGCAGGAACGGATCCCATCGCTTCACGCGTTTCCTGCGCGGGGCGGCCTCCCTTCCAGCCGCGTGTGGGACCTACAGAGTACGGCGAAGCGGAGGCGCGGTCGGCCGCATTCGCGCAGGGGTTGCTCCCTATCGTTCGCGTGGTGAGTTCGTTTCATTTTGAGTCGCGTCCACGCTGTGAGCTTTCCTTCGCAGCATCAGTTGCTTTGCCATCGAAGTCATACGGCTGTTGCATGTGTCTGATGAAGAACCTCGTGGATAGGCGGATGCCCGTAAAGAGCATCTCTCCAGGAGGTAATGAGCACGCACGACGTTGAGCAAAAGCGACCGATGCCAACGGGTATCAAGCTGAGACGCCGCCTAGCCACGGTAGCTTTCGGAATTGGACGTTAGATGACATTGGTTTCGCGTCGTGCGTGCATGGCCGCCGCTAGATGGAATTGGCCCGCGTCGTGGCGCTCATCGCTCGCCGCTTGTGCGTGATGTGTACCGATCAGAGAGGCAAAGATCGACTCGCTTGACCTCGCTGCAACGTGAGAGGATTCTGCAATGCTCTTGTTGGAGAATCGGGAATGTGGGAGATGTTGAGATTTCAAGGGAAAGCAAATCGGAAGTGGGAAAACTGCACGCAACCCATCGTTTCGATAACAAGACTGGAAGTGAGGGGACACTCTCGGGACACTCGCTCCGTAGGGAGCCTCTGCGTTTCGAGGAACAGTCAGGAGAAGGCCTAGAACAAGTTCCGCTTCCCCTCCCTCCCCCACATGATTGCCTTGGCGATATGGACAACGTGATTGCGGAACCTACAAAACCAGTCCAGAGATGTTTTCGCAAACTCTCCTCTGGAACTGCTCCGTATTTGGTATCCTCGGAGAGAATCGGAGCCGACCTGGACCGTAAGCGAAGAATTCAGCGTCCGCGGATATCCTTCCTGTGCGGCCCACGGTGCCTTTTTGAAGCTGGAATTCACCTTCCTGATGTCTACCTTGAGAGTTTCAATACGCTTGTCATTTCACCCTCACCCTCCTACACCTATAACTGCGCCCTTTTGTGTTCTGCGAATGCAATGGCTGTTGAACAGGAGGGCTTCTTTTTTTGCATTTTCATCCTCCGCGTTACTTCTAGACCCTAGGCGCCGGTGCTGGCATCTCGAGGTAGACGGGAAACCTACCTTGAACTGGCTAAACTAGATGGCGTTGGAACGATGCACAAAAGAAATTGGATGAAAAAGCCGGCGCCACCATAAACGCTGGATTCGACTGCAAATGGATACATCGTTCGGATCGAAATACCCGAAGGACGGGAAGGAGACCGAGCCGCTCTTTCATACCACTAACCGGTGCAATCGGTGAGGAAGTCCTTCATCGGGACCTCTCTCCGAAAGTTGGGTTTTGCGTTGGAATGGAGTCATGTGGTTTTCTTTTTTTTTTTTCTCTCCGACTCTAGAGAAGGGGAGAAATGACGAAGGGTTTCTTGGCTGAGAACGCTGGAGTCACGTGTTTCGTGGCAGGGATTGCACCACACTTCTAGAGGACTCAGCGAATCATCCTCCCCCTTCTCCCCCCTCGCCTTTGCGAGCCGTGCAGGGTGAAGGAGATTTCACGTAGAAAAGGAGGGAACCCTCCCCCGCGAGCGACTTCGACCTCGCGTGAACGGCTCGACAAGTAAATGTCAAACTGGAACCGGCAGCCAGAAGTTTCCGCGAGCCAAGCAGATGGCGCTGAGAGCAACACACACACAAAAAAACAAAGCCAAAAAGAGGGGTTCTCGCAGGGCAGTTTGCAAGAACTTGCGAGAAATAAATACGAAAGCGCAGCGTCTCTCCAAACAATAAGCAACGAAACGGTCGAGTCCTCTCCCTCTCCCTTCCTTTTTTGATGGAACCCAGGATGTACGCGTTTCCCGCAATTTCATCCTCAAAAGGATTCCGGTTTCTCTCGGCGGCTGTTTCCCGAGAGCCCCGATCGAAAGGGGAAAGCGCGTGGGGGGCGAAGATCCTTCGATTCTTTAAGCTCCGACACTGGGCCGAGGTCTCTGCAGCAGCTCAGCAACCAGTCTGCCGACCCACTGACGATACTTCGACTGCGCTCGCTGCTCCAGGAAACGCCCTCCTGGGGGTCCAGCTTTTCCGGTCGAGCGTCCGTCGGGAACTTCTCATGGGCTAACGGGAGGCGGGAAACAGGAAAGGCTGCTGCTGCTGTTGCTGCGCTCTCTCCCCCATCGCGTGACGTGAGCGAACTTCAGCAGTGGATCGCCGTCAAGCATTCCCGGTTCCCGAGTCGCGCGCGCTCCCCCTGCAATGGGGGCGAAGGGAGAAAACCAGACTTTTTGACGGCGGGTGGCGCAAATAAAAACTCCTGGGACGCCCTGCCGACTCCACGCCAGCAAAGCGAGAGGGGGACTCCGTTACGGGGCGCGTACGACGGGAGGGGGCGCGGCGACGAGCGACACGCGGTCGTTTCGTCGAAAATGGCGGCACTCGCAATGTGGCAACGCCAATGTTACCCTTTGGGTGCGGAGTTCATCAGATGTAAACGCCCATGTTGACGGCACGCGAGTCGCAGTGGCGATCCCTGTGGACGGCGTGCTTTCTCGCGTGCCGCGCACGCGATCGAGGAACCGACTGACTATAGAAAGTGATCATTAAAGTTGCTATTGTAATTGTTTATTCACACCACATTAAATAAAATGTTTTCATTTTTCCCAAGCATATTTCTTTAAAAATTATGATTCGAATAAATCAATAATTCATTCACATTCTTAAGATATCACAAAGATAGAAAACAATATGATAAATTCTATACAACACCGAGAAAAAACGAGAATACCTAGCCGACATAAATAGAATTTTGTTTACTGTCGTTGCTAAGGGAACGCAGGTGTATGCTTCCATATCAAACATGAATAAGTGTTAACTCATGTCGTGAGCATAAGGTTAAAAAGAAAAAAATCATTTGATGCATAGATGCGTCCATAGCACTCAAAGGGTTCATATGGTACATGTGTGCGCGTACGGTTGCACATGGCAGCCACTTGCCGAGCAGGGCCTAGTGAACGCATAGCGGCAAGACGAAAGCCGGAACTGAAATGGAAAGTTTGGATGCAGGCAGCGTGACGTGTGCGGCCACAGGCGCCGGCGGGAGGCTGTCGACCCCCAGGCTATCGACTTCGCCCTCAAAGCAGGTGATTTTCCAAAATGAGGGAGGGAGGGAAGAAAGGAAAACAACCAACAACTGGATGCAGGACAGTTGCGCTGGTTGTTGTCGTTGACGTTCCCGTTCCCTCCGATGATGGCCAACCAAAAAAGAGGGGAAAAAAAGAAACGCAGCTCCAAGTGCCCTGAAGCCTGGAGCTTCCTCAATAGGCATCCTCTTACGTGACACCTTTAGCCTCGCCTTTTCACCCTTGGCCTTTCGCGAACGAACGACGTCCGCTCCCGAAGCTGAAAGTCGTGATGTCGTCGTCGCCAACCGACCTCCCACCTGCACCTAGCTCGTCCACCGATCATCTCTGATGAATCTTCCGCCTCTTGGTTCCCTTTCCGACATCCTCCAGCGGCTCCTGGAAATCGGAAGGGATCGCAGCTCGTAGCGAGGCGTCCTCTGCATCCTGCCCAGGATTCTGGCGAGATTGCTCCGGGTCTTGTCCAGACAGGACCCCATCTCCTGAAGACATTCTCTGCCAAGACTCACCCTAGAGGGAGCTTCCCGCTGTTCTGTCCGAAACACGGCCGACCTTATCAAGGAAGGATGCCCCACGAAATCGACATGCCGGTGCCAACAAACCCTCTCTTAACGCCCACCTGCAGCCGCATGCGAAGAACTTGCCAAACCGGTCGACAAGGAAGGGATGGTGGTGTCCACGAAAAGGAAGGCTGGAAGCCATCAAAGGTTAAGGACTCTGTGTAGCGACCGCGGGCACCGGTCCGAAAGCCTCCTGGACGTTTCGATAGGGAGAAATGGAGTTTGAGTTTGCCCGTCGCGTCCGCGCGCGTTGCCGAACTGCGGAGGAGGCGGATGGGTTGCTGAAAGAACTCTTCTCCCTTCCCCCCTTCTTCACCGGCACGCCTCGTACTGATGACTGACCATCCCCTCTGACTCCTCAGGACATCCAAAAGCATGTCGCCGCTCAGGGAGGAAAAGTCACTCGGTCACGCCAGGCGTCCGCCAAACAGATGAAGAGCACGGTAGACTTGCAGCCAAGGCAGGACTGGAGATCCTGCCTAGTCCCAATAGCCGTGACAGGATGCCGGCGAATTCCTCAAAGGAGGACGGAGGGAAAAGTACTAAAAAAATAAATAAATAAGATTGTTGGTCTTGGAAGGGGCGGAGAGGGAGAGCGATTGCTGTCCCTTTCCACGGACGTTCCAAGGGTGCCCTGCTTTGTAAGATGCCGGCCGGTTTTTCCTAGGGAAGCCATCGCGTCGCCATACTCAGCAGGCAGACCCAGGCCGTCAGCTCTCTTTCTGCGCCAGTACGAACCGCAGCGGAAGCAGCGAAGGGCCGCCGCGGATGCGGCCGGCATCCCAGGTCGCGCGAGGAGACGCTCCGACACGTCCCTGGAGGATTGCCTGCCAAGAACGGGAAAGCCGTGGAGAAAAAAAGCTTCCAAACTCTGTGGAGGGCAGAGCGATCCGCGACCAGTTGCGGGAAGGAGTCAGCGCAGACGATACACCCGGTACAGCTGCATTCCTCCCCTCCCCCCCACAGCTTCTGGGTCCGGAAGTACCGACGAGCGCTGAGGAAGGACATTGGGCAGGGTGTCAGACCCCAGGCCCCACGCCGCTCAGCACCTACTTCGACTTGGAGCAGGGAAATTCCGGTGTGTGCCCTCGAAAGACCTCTGCCTCGCAGAGACTCGGTCCGACCCGACTCCGGGAGGCTTTTCACTCCGTCATGCGGGAGCGTTTGTTTACGTGGGAGGAAACCCATAGGGACGAGGGACCTGGTTCCTTCCTCGTGGATCAAGAAAAAACGCGTTCACTCAACAGAAGTTCATCTGGGAGGGCCGGCCGACTTGCAGATCAGCTGAAGAATTTCTTCGGAAGCACCGCTGCGGGTAGGAGGACCCACGTCGGAGGGCCACCTGACTGCGGCAGCCTCCGCAAGCGGCACCACCAAGCGTCGCGGACTCGAATACTCCGAAAGGAATCGACGCAGTACGTCGTGGGTTCGAGTTCCTCCCGCGAGATGACGCTGGTTGGCCTCTGTTCATTAGGGTGCGGCGGCACTGGTAGTGGTTCAAACCGGATGCCCCAATGAGGGCAGGGACAATGGGAGTCGACCTCCGGATCCTTCCAAGAATCATGGCATGGGGAGTTCCCCCTCCGGTTGTGCAAAGGAGCGGAACCCCCTTGGGGGTCCCTCCGGGAAAGGTAATTCCGGGGTTCCCTTCGGAGACAACCCGGGTGGAGGGTTTCCCTTCGGGCATCCCTCCCAGACATGAGAGGACGTGAAAGACAACGCAAATGGACCAATGATGAAGGGAATCGAGGATGGGAACACTGGGTATGCAAGATGGCGGCGACTCCTGTTTTCGGATGAGACCGCCCGCTAACCATCGGTCGGGGACGCAGGGACTCATCAGCAGGGGGGCGCGAGAGCCACTCGGCCGCCCGCACCCTCCGACACGCCGGGGAGGGAACCTCCTCCCCCACCTCGCAGCGTGGGTGCAGGCTCGTTGGGAGGAAGCGCCGTGTCGCGCTGCCGCCTGAGGGAGAGCCACGAGAAGTGTCGGGACGCAGGGTCCTTCAGGGAGCAGGGCGGTAGGAACTCGCAGCTTACGCCCGGACGCAGGGCGGAACCGCGTCGACCGGCACCTTGGATTTTCTCCGAGGGATGGGCGCGTCATGCGTTCGACTTCCCCCGTCAAGATGACCCTGGTGGGTACCAAGCGTCGCGAGTTCGAATCCCAGCCGGGGAGGAGTTGTCTCCGAGAGATGGGCGCGTCGTGCGTTCGAGTTCCCGGGACGTTTCGTTGCTGAAAAAATGAACAATGCAAAGGTACTGGGACCAGTGACGCTTCAGCGTCCAGACTATCGAGGACTTTCCGGAAACCCGGTGAGCAGACTGGGGAGGGTGGTCCAGAGAGACAAAGAATGGGAGAAAACAAATAGACAAAAATAAAATGGCTTTGTGGGAGGGGCACGGGGATGGGTCACAGCCTGCTGGGGTCCGTCCTCTGCACCCTCCCCAGGATGCCAGAAGTTCCTTCTGCATTCTCCTCAGGTGGGACCATCTTGTTGCCCTCCTCAAAAAAAAAAAAAAAAAGCATAGGGTGAACTGGATGGAGTCACCTAGCACGGACTCTTCCTCTTCATTTGCTCCAGACCACCATGATCCCGCGTAGTCAGCCGAGTTTCCAGGGATGCGACTGGCGGCATTGCGTCGCGCACGAAGAGGGGTTTCAGTGTGTCCCTGGGGTCGCTGCTTGGGGCCTGTAGGGTGGTCACTTCCCAAACGTTCCCACAACAAACTCAGGACAACGTGGGAGACTGACCCACGTTCTCTGTTCCTGCAGCAGTTTGTCTCCACCATCACCCGCCCTCTCCCGGGTCCAGTGATGTGGGTGGACGTTGCAAGGGAAGCCTCAGTGCAGCAGCAGGAGTGCTGAATCCTGCAGCTTGAGAGGGAGGGTGCAGTGGTGGTTCAGCAGCTCTGGGAAGACCACGTGGATGCGGTCTCCGCACGTAGCAGCAGGTGTCGCGGGTTCGAAACCCAGCAGGGAAAGGGGCGACGCCGAGAGATGGGAGATGCATCGCGGGTTCGAGTTCCCTCCCGCAAGATGACTTTGGTTGGCCTAGGTTTCGGGTGTGGCACTGGTAGCTGATAACATAAGAGTCCAAGGCGGCCTTACCACAGGGCAGAAGACAAAATGAGGATGCTGTCTTGATGGATGAGATGGACCTCAAACCCGGCTGGGGGCCACTCGGGATCTTCATGGGGAATTTCCCAGCAGCTCTCCCATTTTTAGTATATGTACTGCCGAAGTAGGTCTTCAAGTTCTCCCAAGCGCGGAAGTACTTCCATTTTTTTTTCCATAAAAAACTTCTTTATTGTCATTTAAAGATACGTATCACATGTGATGACGTCAGGAGGCAAAAGTGAAATGGCTGAACTGTGCTGCACGTGCAGCAAAACACTCAGGAAAATTGAAACACAGACGAACCACCAAGGCAGAATGAGACTCTCAAACAGGAGCCGCTTCCTGAGGGATGTGTCAGGAGGTGTGGTTCAAGTGGTGAGCATGCATCTGACGTGGATCTCTCTTGAAAAACCTCGTTTGTAATGATGCGTTCACTGGTCTGAAGTTCATCCACAGATGGGTTGGAATTGTAATCATCAATGGACACCGCAAAAAATCCACTAGAAGGAAGCAACTGATTATCAAACCTGCGTCTCCCGATCCGGACGTCATGTTGCGTCTCCCACACACATTCGTTTTGGAATCTCGTCCGAAAATGCGTCACTAGGTCCCTTCTTAGTCTGCACCTTCTTGGCTTCTGAGGGAGCCGACAGGGATTCTGAAGTACCATTTCTGGTAGACGGGGTAGGAGAAACTCCACAGGTGGCAGTCAGCGTTCCGGGAGAACCCTGTGAGTTTTTTTTGCTTCTCACTGTGTCAGGTCTGCTTTGTCCTTTCGGTTTTTCTCACGGTCTCGCCGGGGCATTGATTACGTGACGTCGTAACGAATCTACACTTTTGTGGTTGACACCCGGTCACGCCGGGGAGTTTATTTATAAAATAAAAAATACATGTCTGTGGCAGGACGCTTGATCCTGCCACGTTACTTACAACTACAAGGAGGAACCTGACAGCAACTGGCAGGCAGGCCGGCGGTGTTCGCCTCGGCAGCACAGGGGAGAGGAGACAAACCAAAAGAAAAAACAAAAAACATACAGTAAAAAAAATGAGAGGGTTCGGGAAGGGATCCCTGCATGCTGAAGGGCGTCCTCTGCATCTTTGTAAGGATGCCGGCAAGTTCCTGTTTCAAGACTTACAGATGGGGCCATCTTGATGCTCATGAAGAGGACAGCAAAAGAGATGGCGTCCCTGTCGTCCTGGCCTCCTTTGGCGTGGCTCCATGCAGCCACGGCCTCGCCGCGTAGACAGTAAAGGTAAAGTGCTACTACATTTTGTGGTAGAACCACGTGCTCTACCACAAGAATGTGGTTTGCGGTTCTAAACATGTGGTTCCACCACGAGCTAAAAGGAATGATGCGGAACTTCCCAACTGCCGGTATGCAGACCGGTGAGGTCCACTTCGGGAGCAAAGGAGAAGAAGAGTAAACCAAAAACAAATGGGAAATAACAGAAATAAACAAATGGAGGAAACACGGGCGGGAAAGTTTTTTTCTGAGAGGAAAGGGGAAGGGTGGAAATCGAGGAAGGGATCGCAGCACGTTGCCAGGAGTCCTCTGCATCCTGTTCAGGATGCTGCTGGCAAGTCCCGTCCGTATAGCGCCCAGGTAGGACCATCTCGAGGTGGTACTAAAGAAGATCCGCACCCAGTGGATGGCCCTGCAACTTCGGCTTCTTCTTCCCGCGTTCCAGACCGCCGCGAACCTGCGGAGATAGCAAAAGGACTATGAGGGATGCGACTGACGATAGATCGGCACGCAGGAAGAGGCGCCGGAAAAGGTGCCTGGGACCGCCCACCGAGATTTCTAGGGCTATCGCAAGGCGCTCCCAAAGGGGTCATAGAGCAGCATGGTCCAACAGCAAGTGAAGGAGGGTCTCCTTCTTCCCGACCCTGTTCCACTCTAAGCATCCACACTCCCTCTGCGTCCAGTGGTGAAGGCGCGCTTTGCACAGGATTCCCCCATGCGCCACCAGCAACGTCGACTCCCACCACTTGAGGGGGAGGGCGCCACCGTTCCAGCATGCTGGAGGTCACTTCCTCTCCTCCGGAGGGATTGCGAGGAGCTCACCCTAGCGCACAAGTCCTTTAGATATCGAGGTCTCGTCTCGAGGTCAGTCGGCTGACCTGTGGTCCAACCACCAAGCGTCTTTCACCTGAAGGTGATCTCACAGGAGACCTTCCAATTTGCTGGTAGGTTGCTGCCTATGTGCTCCCTCAGGGATGGTAGGGCCGCAGCAGCCCCACGCATGCTTGGTGGAATGCACGACGATCTGCTGGAGTGAGCAGATGATGCAGAAGGAGTGCAGCAACCACCGCCGTAACTCCGGACTCCGCTCGTTGGTCTTCACCATGCGAACGGCTTCTTCCAACCAGGAACCACCGTTCTCGAGTGTTCCGGTCCAGTCTGGCCGTCCGGTCCGCGCCGCACCAACAGGACGCACGGCCAACTTCATCCTACGCCAGCTTCCCGGCGGGCCAGCAAACGCGGGGAATTCATCGAGCAGCGTCGCCGGGGTGGACGCGGGTAACAACAGCGGAAGACCGCGTTGACGAGGGTCGATTACGGGGAGCAGGTTCGCGAGGCCAGCAGGGTCTCCAGACTTTCCCTGAGTGCCCTCAGTATCAGCTCGAAATAGGTGCTGGGGAGCAGGGGACTCTGACTACCGCCCCCCGCCGCGCACGTTCTGACCGCTGAAACAGATGTCGGCCGTGAGTGACAGATAGGTCAGGAAGACTTCCGGGAAGACCCACGCGCTCTGCTGGAGTCTGCGTTCGCCACGGGAAGCGGACGCACCAGCTGCTGCTCACGTCGCGTACACCTTCCCCCTTCGGGAGGAGGTGCTCACTTCGCCTCCTTTTTCTCGCAGCAGCGCGCATGGTCGCTGCAGCAGGGAGGTGGGCTCCGCCGCGGAGTGGGCATGACCCACAAGCAGGAAGGAAGAACAAGTCCGCGGTGGTCCCTGGCCCCGGGCGAAGCATCTTGAGTCCCCAGTAGAGGACCTCGTCTCGTGGAAGATTTCACGACACCGGTGCATCCACCGCAAGTGCTCCTCTCCACAGGAGAACCGGCAGCCACGCGGCGACGCTTCTTCAAGCGCGCGCGGTCCAGGATGACCGTTCGGTTCCGTGCCAGGTCCGTGACATTCCATTATTCCGACAGCATCCACCCCAGTTGGCCCCGCTTTGCCTCTCTCATCCGTTCTACCGGTCCGTCCTGTCTTTCGGCGACGGTCTCGTGTCACGAGACCTGACTGCTGCACGCACCGGCTCCTCACGTGCTGCGGCGTCTTGTCCTGCACCGTGAGGGCAGCTTGAGTCCAGGAGATCCGCACCGGCTCCCGGGGGCCCGCTGCTCGCGTAGCAGTTCGTCTAGGCGAATTCAAAAGTCTTCCCGTGAGCAAGAAGCGCTGACCACCCTACACGAAGCGTGGCCTCCCCTTGGCCGAAGGGTCATCGGCAAGAAGAAGGAGATGCCATTTCGATCTGCGTTTCCACGGCCCCGACGCCAGCTGTATGCACTTCGGATGCACGCTGTGGCCAAAGGTCGAGATCTCTGGCTCCTTCTCTTCGTCGAACTCCCATCGTGCCTGCTCACGCAAGTGTCGTGGCTCTCCCGTCTTCAGGATTCGTTCGTCTCCCCCTTGCAGATCCAGAGGACTTGCAAAGGGGGGACGGGATCGGATTGCGGAACATTCAGACCTTTGTTCAGACATAAACCTCGTCCCGAGATCCGTTCCCGTGGGTGTTCCCAGCATCGTGCCGCCTCCAGAAAGAGTCCAAAGTGCTGCGTGAGGGCAAATAACAGCAGCTTGGAACGACAGCCATCTTGAATGAAGGACCTTCAAGCGTCCTCCTCATCTACGAATCGCAAGAGACCAACTCATCCTTGCAAACGGTCCTCATAAATGCAGTCATTTGCTGCTCTGTGCAGAAGAGGAGAGGACTCATTCCGATTTCCTTTTTCATGTAACACCAACCTGCCATGAAGGATGGGACTAGGAATGAAGAACATCCTCCGGACCTTTGGACAGACTTCCATCTTAGACGGCTTACGGGCGCTGTGATGGCAACCATCCGTTGCATCTGCGACCCATAGTGACAGTCCGCCATGTGTTGGCGTTTCGTTCGCAGTGCAGCTTGGCAGCCGCCCTCACGAGGATGGCTAGAAGGTGGAGCACTCGAGGACATTGGGGCAGAAGACAAGGTGAGGTTGCTGTCTTGGATGAGCTGAGCGCCAGGCCCGACAAACCTCTTCACTCGTACCGGAAGGTGTTCCTTCGAGTCGATCATCACTTCCGATCGAGACCAGAAAGGGGTTCTCGGATGTTGGGTAGACTGCGCCTTACTGTCTCTCCTGCCCCTTTCGCAGCCTGTCCGTGCAATCCAGGTGGGTCGGCGCTGGCGTGATGGAGGGCGGAGCGAGAGAATAGAGTGCCTTTCCCCGGGGCACTGCGCAGCTGGACAACGCGTGCACGCGACTGCAAGGGAATCACGAGGAGTGACGGAGTGGCGCTCGAACTGCGCCATTCGGATGATAAATCAGAACTGCGTTCACCTGATCGTGACGAGGACCGAAATGGGGTCGCTCACCACAATGCCACGTTTCAGCGGGAGGTTGATCTGGAAGCTGGGAGAGCGCGGGTCACGATGGAAACTGTGTTCCTTGAGGAGAGCCGCGGGCAGGAAGTTCTGGGTTATTCCGCGACCGAGCGGAGTGGCTTGCATCCCGTAGAGGAAAGAGCCACGTGGGGTAACGATGGGAGCCATGCCACCATGTGATGTGCGGTGGTTCTCAGATGCTCAGGCTCCAAAGCATCTCTTGGACGGAGACCGAAGATCTCTTGCACGAAGTCAAAGGCAACACTCTCGATACGGAAGGCGGACTGAGGGAAGAGATCGATTGCAAGACAGACAAAGTGTCCGACAGATACACTACACAAGAATTCTCTGCTTCACCATTTCTCATCGGTCCTTTCCACATTTACGGCCATTGCATTTCGGCACCTCAGCTCTTTGCACACGTCGTCTTTACGTCATGGGTCTCGGGAGGCGTCTCTTCTTGGGGCCGTTTCTGCGAGGTGCCCAACAAGCCGAAAGGGACTTTGGGACGATGCTTCCTTAGGCTAAGCTAGCCACACTCTCCTCCACCCCTCAGGGCGCCTTCCTACTCCGTGAAGACACCTCGGGATGCCCTCGGTTTGAAGACCCAAACGGCACCAAGGGTCGGCGGCGTCTGCTTCTGGAAAATTAGACTGCAACAGCTCTTGGAAGCCACGAGGCTCGCGCAGCTGTGATCAGCAAAGGCGAGCAGAGAGGGAATGGGGGGGGGGGAGAGAGAGAGAGAGAGAAAGAGGAACGTGCCATGTCGGTCCTGTTGCCCACGCCCGTAAGTTGGCTCGCTGTGGCCCGGACAGGAGGAAGCGTCAGGGAGCTCTGGAGAGCGGTTCTCGCATCGACTTTGGCGTCTAATTCGGCAGCAGGAGCTGGACAGAAAGGAGAGAGACGACCACTCCGGGTCGAAGACGACAGGTCCCTTGAACCACATGAGGCCCAGAGGGGCGTGCTGTGGGTGATTGCGTCTTCGGACTCGAAGAATGTCGCGCTGGAGCATTCCACCGCATGACTTCCAGGGTTCATCGCTATGCGCTTCCAGTCGATGGAGTGGCAGCCAAGGCGCCGTGCGAACGCTCGCACCAAGGGGAATTTAGGGATCCTGACCTCTGGTCAAGAACTGAGGAGCACGCCTTCGGGTGTACTCTTCGGTTCTTGACCAGGTTGCGCTCCTCGATGCCCGTCAATTCGACCGGCACCGGACAGCACCTTGAGACCCCAAGGATGGCGTACCGTGACCCGGACAGAGGAAGCGGTAGGGGACTCTGGGCGGACGCTCGCAGCAACCTTGGTGCGTCCACGTCAGACGGAAAGGAGAGAGTCGACCCCTCGAGCGGGTGCCTCCCCGAGAAGTCTGCTGTTGCCAAGCAACGGCAGCAGCTCCTCCTCCGCGCCCATCCTCCTCCGAAAGCGAAAGTGACGGCGGCCGAGGGTCAGGAAGCGTTCGATCTGGACCATCTGCCTGCCTGCCGCCAACTACGCACTGCCGTCCTCCGCAAGCCTCCCCTCCCCCCTCTCTCTCTCTTTCTCTTCCCTGCCCGCCCTTCCGCTCGCTCGCGCGCGGGCGGGCAAGTGCAACCGCTGCCTTTCCTTTCCACGGACCGCGTGCGGCGCTCGCGTCCGTGCGCGCGCGCGCGCGCGCACCTCCCCGAACCGGCGCCGTTCGTTCATCCCCGTCGCGAAGCTCCCGACGTACCTGGAACGCGTGCGCACGAAGCACCGGAGGGAAGAGGCGGAGGCAGGAAACCTGGTCAAGCTCCACGCATCTCCCCGCCGCCGAGAGCCTCTGCGAACGAAGCCCGCCGACACGCCGTCGCCACGGGAGACGACGGGAGCCACAAGCGGCTCGAGTGCTTCCCTTCCGAACACGGTGGTTACTACTCCCTCTTTTCGTCGTCCCTTTCCACCCGGGAGCAGCGGGGTTCTCCACCCCCACGTGTGAGTCTCTCTCAATTTTTTTTTTCTGGAAAATTCCCGCGTCGCGTTCGGGAGCGGCGGCTCTCCTGCTCTCCCCGGCCTGCTGGAGGTCGTCGCGGTGAGCTGCCAGGCGCCTCCTCCTCTTCCCCCTCCCTCAGCAGGAACCGCTGGGTTTGTCGGTCCTCGGATGGGTGGTGCGCGCGCGTGCCGACGGTGGTGGTGGCCCTGCTGCGGTTGTCCCCTCTTCCTCTTCCCTTGAGCCCTCCCTCGAGCAATCTAGACCGGCCGTCTCTCGAAGGCGATGTCCGCAGCGGAGGAGGAGGAGGAGTCGTTGCAGCCAAGCACCGTCCCTCTGCAGATGTAATCGTGCTCGTGAGTCACGTGACCTCGTGCGTCTCCCGTGCCGTGTGGAGAGTCGTGGGTGCAGGCGTGCGCACGAATTCCCTGCATCCCTGCAAGGATGCGTGGATGACGACGTTCCGCGTATCGTCCCCCTTCCCGCCAACTCCCTGACGCGCACCTGCGGGTGAACCAGGATTTTTTTTTTTTTCTTCCTTCCTCTCTCCTTCCTTTTGCGCGCGAGGGGCGCGCGCACGCGCAAAGAAGAGAAAGTGGGGCCCTTTCGGAACGGCGTTCGAGTGCCGTGCGGTGACGTCAGCCGATCCCTGTGGTAGTGCAAGGAACCGGTCGGTTCGAGACCCCTCCCCCATCCCGCAGACCGAACAACCTCTCGAGTCAACTGGGTCCGACTCTGCAGGAGGAAGAGGACTGAAGAATTGCCTCCCCCCGCGTCTCGGACGAATCGTCTTGCTCAGGAGAGATTCTGCCGCTCCGGAGCAAGAGCGGTCCGGGAGCACGCAGCGCCGTTCTGGTACCCTCTGTTCCCGACACCCTTCGCCGCCGTCTCTTGTGTCCACTGGTAAGCGACAGTATCGGAAAAACTGGACGCTGGAGGATCGAGTGGCCGAGGAGCGTTGCTGGGCCGCCTCGGAAGCTCCTGCCATCTAGCGGGATTCGCGGAAAGCACGCCGTTGCCGCTTCACGGAAAGCGCGCGTTTCTCTCGTCGCCGAGCCATGCTTCCGGCGCTTGCGGTTGCCACGATACCCGGGGGTCCGTTCCGAAGAGGGAACCCGGGACCGTCCCAAATCGCTCCCGATTTCGGTCTCGCTGCTTCCTGATGAGAAAAAAAAAGCAGCCCCTCGTGTTTCCCCAGGACGTCCTGGCGCGTCCAGGAACCACTACTCCGGTCGAGGAAGGCTATCTGCGGAGATGCACGGGAATTTTCCCGTACTCTCCAGATCCTTCACCGCATCCTGTGGCCGCCTGTTGGCGCATCCACACGCTCGCGCACGGTTTGAGATGCCATCGCAAGGGAGAGCTTCTTCCGCCGCTTCCGGAAACTTGCACGAACGCAGGCGACGCCGTTCCTCTTTGGATGGATCCTCGGTCCACCCTGCCCTCCTCCCTCTTCTGTTTTTTTTTTGTTTTTCTTCTTGTTTTGATGTATTCTCCATTCTGCCTTTCCCCCTCTCCTCTCCGTCACCGGCACGGGGGAACGCTCCTGCACACTGCCCTGGAAACGGTTTCCAGGACAGCGGAAGGATTCCGCCTTCATCCCGCGTCGTCGATGACGTGAAATTTGAATTTTTGTCTCCCTCAAGCCTTTGTAGGCGGTAGCTCCTAAGGGATCTTATCAGAGGGAAGCTGGAAAGTTTCTTCGCCGCTGGGAAGGGAGCGGCGCTGGCGCCGGCAGAGCCATAGAGCCGTCTCTCAGCTTCTCATCCTCCACCCCCCTCTCCCTCCTTCCACTGGGGTTGGTGGCACTGCGCTTCTCTCTCCCCCGGAAGTGCAGGTTCCGCCCCAAACGGAACAGTGGAAGTGTCGCTTCGAGCGTCACGCCCAGGATGCTGAGCGGTGGACCGGATTCGAACGAAGTTTCACTCTTCCGAGCCTCCGGAAGTCCACGCTGCGGAATTTGTTTTTTGTTTTTTTGCCCATCTTCCCTTTCACCCCGCCTCCTTCCTGGCAGCAAGGTGCTAGCTGGGCGCCACCTGCAGGTTGAGCAAGCAAGCGCGCAGTTACCTCCCTTTTCCCCAGACCGGGTCTCCTCCGTAGATTTACGCACTCGCGTCGCAGCACGTGCATCTGGGCATACACAGCGTCGATCGAGATAAACACGTCTGATCCGTTGCGCAAGGCCACCCACCACCTTCCTCGCCCCGAATTTGCCGCCGCTGGCGCCTCTGGCGGGGAGATACAGAAGCGGCGTCTCTCGAGCGTGCGGGGAACGAAACGACAACGGAGACGCGAAGGGGCGCGAGCCGGCGACCCCTGGGCGGTGCCCGCATCCCTAGGTCAGGGAGTGTGGGCCGCCATCTCTCCCCCCCTCCCTCCCCTCCACCTATCGGAGGGAAAGGTCCGAGTCTGTGCTGAGCAGCCCCGTGGTCCCTCCGGAAAAATCGGTGCGAGAGTTCCTCCATTTTCTGCCTCGAAAGGCGTGAAGCATGCGGTTGCCTAGGAAGACGGCGCTGGAGGCAGACGGGCATGGGACGGTCAGCTCACGGAAGTTGGGGGAAGTTTGGAGGAGGGGGGGGGAACTCCACCGAAGACTAGAACGGATGTCTGTGGCCGCAAAGGGCCGTCCGACCGCGCGGCTGCGTCCTCCCATTCCACAGCTCCCGTCTTTATCCCTGCTCTCCCTTGAATCCAGCGGCGTCTTCGGAAGGCGGAGAACAAGGAAGCGCGTCCCCCCATTCGTTCCCTCCAAAAGTGGCGCCGGGGGAGGGGGGAGCACCCGAATTTTCCCCCGAGGAGTCGCGAACCAGGGAACATGGAGCGACGCGTCTCCGACGGATCTCCTCCTCCTTCTCTTCATGTGTCCTCCTTCCTCGAATACTCCTCGATAGGGGAGTCGAAGAGGGAAAAGAGGACCGCAGGGAGGGGGGCCAACGCTGGCGCGGTTTGTCGCCTGTCTTGAGGACGCCGAGACGCCACCTCCAGCGACTCGCGTCGCTGCGTCGTTGCGGCTGTTCCTGCCATCTGGCGAGCGTCGAGGAAAACGCCGTCCCACGGGAAGGGCGCTTCCCACGCCGCCGGAGCGATGAGAGTGTGATGTTCACGTGACCCAGGGTCCTCCCTAAGGAACTCTGGGTCCGTGGTCAGGCAGACCCAGGGATCCATCGACTTCTAAGAAGCGGGGTGGGGAAGGGACGACCTCCTCCTTCCAGAGATAGAGCAGGGAGGAGTCTTTCAACCTCCCTCCCCATAGAGGAGGGGGAGGTGGTGGTGATGGTCAGTCGGAAAGGTCAGTGGGACACCCGCACCCGCATCCTCCAGTTCTCCTCGTGAGCTTTACTGCTTCCCACCCCACCCCACCCCCAGGTGGCAGTGGAAGGCGGAGGCCGTGCCTGAGCCACGCTTGCCGGGTGATCGAAACATCACGGGGAGGAGACCAAAGTCTCCGACGGCTTCTCCCCCGCGTGTTTCCTGGATGTGACACGCGTGCTTGGCGAGTGACCGGCAGCACGAGGCACCTCAGGCCGCCGTCCTTCCACTGCCCCCCCCCCCCTCCTCCTTATCGAAGGCACCAAGGTCGCGCTCCCTGCCTGCTGATTCGCTTCGAAGGTCACGGGGAGCGGGTGGCGGCTCGTGTCCCGAGGGTGTGCGCGGCTCAGGGTCCGGTACGTCCCTACTAGAAAGGGAGGTCCTCGTGCGTGAGGAGCTCACGAGAGAGGTGAGCTCTGGTCAGCTTGCTTGCGGCGCACCTCAAGGCCTTCTCCCCTTTCTCCCTACTCTTCCTACCGGGGTAGCACTGGAGCGGGGAGGCGGCTGCGCCACGCTCGCCGGTGGATCCTCTCGCAGGGGCTGAGCCCAGCTGCCCGCGCGCGCGTGCACGTGGGGTGGGGAGCGATGAAGCTTCCCATGGGGACCGCAGGAGGGGGGAGGTGCTGCCATCTAGCATCTGGCTACAAAACGCCGTCGCCGTCTCGTGGTTTCTAGGAGCGAGGGAGCCAAAACAGGAGGAACAGGAGGACGTAAATCTGGAAGGGGATCACCACCCCCAGGTCCCAGCCTTCCTTCCTTCCTCTCTCCTCCACACCCCTTCTTTCCTTCGCCCTTCCTCGTCTCCCTCATCTTCCCTTCCTCCCGCTCTCGGACCGCAGGGCCCGTTGGTTGACTCCCCACCTTCGTCCTCGATCCCCAGGAATGCAGAGGCGGCGGCAGGCGGATTCTCTTCGGGTTCAGGCGGTTCCCAGCAGGCACGTGACGGGAGAGGGGGAGGGTTCGTCCGGTTCAGCCGGCTGACCGGGTGGAATTCCCGTCCCCTCCTTCTCTATCCGGGGAGTCGCCACGCACCGTGGGCACCTCCCGGTCCGCCCGCCTTGGACGCTTCACCTTCCCCGAGGTCTCACTCGATGTGTCATCCACGAGGCGGTTCATCCAGGGGCGGTCGCCTGAGCAACCCGCGCAACAGATCGGGCGTATCTCTCGGTTTCCCCTTCCTTCCCTTTGCTCCTCGCTGCGATGCGCGCGTACGTTCGCAGGCTGCCGCTGCCGCATCTCCGGTAAGCAGCGAGCACCTGCGTCCGCGTTGTCCCGGTGACGCTTTGGAGGCAACGGCGCTGCCCTCGCCAGCGGCCACGTGGCGCGAAGCAGGAGGGGCGCGTGACGGGCATCGTAGCCCCACGAATCTCGCGTGGAAGGACCCCGAGAGGAAGTCGCGGAAAGGCCTGCCTGCCCCCGGCATCCGCCGGCACTGCGCGTGTGCGCGTTCGCAAGTGAGGGCAGGGGAGGAGGGGAAAGAGACCGCCCAGCCTGCCTCCGACCGCACCTATGCTCACAGAAGCCGCCAACGAGCAGTCACTTCTTCCGCTTGTGACTCGCATGCCAAAAAGATCCCGCGATGTCTTGGGAGCGTTCCCGAAGGAGCAGTTTTTCGGGAGTCGGGGGATCTCGGACAGAAGCGACTCCAAGTGTGAATTTTCGGAAGCGTGTAGGGGGGGGGGGGGAAGGGGCGCACCCGTAACGCGCACGTCGTGCAGAGGACGGCTGCTCTTTCGAGGCACCTGGCAGCACTACAGGAGGATCTCCTCGCCACCCATGCCTCCAGCGGGGGTGTTGGGTGCCCATGCCCAACCGCGAGAGCGCAGCGGGAGGGTGGAGGAGGCGGCGTTGCCCCGCAACCAGGTGTTCGCGCGTGCAGTTGTGCATTGACGTTGGATGTACGCACGCATCACCGCAGGGCTTTCCCTCCTCTCTTTTCTCCCGCAACCGTTGACGTGACATGCCTCCGTACCGACGCACTCCCTTTTCCTTCGAAGGAACAATGATCCCCCCTTTTTGGCACCAGCTGGAGCGCGGGAGGTGTAGTCATCGCTTTGTGCCTTTAAGGGCGGGAGTGGGAGTGGGGGATGGGGGGGATTTTCATTGGCGCGCCCCAGTGTTGAAGACCCCGCAAAATGCGCCACACTGTGCAAGGACCAACCACCAAGGCAGGACGATTCCTCCCGGTTGCCTCGAATGGCTGCCGCTGCCGTCTCCCTCCTACAAGTTGGTGGGGAGCGTAGGGAGCAAGCCGCAGCCTTCACAGGAGACGTGCGCTGATGCTCGATATCCTGGGCAGGGAAAAAAAAGAGCACGGGAACGGTGCTGCTGCTGCTGCTGCTTAGGGGTACGCCGAAACAGGAGGGAGCCCCGTCCTTCCCCTACACCTGCGGTTCGCTTTCGAAAGAAAGCTCGCGGGGGTGAGGGAGACCACGTCCCTCCCCTGCGGAAGGAAAGGGTGAAGGACGGACGTTTACCGCAGGGCTACGCTATCCGCACTCTCGCGGCCGCGGTTTCAAACCCGCAGCGTCCGGGCTTGCGGTCCACTGCGGTTCCGACGTGGTTCATCCACAATGCGGTGGGTGCTCCGCCGCATTGTGGTCGAACTCGTGCTCGTTTTTTCCCTATGGGTCGCAGCGCGCGTCGGTGGCCAAACAGCGACGCGCGCGCCGTTTCGGCAGTTGGCGTTCGGCGAGTGGAATGGGATGGCGTTTTTTTGTTGTTGTTTTTTGTTTTTTTGTCTCCGAGTCAGTTTACCGCCTGAGATGTGCGTGCGCGTGCACGTGTTCGCGGATGGTTCGCACACATGCAGATCACACGAGCGCCTCGAAAATGCCTCGCAGCGCATGCGCAGTGGCGCATCGTTTTCGAAAAACGCACCCCACAACCGTGGCGAGACGGGTTTGGGTCTCGCCCTGATGAGGAATGGTCGCTTCCACGGAACATCCTGTTCCACGGAACGAGAGGAACCGCAGGCTTGTACGTGCTCTTGGTCGATCGACCACCGTCCGTCGGATTTTGCCTGAAGGCCTCTGCGGCGGAACCCGTCGGATTCGGGAGAAGCAGCGCCGTCGCGCCTCCGGCGTCGAGCGGACAGGTCAGGTGTGCCGGGACGTTTCTTCCACTCTCCCAGAGACCGGTACCGCCAACGCCGTCAAGTCCCCGCCAAGGGCGAAAACCCGGTGCCCTTTCGGGGAGCGCGCGGGCGCTCGCGTTTCCGCAACCCTCCCGGATTGCTGCCTCGCGCACCCCGCGTGGCGGCGGACCCGGAGGTGTGGGAACCGTCTGGAGGCGTAGACGGGGTGTTGCACTTGGCAGGGCAGCCACCACACTGCCACCTATCGCGGCTGGTCGGGGATTAAAAAGAGAAGAGGAAAGCTCATCCTGGGGGGCGTGCAAGCAAAAGGTGCACGTTCCTGTGAGAGCGATGCCGGGCGTGGCCGAGCTCCTCAGCTGCAGGACGGACGGAGGACAGACAGCACAAACCGCCTTTGACACGCTTTCCTTCCTTTGCGGCTGTTGTCTCTCATCTCTGGTTGCGCTCTCGATCAGTCGCCGGGCGACCGCCTGATGGAAACCTCTCGCGGGTCGCCGCTCACTTCGGAACCTTCGGAAGCGTCCGAGGTGCCCATGCGGAAGGAGGGAGGGAAAAAAAAAAAATGCTTCCTTCCTTCCTTTTCCGGGAGTACTCCCGGCGCAGCATCCTGATTGTTTCGCAGGCGGTCGCCGGCGCAAGGTCTGCGGACTTCGGTTCTGCAGGCGCTTCTGCGGGACTGAGGTGCACCGCCAACGCTGGTGTGGCGGACTCGCGGCTGCGTTCCCGTTTTTTTTTTTCCAGGCGCTTCCCTGCAGCTCTACCCGCAGTGGCTTCCACAGGCACCGAGCGTTGAGGGTTCGAATCCCACCCGGGGAAGGAGCGAAGCCGAGAAACAGGGGATGCGTCGTGGGTTTCGAGCCCCCTTCCCCCACGAGATGACACTGGCTTATGGTGCAGCGGCACCGGTGGGACCCAGATGCCCCCGCTGAGTGGCCAAGACTGGAAGTTGACCCTCCGGGGTCCTTCCAGGAACCAAGGAGCGTCTCTTCCCCTCGGGGTGGTTCCCCTCCGGTGGTGATGATGGATCCGTTACCATGGAGCTGGTTTATGCCCACTTCAGGGGATCGCCTCCAGAGCGTGAAGAAGCACGCCGCTCTCTTCGTGGAGCGAATAGAGGGTTCGCTCCACGAACAAAGTCGTGAAAGAAAATCGTGAAGCGTCATTTCGGGGTTCTCTTCAGAGGAGGAAACAGGGAGCGGAGGACCTTTTCCGGGGGTCCCTCCGGGGAAGAAAGAGAAAAGGAAGAGTCGGCGGGAGATGCGCCAGATGTCCCGGCATTCGCGGAACTGCGGAGAGTCCCCGGTCTAGGAGGGTGGCTGACCGCGTTTTCCGGAAGCTCAGGGGTCGCCCGGGGGTGTGGGTGCGGAGCTCGGGGGGCAGCTGTCTCGGGCGGCGCCTCGGGAGGAGGAACGTGGCTGTCGGTCGCCGGCGGCCTTCCATCAAAAGAAGGCACGCCGGAAGTCAAGCAGCGCCTTTGAGAGGCAGTGCCTTCGCGGCGGCTGGCAAGAAAAAAAAGAAAAAAACATCCTTGGTTTTTCTTCCTTCTCTCCTCTCATCTCTTTTCTGCCTTATTCCCCCCTTCCTCCTCCTCCCTCCCCCCGTTGCCGCCGCCGATGGCTACGGCTTCGGGTTGCCGAAGACCCCGGGCATATCGACTGGGGAGCGATCCCGGTCCTCTGACCGGTCCCGGTGGCATGTCCAGCTGGAAACCATGTCCTCCACACTGTTCTCCTGCGGAGAAGCCGCGGACTCCCGAGCGAAAAGAAACTCAGGGTTTCCTGCGAAACCCGGGGAATCGGCGGACCCGGGTCGGCGCGGCGCGAAGACCTGTCGAGCGCTCTGGAGGAAAGCAAGCAAGGGATGGGGTGGTGAAGAAGGGGAACGCATCTGCTGAAAGTCCAGACAGGGCTATACGGGAACGGTCGAAGGAAAGGGGACAGTCGGTCGCCGTGGTACCCGGACTGCTTGGCCGTGTCCGGCGGCGGTTTCGCCTCGACGACCAGACGACGCCTTTGCAGTTTCGCCCTCGGCCGTGTGGCGCAGAGGGGAGCAAAGAGGGGAGGGAGGAAAGGCACCGTCGCCCAGGGCTGAGGCTAGCGCCGGGAGGCGAAGGACACCCGCTGCTCCCCCGGGGCGGGAGGGGAGGGTAGCTCTTCGAGTCGCGAGACGACGGCGCTCTGTTTTTCTTGACGCGAGGGGTCCCTCCGCGGGGAGAGTCGCCGCCGCCATTGCTCCACGGGACTCGGAGCCCGTAGCGCGCGCCCTTGCGAGACCAGGGCGAAAGGTGCCGCCGCCACACTTTCGAAGCCGCGGCGCCCTGCAGCCAGCCGTTTGCGTATCGGCGGCGCAGAGTGCGTCACGGAAAGCGAACGCCGTAGCATCCGTAGCTGCGGAGGCGGACTCTAATAGGGAGTGGACGCCGCGCGCGCTGGTGTGAGGCGATGACCGCAGCTCGTTTTTTTTCTTTTCCTCCGGGAAGGGAGAGGGGGCCGCTAACGTGCTGCGATCACGCTTGAGAGCATCGTTGTTTCCCGTGTCACAGGAACGACTTGCAAACTCCTTAGCCCCTTCCTCCCCCCCCCCTCAAAAAAAAAACAGAAAAAGAAACCCCGTTCGGTCGGTAGGAGGCGGAGGGCGCACCCACAGTGAACCTGCGTGCGGGGCGCCCGATGTTTCGCGTCTGCTGCAGACCCTTCGGCGGTGTCTTCAGCTTGCCCGGTAGGTGAATCCAAATGTCTGCATGCGGGCGGAGGTGTCAGGGAAACTCCTGGCAGAAGCCCCTCCAGCTGCCAGCAGGGCAAATTCATGGTATCCAACCGCTGGGAGGGGGGGTGGGCTTTTTTTTTCTTTTTTTCCTTCCTCATTGACGCGACGATTGTGCCAGCGCGCACGCGCATGGAGTTTTCGCCTCTAAGGACTTGAGGGGAGGGGAGGCGTTCGGGGCGAAACAGAAACGGTCCAGGCAGGTAAGAAGAGACGAAGCAAGAAAAGGAAAGGGAAACGGAAATGCGCACGCAGTTGTTGCTTTGGTTCCGCGGTGCTTCCGGCGACCATCTTCGGCGTTCCCAGGGTGTCCTCCGCAGAAGCCTGTTGCGCCTGACCAGGTGCCAAGGCCGCTTCTTTCCCACTCTGAGCTTCCCGGGAAGCTTCCAGGGACAGGGGACCGAATTTATTCCCTGGAAACTGCGTCCAGCCAATCAGCCTGAGGCTTCCCTCCGGCATGCGGTAACTCCCCCGAGCGAAGGTCTTTTCGAGGCAGCGGCAGCAGCAGAAAGGAGAAGTTCCCCGAAATTCCCTTCGAGGTTGCTCCGAAACGGAAGAAGAATTGATGCCTGATCTTGGGGCTCGGCCGAGATTCGGTTGCTAACGTTGTGCCACTCAAACGGGTTACTGACTGATAGGAAACTCGTATCTCCGAATCATCGTAATCCTCTCTCTCAAGGTCCCGAGATCTTTTTCCCGATTTCCTGTGTTGCAAAACGGAACGTCTAGATCGTGTATCTTTTTTTTTTTTTTTCCTGTCCTCGAAATGCGGCGTTCCTGGAGTGCAGTGGTGCTTCCCGCCGACACTCACGATGCACTCGCTTCCCCGTCACTCCTGACGGGCGAGCAGGCGGAAAGCAAGAGGAAGGGAGAAAACGTTTTCTTTCGGCTCGTCCACGGTCTTCACGTCTCACATCCTCCGCCGAATTGGCAGGGCGTCCGTGGTTCTATAAATACCCGAGGTAGTTGTGCTTTTTGTTTCTTAGGCCGTCGGAGAGGGTCCGTGCCACTTTAAAGTGGATTGAGCTGGCAGTTCTTGCACCCTTCCCGCTGCTGGCAACACTGGCTTCCTGCGCCGAGCCCGTTGCCTTTCTACCGTAGCAATGACACGAGGGTGTTCGCAGCGTGCACGCGCGACGGAATGGGCGGCGGCGGTTTTGTAGGCGCCCCCCGAGCTGCCTGCGAGCGCTTGCGGCTCCAAGGATGCGTCCTCCTTCGGAGATTCGCTGAATTTCTGCGGAAATTATCCGCGGGATGGCGTCGGAGCTTGCAAGGAGGAACCAGGAAATTCCAATGGATGCAAAAAAAAAAAAAAAAAAACACGAATTCTTGCGCGAGTCCTACTGCTTGGCTCGCTCCTCCCGCAACCCTTCTTTCAACCATCCTTTCGGGCACCGGAAAACCGACAAGTGACGTGCAGCTGAAGCCGGGACTTGGTAACCTCCTCCCGTCGGACTCATCTTAATGACATCCCCCACGATGAAAGAACAGGAAGAAGGAAAACAGGGTTCACGAATGCAATCCTGGAGCCAGAATGCGAAACTTCCACCCACTCGTGTTCCTGCTGAAGGCCTGGTTTCAAAGAAGGCCGAAGGAAATCAAGGATTGCAATCGGATACACAGGAAAGAAGCGAAGCTGAAAAATAAGGAGGGGAGCGGTCAGAGTTCGTGTGCGTCGGAAGAACTGCGGGAGGAATCGGAAGATCGAGGAAAGCTCTTCCGTTTGACCAGGTGGGAGGTGGGTACTGTGGGGTGGCCGAAGCGCGCTAGCACAAAACCATGATGCGACCGTGAACCACCACCACGCTCTCCCCTGCCGCGCAGCTCTCAAGATTCGAGCTTGGGGAACTCGTAGAACGGAACGGCGGGTCCACGTAGCACGAAATGAAAACGAGGAAGACATTTCTCGGCCATCCTTCTGCGGAACTCGAAAAAAAAAAAAAAAGTTCGAACCTCCCAGGACATCAGGTACCTTGGCGAAGATGAATCCCTGCGATTCGCCTTTCGTGAGATCTGGAAAGCTATCGGGGGCGACTTCGGCGAAGAAGGAGACACATACCGCGTTTTCTTTCGCTGTTGCTGATTTCGTTTTTGGTCTTTTCTTTCGTTCTCCTACTGAGAATCTGAGTAGCGCGCGACATGGCGGTTCTGTGAAATGTATCTTCTCAGTGGTTCTGCGTAAACCTCCTGAGCAGGGCTGGGGTTGCGATCCATGGCGATGGCTGCAGTCCTCGGAGGATTCTCATTGTGCTGTTGTTCACCATGGCTGCGCGCACCTCTTCCAGGCGCGCGCTTCAGAATGTTTTTCAGTTCGGAATTCATCTTCTGGTTGCCGAGTACGTTTGATGAGCCTGCGCTGTCTAGAAAGGCGAATACGTCGATGGAAACAGCACCACTCGTGTTCCCGTCTTTCCTTCTTTGAGTTGCAATTGAGCAAAGGAATGGTCGTCTCACCGTGGTCAGAAAAGAAAGAACACCAAACGTTTCTGACGTCTTATCTTTTTGCAATATTGGCATTCTCTGAACCGTTCAGTGGCTCACGTGAAAGTAAGAAAGGCGACTGCAGCTGCTGATGACTGTGAGCAATGCAGACAGTCATGAACTTTCACTTGCCTCTCAGTAAATAGTAAGGCATCATGATGGTTGCTGGACACGGAGTCAGTAGATGGAGTACAGGATTCCTTCAAGTATGATGGTCTAAATAAAAGAGTGATTCTCTGAAGATGCCCGTCCCGAATGCAGAGGCGATTTTCTTCTTGGAATTCAAGGCATAGCAGACTTCAAAGCCAGCATCCTGGTTTCGGATGACCGAAAGAGGAACCTCAAGAACAGTCTGAAGATATCTGCTCCTGTTCGAATGCCATACTGGCTCACGAATACCATCGCCACCATCTCCTTTCCGAGCTATTCTCTGGCTCGAAAAATGATCGGCTAGTTTTCCTCTTCCCCCAACGTGCTGTAGAACACAGAATGCTTTTCATAAAGGGCGCTGAAATAGCGGTGGCATCGACAGACAGGGAGGGGGAGCACTGCTTCCCCTTTCCCTTTCCTCCTATACCAAGGACTGTTGTGTTCCATAGATTTGTTGTATCAACATGTAACCGTGCCCACCACAAGGCCTCTGTATGAAGTAAGGGGGAGGAGAGTCATAGAAAACTGGGGCCAGAAGCAAACCCCCAGTATTGATCGATGCTGCATTACCTGTGGAGCACTCCAGCAGTGGATGAGCACCAAAACTTCCCGTGTAAGGCGAAGTGCTCGATTCCTGCACGGGGTGCGTAATACAGGAACAACGCGGAGCGTTCTTCCTGGTTTCCGATGACGTTTTTGTTTGCACTTGACGGTTTAGATGGCTTTCCCACTGGATCCGGCCATGTTGGCGGTTTTGCGAGCGAGTCGGAAGTTTACGCAAGAAGTGCGTGTCTTCCGAGCTAGAGCTCCAGGCACAAATCTCTTTCAAGAGCAAGCCGACTCCCATTCTCTTGGTGCTTGCGTCTGTTAAACCAGGCCGTGGCCACTGATCGCTCTTTTCGCAGCTTGAATTCTGTTCGTGGACGCCTCTGTGCTTGTGTCAGTCGCAGCGAACGATTTTGTTGCCGCTGTGGTGGATGGACTTGGTCGTTTCAGCTCCCTATTCGGAAGGTACATTCGTTCTCCTAGCGTGTACGAAACTCGTGTGGAGGAGCACGAGGTGGACGGCGCCCAGGCCGTGTTTCCCTCTCTCGCATCAGTTTCGACCGAACTTCGTGTTTCTGTGGACGGCTGACAGTCAAAAGGCTAACAGGAAATGCCAGTCCGTCGAGTGACGGTACAACTCGTTTCTCACGTTCCTGCTGCTTTCCCCAGACTGGCAGTTGTACAGTTGATGCAACATGCAGTCACTTCGTTTTCATTAGTGCTACTAGCAAAGCGAGGAAAGAAAATTCGAGAAAAAGTTGGCGTTCTTACGAGTTGGTTTTACTGATGAGAAAGGAAAAGAAAACGAAAATTTACGCCACCGCAAAATGCTGGTGTTTGTTTCTTAACGTAAGCACCGGTGGCGCTTTCTGAGATCACTGAAATAAATAAGAAACAAGGAAATATTCTTAGAATCGAATTCAATGCGTATGGTTCTGCTTTGCAAGACTGTGTACATACGCCCCGAGGAAAAACGATCTTTGCCTTTTGTTTCTGATAGGTAAGTTTTTTTCTTTCCCATTTGTGGATGGCTCTGCCAATCCACAGTCAGCAACACGAAAAAACTGAATGACAAAAAAAGGCCTTTGAATAAAGTCAAACATGCTTTGATCCAAAAACGCTTGGTATAGACTTTCATGGGGAAACGGTACTTCCAAAACTATTACAAAAGTAGATTAAGAGGCACACATCGTTTGCCACTGTAATGAAAGTCATTTCAAAGTGCAATTAAGAGAGTAATCCGCGTTGCCGCGAGAACTTCGCATAAAGGCAATAGGGGAGTAGGTTTCCGAACAGAGATTTTGGGCGCAACCCTCTCGTGGCATGATTCTGCCAAGAGGACCCAAGGACTTTCTGCGATGGATCTGGTCGAATTGCCGTGCCGTATATTTGTAGGGAAACTTGGTTTTGCCTATGCTTGCAGTGTTAAGGTGGCACGACTTGTACCAATTCAGCAGACGGCAGTCCTCGAATTATTCTGTCCACTCTGGATGCAGCCAGTGTGATTCGGTGATCCCGGAAAAAGACTTTGCTTGGATTATTTCAATTAACATAAGGCGAATTCGCTTTCTTGTTAATTCTTCGAAGACTCCTACGACTTTCGACCTTTCCGACTTTGGGTTTTCGACCATTCGTGAACAGCGGAAGGAAACGGCTTATCGCCAACTCTTATCTTGTCCTTTTTAATCTCCTTTTTTCATTGAACCTTTTCGGAGAAAGGGATGGGATTGGGTAAAAAGTTTCCCAAGTCTAGTTTCCTGACAGTCTTGTTGCGTTGGAAATTTCCTTTTGACTAGAGCCTCTAATAATGTAATATTAACGAGCAGTATTCGTGGTGGTTGGTAAGATGAGGTGAATCAGTAATTTTGCAATACGTTCTCGTGTCCTTCGTTTCTTAGGCGGTTCCATCGACAACCGAGTGCAAAGGACAGTCAAAAAACGATTGAGTATGCATTAAAGACGCGGGAGCCCGAAATTTTTTCTTACTCAGTCTTCCAGTAATTATTCTTAAGACGTTTCTGTGTCCTTTTACAATAAAGGATCCGTGAATCCGGATGTTGTTTTAGTAGGATGGTGTTTTCCTGAAGCGTTTGCGCCCTTCATTTCTCCGGTTGCATAGAAATGCAGTATGGGCAACGTGAATTTAGAAAAAGTGGGTTCTTGGAGTGAAATCCATCCATTCTTTTCTCAAGGCAAACTCCAGCCGAACGCACAGTGGGGAGATGCTGCTTGGATGATGGCCTTGCAAGCAACCTGGGGTGTGAAAATTCCGCCGAGGTAGAATCGCTTCCACAAAACGCAATGATATCCAACCAGCATTTTCTCTACGTACATCGATTTCCTTTCTTGGTACACTATAGTGTCCAAACTTCACATCATGTCGTGCTGTGTGTTCGGGGAGAGATCCCTCCACACCTGCATAATTCTGTGCGTGAAGAAAGCACTGCCTTTCCGGGTTTCCATTTTCAAGGTCAGCAGACTTCTCGTGCTTACCGATTCGTGCTCATTCAGGGTATTCTCAATGGGGGGAGGGGGGGGGGGGACACGCTTGAAAGCAAACAAGCGATTTTATATTTCGAGGGTTACAACCCAACCTTACTTTGGAATTGAAGTAGCCGACTTGTGCACGGAGTTTCTGGGGGTCTAAAGCAAACATGCTGTTGCATAGTAAGTGATCCGTTTCAATAACAACAAATGGTGTGTCGCCTATCATACAGCTAACCACTTTTTCCGAGGAAAGGGGTGATGATGATGGTAACGGATGCTTAGACCGTGACAGAAAGAAAAGTCGTGACTGCAGATGCAAGCCTCGGCGGATACTCGGCTTTCCAGAGTGCTGTGCTCCGCAAACCGGAAGCCACTGACAGACCACGGACACCGCTGAGGGCTACCGCTCCTCGTACTGCAGATCTGATAGCACTCGTGTCAAGCGACCTTGCTTGCCTTTCTGTTCGTTCGTTTTCCGAGAATGTTCTTCCCCCAATGCGGTCATCGCAAGGAAACAGCATTTGGCATTTTGCTACGCATTCCAGCGAAACCCACAAGACTCAAATCTGCTGTCTCTTCCTCGTGCTCATTAATTCATGAGATCTCAAAAAGACTGCGCTTGCACTCCCGGCGCGTTTTTTTTCGTTTTTTTCTTTCCTCGGCGGTTTCGTGTGCTTCTTGTGCCGCCGTCTCTTCCTCATGCCTTACGATTCCTTCGTTATCATTCAGCCCACAGCTGGTTCTTCACGTTTTCAGCACAGAGGAGAGATCCATGTTCTTGCCATCGGGATTCCAACGTTGGTTTAATCGGCAATAATTAGCAAAAGCACACGAATTTTCCTCTTCGGAGTTTCCTGTTGCCACGATGCTTGTGATCGGGCGGTATTCCTTTCGAGCCGAGTTCCGTCAGCCGTTCTTTATTTATTAGTTCAAAGCATGCCTTGTAATTATTATAGTCAATATCTGTTAACTGATCCGAGGATTCATGAGTGTGAAACAAAATATGCAATTATATCATTTATATCATGCGGAGTTATTTGAAATAATTATACTTTGTGATTACAGGGCAATGTTAAATATTGGAACATGAAATTACAAGAAAATTCTTCGGAAATAATGAGTGGCAAAGTTATAATGCTGCCACCATGTCATAGTTCTGAGGAGAGACAGAGCGTAGTTCTCCACGTATATCAGACATCCAATGAACATTTTGTTATCGTGTATGCAGAACGTTGCCTCAACGAGCCAATAGCATGCTTCAACCTCCGCTGTTGCAGTATCGAACGATTCACTTCCGAAATGCCAGCTTTCATGATTTGTCAGAAGAGTCTGGATGCACTGGCGACCACCACTTTCTTGTGCCAAAACACGGAGGAAAGGGATCGCTGGATTGGAGCTTTAAATTCGCGTCCCGTACCATTGCGCCGGCACAGCTTTGCATACCCTAGGTTACCTAGCGTATGCGAGCAAGAAGAGTACGGATAAAAGAGCTGAAACTGCATTGTTACTAACAAGGTGCACACCATGTTTGGTTAGCCAATGTAATGGGCAATGACTATTAAAAAAGAAGCTGAACTCCAGCAAACGCACTTTAATTGAATCATTATGCAACCTGTGGTGGAGGTGGAGGAATTACTTGCATTGCAAGTGATGGGGGTGGAGGAGGAGCAGGATTTCCAGATGGTGGTGGTGGAGGAGCCACTGAAGGATTTGGTGGCGGTGGTGGTGCTCCTGATGTAGGGGGTGGAATGCCAGGTGGAGGTGGAATAAAGCGTGCCTGGATGGGTGCAAACTGTGTTACTCCGATTCCAACTCCTACTCCCACACCAGGTGGAGGAGGAGGCATGCCTTGAGTAACTTGTGTAATGTGAGCAGGTGCCATCATTGGACGCAGGCCAGGAGGTGGTGGCATTATGATAGGCACAGCTCTCATCTTAGGTTCCTGCTTGAAACTAACTTGTAAGAAGAACTGCTTCATGTTACGATTCCACAAGGACCAGAAGCGACCATCCTGCTTGTCCACTTCTCTGCTGGGAACTTTGAACCCAATTGTTTCATAGGGCTCAGCAGCAAATAACAGATACTGCCACTTCTTATCTGGTGGTTCGATCTTCTGTTCATAAGCAGACATAAAACGATGTCTTGGTACCACAGTGTCACTGATTTCAGGGTAATCAATTTGAAACAGAAGACTTTGTTGTCCTGTGTCAGGATCTCGCTGTTTGGTCACACGGTAACCAGGTCGACCAATTTTGACAAACCTCTTAATTTCAACACGGGGTTTTTCTGGTGCTGGCTGGAATAACACAAATGATTTGGAACAGACAAATGGAACTCACTTGCGCTGGAGCATCTTTAGCTTCCTTGGCAGCTCTCCTTGCCAAATTGGCTTGATGCTTCTTGCCCTGAGTGTGTGCAAGATAGCTACCTTCATTGTTGTGCAATGTCAAACATAACTTGCATTCATATGAGCCTGTAAATGTATTTTTTTTTTTTTGTTTAAACAACTGAGTTAATACCTAAATGATTTTTCATAAAATAGGGATCCTTCATCAAATCAATGGTTTCTAATGCAAGCTGCCTCAACCTTTCTCGCCGATCACGGTTAGTCTCAGACCAGGAGGCAATACCTCCTGATCCGGTTTTCCCTCCTGGCCTATGCTGGAAGTCCATGATTCACCTGATATGTTGAATCCAACTAAAACATCAAAGTAATTAACTGCCATCTGCCATTAATTAACAAACTTTAATTAGTGGTGTACATGGATGCACTATTAACCTATGTAGCAAAAAGAAATACTACGTTAACACAGTAAACTGTATACTGTTTCACACAGTACTGTGTGATACGGTATTAAGTCGTAAAATTACTTTCTAAAGCATTCATAACAAAATGGAAATGCAAAGTTTTAATTTTTAAGCCTTCATTTGTCCAGAAGAACCAGAAATGTGATGACATTTTCCATTCACGATTACAACTTATTTTCATGTATATACTAAAACATGAACCTGATTCGAAACTTGCCAACCTTTAACTAGAAGTGCTCTGTATTGTGATGATTAAAAATTAAGTTATGTTCTTAAATGAGATGCTAAACAATAACCACAGCAAGCGAATTCTGAAACAATTCCTAAATCAGGAGGATTTCTGCTCTGACACAACTTGTTATAATCACATTCCTTCCATACTCTCCTTAATGTGGTCATGTTGTATGCTATTTCATTTGCTGCTAATAATTGAAAATAAGCAAGTTGCTTGGGAATAACTTTTTCTCGCATGTGTAATCTAAAAAGCCTTTAAGATGCATTGTCATAAGTATGACATGGGTGTGTTAGGATTTAATTGGGATCCAAAGAGGCTAAATCTTGAATGAAAAAGGTCGAGAATTTGAAAATGAAATTTCAACTAAAAAGGGATGAACACCTGAATATTTTCAATTTTTGAATGAAATATTTAGTTTTTTATTAACTTCTTTCAAAGCAAAAGTATAATTTCAATATAAAAATACAAAGTCTTATACTTGCTCCCATCACAAACAAAAAACTGGAACAGCAATACAAACAGTTCCAGTCTGCTGATAAAAACTGATGCAACAAGAGAGAATTCAATGTATTTAAATTTCAACACAATACATAAACAGCATAGTCCTTAATTTTCATGGTTAATCTGTCTTCCAGTCCAAAAATGCTGAGGTTATTCAAAAGAAAAAAAAAAAACTCCAAACCTTTAAGCTTTGTTCAGCAAATTGGACTTACAGAATCTCTATTAAAAGAAAACCACAGTTGTAGGAATAAAGCTAAAACCAAGCTAATTGCTTTAGGAACACAAGTAATACCATCCTGTCAAACGGCATACATTACTGATTTCCAAGGATAAAACTGATGGAAACATTATGTGGCTAGTCTCATCAAAAATTATCTTTGCACAAATAGCAGGATACAAAGCTCAAAACGTTCAAAGTCCAAAGAATCTAGTGAAAGGCCACAGTGCAGTTAACAATAATCATATACTGTAAAACAAAATGTTTAACATACATGAATATAATGTGGAACTCTTGAATTGCATCGTTTAAAATATAATCTGCAGCGACTGGATAAGAAAATTTTCTTAGAATGTTTCATTACAATCATTTATCATGAAAAGAAAAAAAACAGACAAAAAACTGAAAGATGAAAATATTACTGAAAGCAATGAAATCTAACAATACAAATGATCGAACCACTGTTTTAAGATTCCATGCTAAATATTTACCCATAACTTATTATTTATTCAACATTCTAACAGTAATTAACATAACCAGCAAAATTGTACACATCTGGCTACCTTATTTTAACAGATCCTTCTATAAGTTTTTGGTGAACAATCTACTGGTAAAGGTTTTCAAAGAAAACAACATCTAACAACTCTGGTATTAGATTAGCTATGCATTAATTTTTCATTAATATAGGAACATTATTCTTCCATTCATGTGCCTGATTTCACATTACCTCCAAATTGATAAAACTGAATCTTGTAAACCAATTCTAAAGAGAACATTGAGAAACATCCTAATAATCCTTTCTCATAATTAGCCTTCGCTACTTTTAAACAAATAAGCACACAACTTATCTTTCGACAACAAAATTAGGATGCAGCCCATTCCCTCCATAAAACCAGATCTGTAAACCAGAATCACAATTAAGGATGACAACTTTGAAACTTGCCTTGCTATTAAGAATTCAAAATAATGAAAAATTCTAAATACTCAAGAGTACCTTAAATCCTAAGCGGAACCTACACAAAAGCATCATAAAACAATAAACAACAAAATAATAAAACAAAAAAAAATCTTGTTAGTTAGGAACCTGTATTACATGAACAGTACAGTGTGCATGAACAAATAGTATTAAAATTTAAATAAAGAGAGGTGGAGGAGAAAAGTGCTAAGATGAATTAAAAGCCCCCCTTAGGGAAAGAAGGAGAATGAAGCAAAGCAACTGGTAACAAACTTGAACAACAACATAAGATGAATAATGACTAAGTGAAGTTTATATGCAGAGGAGGGTCAACATGTTTGATTTTAGGTTCAGTTTCAATTCTGCATGCAATATTGAGCCATGCTTTTTAGCAGGATTCCTAGGATTTAGGATTTACTATGGATACACAAAACCTTGGTAAGTTTCGAGTTTCCTAACAACAATTATCTACAATGAGCGTTGCAAATGGCCTTACTGTTAGTCACTTCAGTAAGGAAACAGTCTGCATAGTTTAACATTAAATTTCATTATACAAAGAGATATCCTTCAAGTTTTAGATTTCTGAATCACTAATGCACTTGGGTGACAACACAGAGAACTTTTTGTTAATGATCAGCGAACTAAAATCCCGTGTAAACTTATTATATTTCGGATATTCTGTTTCTTTTGACATGTAAACAACTATGTTGGTTTCTACAGTATTAATCTAAAACATGACTGTCATCTACATCAAACACTACTTGAAATTTTTTTAACTAAAAATGCTTGTTAACACATACACAAACAACGCTTAACAAGGGCCAATTTTATTTATGCCTACAAATACATTTGCTTTAAAAATACCTTTTGAGTACACTTCAAAGTTGGCGTTTCAAGAATTCATGCGGCACATGATGCTTTGCAGACGTACCATTCATTTTTCTGGTACAGTGATGGCTACTTGAAAAATTCCTCTCTAGCTTGTACATGTTAACTAAATAAAGTTGTACTTATGAATACATCCCTCATTTCCGAAAAGTCCTGATTGTCTTACAATCTTTTTGTATATGACATCATTACATTTCGTAACTAATGTATCACTGCCTTAATAAGCGCAGGGTACATATATTCGACTTCAAAATTCAAAGTTATTCGAAGTTATTTGTGAGTGGACTTGTATCAACACAATAATTCCGAAATAAATGATTTTTTACAAACTCATATAATGACATTATGTACATATAATTTACTAGGTTAAGTGTATATGTGGATACTATGTATTCTATAAAAAGTGAACTTTAGAAATGAAATCAGTGAAAGAAAGAAAGGAAATCATAGCTTGCTCAAATTCAATTTTATTATATGGAGAGATATAATAAAAGAGAAAGCTGCATTAAAATACTAAATCAGTTTTATGAAATAATACTTCAATTTCTATATACGTAATTTTCATATTTTAACTGCAACCTAATTTAAACTGGAGTTGTCTTGCAAGCTTTCATTCTAAATTGATTCGGTGCTTTTATAATTTTTGATAGAAGCAAACAAATCGAGCTCTTTCAAGAGAAAAACACCATGTATTCAGATAAAATTTTTGTGCTGCTTACATGTAATTATCTACTTACATGTTATCGAAGAAACTGTCAATCCCAGATTGTATCGCAATGTAAAGCTACAAAGTGAAGCCATAAGATACATGAAATCCCAATACTGTTTACAAAATATAAAAGCTTTCGGTTTAAATAGTTTCCTGCTTACTAGTAAAGGCTAGAATTTGTACGTGATGAAAAAAGGTATTTTCAATCAGATGTCCTTTAAATAATTTTGTGTTTATATCTTTAGTCTTATAGATTTAAATTATTTTTTTTTAGTCTTAGCTTTTCTTTGTTTATTGCACTTCTCCATTTTCTATAGAATTTTCTTTATATTCACTAATTACTAATTTATCTATGTCTATGAAAATGAGCATATCAAACAAGATTGGCATGGAATAAATGTATGGATGGAGTTCAGCAAGTTACAAAATACTTCTTCATGAAAGTGCTTTATCTCATTTAACAAGAAATTCTAGTAATATGTTCACAGTTCATGACATTAGATGTTTACAGCCCTATTTGGTTTCGTGTTTATCCATTGTGCCCAATAAGAGGTTCAGCCACTGCAGCTGAATTAAGGGCAGGGCAAATTCCCAATTCCACCTCGAGTATCAAATGAATTCCTCACTTCCTTGAGCCATGTGACCATTCAAGGTTCTTCGAGTGAGATAAATTTCAGGATTTCATCTTTATCCTTCGTCTCCTATCTTCTGTTCAGATTTCCGTAACAGGTCTCACGAATTCTTATGGTCCACTGTCAGTATTTTAAATTTCTTCTGAAGTTAATGGAAATGATCCCTACTATACTAAAAGGCCGACTGAAGCGAATTTTCAGCGTATTCTCTTCTAGTATCTCCAGTTGGAGACAAGTATTCTCCAAACGAGGCAACGAGTCGTGAACAAGAAACCGCGTAAACTGTGACTGTTTCTCAGAGATTTGTGGAGTGCATGAATCGCAACTGCACCGTCAAAAAAGAAAAGAAAAGAAAAAAGAGAACACGAAACACTCCTTTGAAAGAAAGTCTCAGAGAGACCTTGCATCTTTTACTGGAACCTCTAGAAGAGCAGAGTCAGGGTGTAGATACCATGATATCTGAACCAGTTACCCACCCAATGGATGAGGAGGACTCCTCACTTTCCGTCCTAATGAACTACAAGTCTGTCTTCCCTCGAGTGCAAATTCTCGTATTTTTCAATTCACTTATAAGTTGTTAGAAGGATTCGGAGGGATTCTCCAAGACAGAGTCTCCAACGTAGCGACTTCTGTCTAGGGCAACAAAGCAAAACTCGGTTTAAGGTAGGCAGGCAGTTGGTCAGTTAGTCTTTCTCTTCTTCATCTTGAAGTATTTGTACTGGTGTATCCCACTTCTCCGTACCCATTTCTCCTGACAGTTCAGGGAAAGCATCAACCAGCTGTTATCCGATGCGTGCCAGCTTGGATCCTGGCCAAGCATGCAGCCGGCTCAGAGAGGAAAGAGGAGTCTCTTTCCTCGTTTGCAGTGACCGAAGACTCCCTGGACGCGGCTACCAGCTTCGGTAGGTGGTTGCCCTGGCTCCGGACCACGCTCAGATCTCCTGCTCCCCAGCGAACTGTAGTGCCTGGAAACAGGAAGCAGCTCAGACGCGGGTAAAAATCAGCGCCACGAGCCTGGAAGAAATGCAATGTCTGCTGTACTCCTTACACGCTTGCTGCTCGCTGAAGGAAATGATGGATGATGGACTGCCCGAGGTAGATTCTGTAGACCCAGCAAAATCCTCTTGCTGAGATGCTCTCGTTCCTGTGGGATAGCCAGGAGAGCCACCGGGCTGCAAGATGGAAGGTGAACTGCGAGATTGCAGGAAACGAGAAGCAATTGGGATGTTGGACGGCGCGTCAACTGGCTGGCACTTCCACTCCTCCCTCCCTCAAGGACTTCTCCGCAGGGCAGATCTTCTTGGAATCCCGTTATAGGAAGCGGAGATCCTCGCAGTGTTCTTCGACAGCGCTGTGCTCCCCCTGGAGTGGTGGGACTCGCCTTGGCGACTGCTCTATTGGGCCATTTTATGCAACACACGCCCCCACCACTAGAACAGGGTCAGTGCGGCCCCATACTGTGTCAGGTGTGGTGGAAAGAAATCGTGCCGCACCTGATTTTCGAATGCCTCGTCCTCCGGTATGCACAGGGACCTTTGGCTGCATCCCTGAACTTCCCAGAAGACCACCCGAAGACCTTATTCGGACACCTCTTTACGCGTGGCGGGACGTCGCCTGCCGCGGCGGCGATCGCAGCTTCGTTCTGCTTCCGCGGGATCGTGGAGGCGTGAAGCATCCACGACAGAGGCCGGAACAACAGAGAAGCCTAATCCTTGTTCCTAAGAATCGCGGTGAGGTGGCCGTACTAGGGGGATAACCAGCAGGCACTTGCAGGCATCTTTGAGAGGGGGAGAAACTGTGATCCCTTCCCTCACTTCCCAAACGTTTTCAAACCTTTTTCTGTTTGTTCCCCTTCCCTCCAATTTCCCTGAGCGCACTGCTCCAAGCAGCGACACCCTCAGAGACTTCCCGAATTAGCGACAGCGAAAAAGACCCGACCGTTTTGTTGATGACATTTATTTTCACGGTAAACGCCCCGGCTTGACCGGGAAAAAAAACACCTGCAAGAGACCTACTGTGCCTCGTTAACCGACCCTTCATCTTTTCTCCGAACCCAACATTGCGGTCCTGCTTCTGGAATCTGGAAAACCCCTCTTTATGTATGCCAGAATCGCATCTGGCGTTTCGCAAGGGTCTCTGCCCATTTCCCTGACCACTAAGCTGACTTCTTAAAGATCCGATGCTTCCTCCAGCCGCTGCTTCCCACTCATGAGCGTCTTCCTCTTCAGCTAAGTTTTTCCTTTCTGAGCCAGGGAGAGTGGAACTATCGGGGTTTCAGAGAAACGGCCTTCGCAGATGCCAAGCGAATCGACACTTCCGGTCTCTCGGTGACAACTTGTCCGGTGAGTGTGCTCCCGTGCTCCTGTAAGTTGCGGAGGACAGCGACAACCCTCTAGTTCATTTTCTTCTGCTGTGATCGAAATCACCCTTGTATTCTTCTTCATCAAGGAATACACTCTTGGGTACGTTGCAAGTGTTCCTGGACCCCATGGGGAACCACAATTTCCTTAACCAAACGCATTTCCTGAGTTTCTATGGTTTCCTCTTGGCGACTGTCTGTATCCAGGCTCATCCACACTTTGATGAAAACCTTTTTGGGTTCTTTTGTTTTCCTTTCATCTTTTTTTTTTTGGTTCGTCAAGCGCTGAAGAAACGTTCGCCTCTGTAGAGGGGAGGAAGTCACAAAGCTCTTTAGTCCTGTCCACACCACCCGATGGTGAGTGTGATTCTTCAACTTATAGAAGGATGCCCCGAGAGGTGATCACCCTATGGATTCAGGAAGGTTCTAGAGGAGGAAAAGGTCCTTTCCTCTCCTTATTCTCCGGAGGAACCCCGCAAGGGAACCGCTCCTTGTTTACTCCTTTGATGAGGACCCCGAAGGGTGCAACATGCACCTTACACTTTGGATAAGCACCCCTCAGGAAGGGGGTAAAACGAGCTTCATGGAAAGCGATGAAGCGTTTCCAGGTTCTCCTCCCCCTTTCCCCAAATCGAGAGAGTAATCCTGCAACAGTGAGATTTGGTGGCTGTCAACAAGATTATTTTAGGAACCCATTCGAAGGGAAGGGAATCGCACTGGACGCCGCCTGCCCCTATGAATGCTTAGCGACCGCGTTTGAAGGGGCAACGTAGGCAAGCCAGCAGCGAGGACTAGCACTCCATCTGCCTTGAAAGGGGGTGCTCGCTGCTGTATGGGCGCTGCCGTCGAATTCCCAGAAACGAGGAAGAAGCTGCTCTCCCTAAAATTCTCTACTCAACCAAAGTTGCATAGGCCATCGTCGACAGCACCATCCCCACTTCAAACACCCCTCGCATCACCGCCAGCACCTTCTTCTTATCCTCCCCAACTGCAGAACTTTCCAGCTTTCCAATCCTCCCGTGTCAAGAAAGTCGAAAGATGGAAACCAATCTGAACTCACGAAATCATGCAGGGTTTCCAGTGGAACTCACTATTGCCATGGATTTTCTCCACCTTACGGATACCCAGCTCAACATCGAGGTCTCAGACTTCCGCATCAGGAGGTCCCACTTTCCTCTGTGAAAGCTGCGTTCGTTATCCCTAAGGTAACTATTCTCTCATTTCAGTATCTCCACTACCTCCTAACTGATCCCTTAACCATGGAGATTCCTCCTTCACCATCTGCCCAGACAACATCTTCCTAAAATGTCGCCATACGGCCATTCCTCGAATCTTCGAAAGAATACCGGAAGAGCCTTCTCGCACCCTTTAACTTACTAAGGGTTTTTCACCATAACAGACAAGGCAGCTTCATCTAGTACCGTTTTTGATCCGTTTTTGTGCTTATCACAACCAAAACTCCTCAGCCGTGTCTTGAACACACCGAAAAGACATCACCCTGCATCACTCATAAGAAAACGGAGACATTTCAAGTAAAGTCTTTACAGATCGCTCATCGCATCCTCATCTCACACTCCGCTCCTTCCCTAACTCTTCCTAATTAAAACATGGTTTCAAATAATCCATCAATTACACTCCACACATTCGGTTCCTTAAAAATCAATCCAGAGTTCGTATTGAAGCCTCAGAACAACCATCAGAACTCTCTCCATCATCACAGATTCACAAAAAAAAAAGGAAGGATGGAAGGAAGGAAGAAGAAAGCCCATACTTCCAGTTATCAATGAATGGAAGTTCATTAATAACTCGAAACATCAATCTGCCAGCATCCTCCCACGAACTTTACTTTACCGCATGCAACACCTTACTGAACCCATAAACATCCGAGAATAGTGAATACCAACTTTTAGTGAATTTTACCACGGAAAAAAGACACTTGGCACTCCTGCTCTACCTTTCTACTACCTCCTTCCCTCCCCACACGATTCCTTATCCACTACTCGCTTACTTTGTTGCTAATAACTACGTACTACGACGCAGCAACACAACCCGCAGTTATCAATATTGAAACAACCATCCCCCGCCTAAGCAAATCTCACCCCTTTGCCTAGATACAGCTTCCGGTACATCCAGACGTCACGGCTTACCTAACCTCGCACCAGAGCGCATTTGTCCAACCTGCCCTTCCCAAACAAATCCACGAGTAAATCCCAATAAGTAAAGCCCGTCTCAGCATGAAACTGCATCCGCATATCCCAGTTTGGCATCCCGTAGCTCACTCTCATCCCTCTCCATGCTGCACTTTGATTAGAATGTTAATTACTCTTCATTAAGGAGATGGATCACTCCAGGGTAATCAGGACATCGATACACAAAGACTGAAAAGGATCTCCCTCACAAATCTCGCTGCCTCAAAACCATCCAAGTTCCCTCTCCTGTCTCTTGGGACGGTGAAGCGTCGAGGGAGTTCGAAAATATCCAAGCAGGAGAGACACATCGAACACGCAGTATTCCCGGGATGAACGCTGGAAACATCGGATGGATCATCATCTGCGATAGAAGGCATTCCGGAATAGTCCAAGAGAGCGGGGAGGAGGGGAGAGGGAAAGAGGGCAAGAGAATAAGACGGTAGGAGCCGTCCCTTTCGTCTCTGTAAATCCCCTCTTTTGGCGTTATTTTCAGGACCGGCATCTGAACGAGTTTCGTCCTCCCAGCTAGTTGCAAGACTTCCGAGAGACGTCGAGAGCCAGAGAGAAAAGCGCCAAGTCTTTCTTTCCTTCTGCCTCTCCTGTTCCACGAGCTGCTCTCGCAGAAAAACGTCTGCTTCATCTCCGGAAGTGCGGCCATTGGATCCGCGTTCGGAGATGAGATCGGCGACGCCGCTTCTTACGCATGAAGAACACATTGGACCCAAACGCACGGAGGAATCCCCGCAGTTCGCGCGCTCAGCGCTCCCGGCTCCCTGAAGCACTCTTCCTCTCCCCTCCGGTCTTCCTCTAGGGATTCGGAGGCAGAGGAAGGCTCGCCGTTGTTTTTGTACTGGTACTTCCGCCCCGGGCACTCCATCCCGCATGTCCCTCCCGCATTTCCCGAGAGAAAATTTTGAAAGAAGGCGGCGTGGATCTCCCAGTCTGACTCGAGACGGGGCGGACCCGTTAATCCGCGACAAGGGAATGAAGCGGAAGCTGCTTTCCAGAAACCCCCGCGCAGGAAAAAGGTTGCCAAGTTCAGCAAACTTGGGATAGGGAGGTGCGTCCATACCACACCACTGGTCAGGGCTGAGCCAGCTCATTCTTTCTTGGCGATATTGATCCCTGACCAGTCCCTGCCTTGCAGAGAGAAGAGCTCAAGCGTCAAACCCTACCTGTTTTTCCTTCCAGCTGGTAGGCTGGAAACTCCTCCTCCACCATTCCTCACAGGTTCTTTCAACTTCCATGCTCGTTCCTATAGAGGTAGCTGTCCTTGATCCGGGTTTCATCTCGGACCTTCTCCAGGGTGTTGTGACAGGGGTCCATGTGGAGAGCCCTCCCCATCCTCGGGTGCCCATTCCCCTCTCCAGTAGCCCCATCATGATATCTCTTTGCTTGCCCACCTTCTATCAGCTGGCTCCTCCTTGTCTGGGTGCTCCTGATGGGGAACTCCGTTGTCGTCCTTACCATGGGTTGTGCCAGGGACATTCCCTCTTCTTTCTGGTAATCCTTTTAGCCTCCTTTTCCAGAAAACGAGGTGCTTTGCTCACCTTGCTCTCCAGTCTCGATCCGGTGTTCGGTAAGTGAACACGTATGGGACGCCTTCAGATTCTCCATACGTTTCGCAGGATCCCCTGTACAGAGCCTTACGCTGGAGCTCACAAGACCCCACCAGCAAGCACAAAGAGATCGTCTGGAGTCCCCGACGGCAGATGAGACTTCCATGGCGTTCTTCGAGAGCACCTGAAGATGGCTTTCGAACGCTAGCGTAGAGGTGCATTCCCGACACGAATACAGGTGTCCTACGCTCAGGTTTTCTCGCAGCCTTTTCTCGCTGGTTCGCCTCCAGCTAAGATCATTTATTTTTCGCTGCTGTTTCCCAGGAAGCTTTCCATGGAGAAAAGATGACGGTCTTGAGCTGACGTCAAGGAGCAGGACTCCAAAGAGGGACTTCGGTATCCCAAAGAGGCCTTTTTTTCAGGGCAACTTGGAGAGACTGACCTCTTCCGGAACAGTGATGCAGGATAAATGATAAGTCCGACCGCTTCCTGTTTGGAATCTGCAGTGTCTGCTGGTAAGGATCTGTCCTCTCATGCTCATCACAGATGTGTGTATTCGGGATTTTTGCAGTGGATGCGGTTCCTTGGACCATCAATTTAGTAAAGCTGAAAAATTCCTATTCCTCTCACGGTGGAATCCGGACAGCTCGAGGATCGTCGTGAAAGCGAAAGCCGAAGCCTTTGAAGAGACCATCAGGAAACGGAAACAAGAGCATCATCATTCTCTTTATTGGTGCTGGCTACACCAATGACATTCGAGAAACAAACTAATTCGGCAAAGAGTTCGATAAATTTAGTTTATCAAAGATGGATTCCGCGTTCCTCGCATCCGAATTCAGCCGCTTCCTCAGCTCACTGTTTACTTGGCTGCGAAACTCTTGGAACTCCTTTTCCCTTGTCGGAGGTTTGCTTTTGCAGCCGGAAGACAGCAAGTCCACGACCGTTGTCGCGGAACAGGTGGGCCTTAAAGTATTGCGCACGCCGGGCACATTCTGGGATCTGGACAGGTCTGTGGAGATATTTTGGAGCGTCTCGTGCACCTTCTGCATGTCTCTCCTCATCTGCATTGGTTAGAAGAACACCGAGTGAGGTTTCTGGAGGAGCGAGAATGAAACACGGAAGAGCACTGTCGCTTCACATGGTGAAAAAAAATTCCTTCAGCATCTCTCAGCATCAACAAATCGCCATTCGTTACTATGGTGCCGATCAGTGAGGACCCTTGTGCCGATGCAATGAAGGCTAAGAATTGCTCGGAGCGATGCTCGGAGCTTTCCCCACTGGGAAAACTTCCGAACCTCTCGATCTGTCTGGAATGCCACGGAATAAGTCGGCGGTGGCTATGGGAAGCTTGCCAGTCCCCGATGGCGCCCTGGATTCAAGGACGGAGCAAGAAGAGATCTGATACAAAGGAAGGCTGGACGGATCTGGAGCGTTTTTCGGACGCACCCTGGAAAGTGCCAAAAGGAACATCTCTTTTCCCGGTTTCCTGAGCATTGCGCTTGACTGGCTGAGACGCTCGTCTTGAACTCCTCAGGAAAAACGGAAGCTCAGCATTCACTCCGGGAATAGAGCAGAATCCGGAAGAGGAACCCGTTTCTTCTTCCCTCCCCCGCCACTGCTTGTCTTCTCTTCCTGCGTCATTTGAACTGGAGAGATTTTCATCTCTTCCATGGATGGCTCGGATGATCCGCCTCACCTTCTGCCCCCACGGACAGGCTGAAGGCTCCCTCAGTCCTCGCTAATTAATCGTGGACCAACCAGGAGCACCGGAAACACCAAAGGGTTGTCTCCCTAGCATTAGCACACCCTTTTCTTCTCCCTTCAACACCTCTTCACCGGACGGGCTCTCATCTCGGGCCGGGCTGCAGTTCCTCTGAGTTTATCTCTCGGGATGAGTTCAGACCACGGGATGCCCATCCTCATCTGCCCACCCGGGATCAGCAATGAAACCAATTCCGGGGAGCGAAAGAAAGGAAGGAAAAAGAGAGGGCGTAATAATAAATCGCCTGCAGTCTATGGTCGCCCGTTCGGGGGGGCCTTCACTGACCCAACGAGTCTTCTGATAAGAGTCTTCTAAGACTCCTCCTCCATTCCCTGCTCTTCTAGGAGAGCGTACAGTGGCTCGCAGGAAAGGAAGCCGCAAGAGAGAGCCCCATCGTCGGAAGAGCATGAGGGTCGGTCGCGATCGGTGGGTGAAAAGCGCCGTCGTCCAGCCTTTTCACGTGGACACCTCTGGGACAAGAGGCACTGCCATCTAGGTGCTCATAGGAGAACTCACGTTTGTGTAGCATAGAGGACTCTAATATGTCCAGCTTCAGAGAACCGGAGGTGATGTCGAGGTGTGCTGGCACTACTCACCACCGCAGGGCAACCATCCGGTGGGTAACCCCACCGAGTGGTTGCCCATCACCGGTGGGGTAGGAGCCTCTAGCGCTCCTGAGACTTTTTTTGCACGCCGCTACTCGAGAGGCAGTAGCTGGCTGTCGTTGGCGACCGGGAGGCGAGCGCGGCGGAAAGGAAGGGACGGTAGGAAAGGGGGACAAAGAGCTCCGTATTCTCCTTTGGCCCCCGTTCGCCAGTCTGGACCACGGAGAAAAAGGAAGAGGGGGAGGGGAGAAACACGCACTATGCCCACCCTGGAGGGCAGTGCCGGGCAAGGGACGCCGCGCCGCGCCCAACCATCCTCACCGGTCGCACCCCACCACACCCCACTTAGGCAGCACTCACCTCGTGCAGCTCCTTGCTGATCCCCAAGAGCTTCTTCAGGACGGTCTCCGTCTCCGCCGCCCCGCAGGCGCTCCTCAGTGCCACCCTTCGGTCCATTTCCTACATGGGGAGAACGTCTCCGCATGGGAGGGACAGAGGGGGGAGACCACGCGCGTGACTGGAGGAGAGCAGCCGGAGGACAACCGCGACCTTCCTCCCCCCACCTGAAGAGAGGGGGAATCTGGAGCCATCAGAGAGCGAGGGACGGTTCGTTTTCCGGGAAACGAGAGCGACTCTGCTGTTCTCCGGGATGTGGAGAGAGCGCGCTTCCCCTCTCCGGCGGGGGAGAAAGAAGGAGCTTCCCCACTTCTCGACCCCCTTATCCTCACGAGCTTCTCGCTGTCTGCCCCCTCTCTGGACTATGGATTGGCAGCGAGGTGTGCCACGATGTCCCCTAGGGCGACGGAACTCCAGAAGCGCCTCCCTGAAGAGAGTCCCCGAAGCAGCTGCGTCTCCCCGCCAGAGCGCGAGGTGGTCTTTCCCCGGGAGCGTCCTCACCTTCCTCCCGGCCAGGATCCAGAGGACGTAGGCCAAGGACAGCAGGCTGGCGACAAGCACGGCGACGATCCCCAAGACAATGACTCCCGGGGGTGAGAAGGGCTCATTCGGCCCGAGGACTGTGTCCTCGGCGAAGCCCAGTCTCCCCTTCAGGGAGTCCAGCTTCCTCTGGAGCCGCTGCAGCCTTTCCCGGGCCTCCCTCTGGTTCCCCGCGCCCGGGATGCCGCCTTCCTTCCTTGGGTCCTTGGCGGCGGCTGCCACGGGCGTGGGGGGCAGTCTCCCGCGGGATGCCGGGGTAGAGACCACCGGGAACGACATCTTTACTCCAGCGTACTTGGAGATGGCTCCCGAGTGGCTGCTCTTCCACCTGGCCTGTGGCGCCAGACGGGTTCCCGTGGGAGCAGCGGCGCCCTTCAGCTTCGACTGCGGGGAGGCGGATGATGGCGCTGTCGCCCGCAGCGTACCTACCTGTAAGAAGGAGAACATCTCCGGGGGGCGGCTCGGGTAGGGCGGGCAGGGCTCTTTCTCGTCTCTCAGGCGGAGTCAGCCGGAGGCGGGCAAACCCCGTTGCTAGGAGACCCTCCATTGGTAAAGCTGTGTAGGCTTCCTGCCTGGCACGCGGACCGGCGCTGCCGAGCAGGCGGGTGGATGGTGGCGGTGGTGGTCCTCCACACGGAAGAGAAAGGGGCGCTCGCTCGTGGCTGAGGAGGGTAGGGTGTGAACGGATGCGTCCGCCCTTTTCCAGCGTCCGGTAGCGCTAGCGCCGCTTCCTGACGGACTTAGAAGCCGGGTGGAGTGACGTTACCGGCAGTCCGGTCACCACACGCGAGCTCCGTTCCTTCTCCCTTTCTCGGGGACGAATGCTGGGATGTTCGGCGCCCGGTGAGTGCCGCTTACCATCTCTCTATCCTCGCTCGCTTCATAGCGCCCTCCAGAGGGGAACCGGGCTCGGATTTGCTCTCCGCTCTTCCCTGAGGGGAGTCCAAAAAGACGGAAAAGGACGAGGGAGGGAAGGGGAACAGGGATGGAC